>CM076919.1:5136104-5736104 GCA_039566165.1 Maruca vitrata
GTTTTCCTTTAGATCTCAAGAATCTAATCTGAAGGATGCGATTCAAAGATGCTCTACTTTTCAATTGTTACTATGTGTAAATGCTGTGTAAACTGGAAATCGGCCAGCTGAGTTGTAAGAATAGAGTAAATACTTGAAGTGTTAATTCAGCTCCATAATTTGTATTTGCTTCGAATCAACGCGGAGCAAGTTTCGTCTTAATTATTAAAGTCTTACGTACAAAAGTTGATAACTTATAACGAATAGAGTAGACGAATAATGCTTGAATATGGGCGATGTTTAGCTTACTAGCGGGAAGTGAATATGAGTTGCTCTATTGAAATAGGTAGGTGAATTAATTATAATAAGTCTTAATTGCTTTATAGTGAAAGAACGAATAGAGCAATTTCGCATGCATATATATTATTTATACTTGTGAACTAAGAGACGTTGTATGGAATGCACATTCACATTGTATGCGTGAATACACAAGCCCTGTGTGAATTCATTCCAAAGAAATTATAATGTGTAAGTAACTACCAGACACCAGTACACACTTAGGTATTGTCAGCTCTTTATAACAATGGCAGCGCGTGAGATTTCATTTATTTTCCCTAAAGGTACTTAATATTATCATATGCATAAAGCCTACCTCATTGGTCTATTGGTAGCAAGCGCCGGGTAAGGACCGAGAGGTCCCCAGTTCGTGCCGCCATGGCCGAAATCGGTGGGATGCCTTATATATATGTTTATGTTATAAAGTGCTAAGTTTTTGTTTGTAGACGATAAAGGGTTAAATTCGTGTAGTAACTTGACCTTTGATATTCACGTGGCTTGCGCCGTGTCAAGGCTAAAATGGGATATGCAAATGTAAAAGTGATACTCGCGAACTATTTTTAAAGTGCTAAGTCAGTACTAGATACTAGAAAAAGTCTTTTCTGTTTGTAAAGACACTATTAAACTGTCAGTAGAAAATGTTATTGTACAGTTAGGCAGAATAAGGTTCCGCGAAAATCTTTTCATGTAACTTAGTGATAAATCTACTTGAAGATTTATCTTTGTAATTTAACGATACACTTGGAATAATTTTAATGAATTTATCTCCCCATAATGTTTTTATCTTACCAACAATCTATTGGTTCACAAAATATAAAATATACTATTTTCAATACCTGCGTTTACATATCCAGCTTTGAAGCAAACCCAAAACCAAGAATCTTACACCACCAATATAACCAAATCTTTAAAAAAATAAAACAAATAACGAATGCAATTAAACCTACATCTGAACGTAGGGCCACAGAAGCGAATATTTGAATACGTGTCGCGGTGCACACCTCCCGTTTTAATCACGGCCAAGGTACCCGGCTCTCGGAATACATCCAGCTCTGCTGTTCTATTAATTTAAAAGTGAAAGCAATCAGTGTCGAGTGTCATCTCCGTCTGTGTGATGCAAATCGCTGCGATACTCCAAAACAGGCTGGACAATACAAGCCTGGGTGACCTGGATAGTTATTCAGCTTTTATAGAAGGCTACTTTGTAGTTTGTACACCGGATACTGGCAATAAGCACGGCAACGGCCTTTTTATAATATCAATAAACTGCTATCACTAAAGTACCCGAGATCAGTGGGGCTACCATGAGTTTAAAACTTACGCGCTCGATATCACCTACGTAAATATGTCTATGAAAAACTTGTACAGCGCCGCCTGGTGGTTACGCGAAGAACTACAATCGGCCATATGAAAAAAACAACTCGATAGGTTTTTAACGTACGTAAGTTTACGATAGCCAACTCATGGTAGGCCCTCAGGAAATGTATATAATTCGAACTTATTTATTTTAAAACCCTAATCTATGCTGACTAATGCAATTCTAAAACGCACATAACTGTAACTTTGCAATCAAAATGACCACGAAGTAACTAAATAGAAAATACAAGTAACTATCGCTGCTATATCGAAAAATAAAACATACGGCCCATTACATGAATGTATTTTATGTGCCATAAAATGAAAACGTAATTATTGTTGAAAAATATAAAGCTGAGATACAAAATGAGACGTAATTTCGCAATAGCAAATAGCGAAGTTTTTCAATTAACGACTGCGTTGGTGAGATAATTGAGTTATAAAGATAATTTACTTGGAAATAAATAGTAGACGCTTAATATCCGGTTGCGGACATCTAAAAACTCATAAAATTTTATTGTGAGCAGTCCACAGGACATTGCGGGCTATGGGACTTGCATCGAACTATACAGGATGTGTAGTCGTTGACACGATACCTAATAACAAATTACAAACTATGCAAAAGCGGGGATGTGAGGAGCAGCCTTTTGATGGCGACCAAAATGAAACAATAAACTCGACAATGGCCTAAAGACCTAGGTCACGTAACGCCCTTTCCTTAAAACAATGTATTATATTTCTAACAAATAAATGTTATCCGTAATACAATCGGTGACAATTATACTTATTTCAGTCAGTATGATATTGTTGCGGGAACGGGGTACGTTTAATTCAAGATACGCCAAAAGTCACCAAAAGACAATTAATTTATTTATCGACTAACAATTACACAATTAAACACTTAAAAACACAATTAAAAAACACTTAATTACAACACTAAACACGGAACACTAAATTACACTAAAGCACTGAATCACACTAATACACTGAATTGCACTGAAACTATTCGCAGGTAACGCACTCGATCACTCTTAGTTCGCAGGAGACTGATTCGCTTCGCTTTCCCAAATCGGAACTGTCCCGTCGGGTCGTACATCCCGCTTTTATACACAGCAAGGACGAACTAGTCTCTTCGCGTAGTGTTGAGAATGTTCTCGAACGGTCCGGGCCGCGAAAACTCTATTATTATTATTACTACTCTAGAACACGCTAGAGCTCGCTAGTACCGACCAGAGAGTGTGACGTAATATCGTGCAAGCGAATATAGACCTTATCCATACGACGATAAGACTAATTTCGCTTGCACGGTCTCTCGTGGTCGTAACATTATCCCCCTCTTAGTCATGCTCGTCCCGAGCATCATTTGACCCATGGTAACGAGCCAATCGATCAATGTGAACAATTTTCAGCTTGCCTCTTGTCCCTTGTTTGATCCGATAGGTTAAGTCGTTCAGCCTAGTGATGATCTTGTATGGTCCTTCCCACCTTGGCTGGAACTTCGGTGATTTGCCCTTCCTCCTGAGTGGGTTGTGTAACCAAACCAGACTCCCTTCATCGAAACCGTCGGTGTTGGCTTTGCGGTCGTAACGGGTTTTCATTCTTTCGCTGGATTTTAAACTGCAGTCTCTGACGAGAGCATGTACTTCATCCAGGCGCTTCTGTAGGTCAGCCGCGTATTCGGTTACTGGTTTCGGAGCTTCTGGCGGTGTCCCAGTCAACGCGTCTACCGGAAGCCGCATTTCTCTACCGAAGTTTACCATTGCTGGGGTTGCGCTGGTGCTATCGTGGATCGCAGATCGGTAGGACAGCAAGAAAAGCGGTATGTACTGGTCCCAGTCCCGTTGATGCTCGTCCACAACTTTGGCCAAGTGGTTTTCCAACGTTTGGTTGAATCTCTCGACCATACCATCGGATTGCGGGTGTGCTGGTGTAGTACGGGTCTTATGCATACCCAACAGTTGACAGACCTCCTGGAATAGTGCTGACTCAAAGTTTCTTCCTTGGTCTGAATGTATCTCAAGAGGCACACCAAATCGGCAAATTACCTCGTGGACTAACTTCTTGGCGACCGTCTTTGCTTCTTGATTAGGCGTAGCGAAGACTTCAGGCCACTTAGTGAAGTAATCTTGGACCACAATGATGTACTTGTTTCCCTCATCGGATTCTGGAAAGGGACCAGCTACATCTACTGCGATTCTTTCCCATGGAGCGCCGACGTTGTACAGCTTGAGTTTGCCCTTACTTCTGGTTTGTGGGCCCTTTACTGATGCGCAAGACGTACATTTCTTGCACCAGTCTTCGACGTCCTCCCGACAGTGTATCCAGTAGAACCTCTGTCTCAGCTTCTCTAGGGTCTTTTTCACGCCTAAATGTCCCCCGGATACCCCATCGTGTATGTACCTCAGTAGAGAAGCAACTTGTTTACGGGGTACAATCAGCTGTAGTGTCGTTTGATCCCCTTTTGGTGTTTCCCATTTCCTGAAGAGTACTCCATCCTTAATCTCCAAACTGTCCCATTGTGCCCAGTAACTTTTCGTGATGGGGCTTGATGATGCTACATGGCTCCAAGAAGGTTTTTGACCTACTTCTTTCCATTCAAATATTTTCCTCAGGTCACTATCCTCTTTTTGCGCCTTTTTGATAGCGTCTTCGCTCCATTCATTATCAAGTCCCTGGGTGGTAATCATCCGGACTTCTTCTTTAGTCTCCGTCCTAGAGCAATGACTGCAGGCCACAGGACAAGGTCTCCTTGATAGGGCATCGGCATTCAAATGCGTTCTACCACTCCGATGTTCTGTTGTGAAGTTGTACTCCTGTAGTTGCTCTAGCCACCGCGCCACTTGTCCTTCAGGGTTCTTAAACTGCAAGAGCCATTTTAACGCAGCATGATCTGTCCGCAGGGTAAACTGTCTTCCAACGAGATACTTGTTGAAATGCTGTAGAGTCTTCACTACCGCCAACAGTTCCTTACGAGTCACACAGTAGTTCCTTTCAGGTTTTGAAAGTGACTTACTGAAATAGGCGATCACCACTTCCCGTTCACCTTGCTCTTGCGACAGAACTCCGCCTATGCCAGTATTGCTGGCATCGGTGTCCACGATAAACCTTCCTTCTCTGTTCGGGTAGCCAAGTATAGGACTGGTGCAGAGGTGTTCTTTTAATCTGACGAAGGCTTGATCACATTCCGAGTCCCAGGCGAATACTCGTTTATCTTCCGTGAGCCGATGAAGAGGTTTCGCTATATCAGAGAAGTTCTTTACAAAGCGCCGGTAGTATGCGCATAAACCCAAAAATGATCTCACGTCGGTCTTGTTAGCTGGTACAGGCCATTCTTGGACAGCTTTTATCTTCTCTGGGTCTGTCCTTACACCTTTCGATGAAATAATGTGGCCTAAGTAGGCGACTTCCTCCTTGAAAAACGTGCATTTCTTAGGGCTGAGTCTCAAGTTTGCTTCTCGTATTCTGGTGAAAACCTTCCTCAGGTTACTGACATGCTCTGTGAAATTTCGACCCATGACAATGATGTCATCCAGATAGACCAGGCATGCATCACCCAGAAGTCCAACCAGTACCCTTTCCATCAACCGCTCGAATGTCGCCGGAGCGTTGCAAAGACCAAAGGGCATGACGTTGAACTGCCACAATCCATTCCTAGTACCGGTCGTAAATGCCGTCTTCTCTTTGTCTTCTGGATGGATATCAACTTGCCAGTAACCGCTCTTAAGGTCCACTGTTGAGAACCACTTCATGCCGCTCAACATGTCCAGTGTGTCGTCTATACGGGGCAGAGGGTAGCTGTCCTTCTTCGTTGCATTATTCAACAAACGGTAGTCCACACAAAACCTGGTGCTGCCGTCCTTCTTCTTTACCAGGACTACTGGCGAAGACCACGGGCTTGTTGAAGGTTCTATAATGCGGTTCTTCTGCATCTCAGCAACCATGTCTGCTACTTCCTTCTCTTTGGCAAATGGAAGGCGTCTAGGCCGCTGCTTGATTGGTGGCGCGTCTCCCGTGTCTATTCTGTGTTTAACGAGACCTGTCCTTCCCAAATCATGGTCACCCTTCGAAAATATGTCGTTGAAATCTAGCAACAACCTTTAGCTTGCTGAAGTTCCCGCTCAGATAGCTTGTCCTTACAATTTGCTAGGAGCGGCGTGACGTCATCTTGTTGACAGGATTCCGGTTCCCGGGCACTTTTCAGCCTTCTGATGGATTGACCTGCATCGCACCGCCCGATGACACAGTTTCGTCGTAGCTGCACTTCATCTCCGCTAAGATTGATGACTCGCACCAGCGCTCCTTTTCCGGTCATTGCCAGAGTTCTTGCTGTGATCCAACTCGGATGGTCGCCGCAGTTTTCTATGACGACGCTTCGCCCTTGACACGCAGTGTAAGGGAATCTAACTTTGACCAGAGTTTCAGATCTCGGCGGTAGGGTCGTATTTTTCAGGCAGTAAACTGCGCATGATCTCGCTCCCTCTAGGAATACTTCTTGTTCGGGAAACTAAGTACTCC
Source organism: Maruca vitrata (assembly GCA_039566165.1). Taxonomy (NCBI): domain Eukaryota; kingdom Metazoa; phylum Arthropoda; class Insecta; order Lepidoptera; family Crambidae; genus Maruca; species Maruca vitrata. The sequence goes on from CM076919.1 coordinate 5,142,291, forward strand.
CTTAGCGACGTCTACAACACACTTCTGGTCTCTTAAAAAGTCCAATCCGATGATGCAATCGTCTGTGATGTCTGCTACGAGTACACCGTATTCAAAGGTCTGTTCTCCAATGGTTATCTTTGCCATTGTCTCACCGAAGACGGTAACTGGCTGGCCTGTTGCTGTTTGAAGCTGAACGGATGGTCTCTGATTCCACATAATAGTCCTTTTCAATAGCTCCGGACGCACTATTGTTCTTGAGGCACCGGTGTCAATAGTAAAATGACACGTTACGCTGTTCAGCTGTCCAACCACTGTAAGGTTGTTCCCATTACCAATCTGTGAAACAGTGACGGTAGGGGCTCGATGTTGACCAGCCAGCGCCCGCCCCACGGCCCTGGCTTCTTCTAGTTTAACGACAGCTCTTCTGCGTCCACCTGTGTAGAGGACGCTACTGTCGTTCTACGTGGCCATCTTCGCTTGGGGCAACTACTCCGAATATGGCCCCTCTCGCCGCAGCCATAGCACATCGGACCCAAAGAAGGTTTTTCCTTCACCACAACCTCCCGAAGTCGTTGAGTTCTAGCGTCTTGACGCACGGCTTCCACCTCCAAAGCATGGGCTAGAGCTTCCTGTAAGGTCTGATGATGGCTCAATTTCACGGTGTGTCTGACGTCTGCGTCTCTAATTCCATCACAGAAAGCTTGCGGGATCATTGATTCCACCATTGTCGGGCATGACACGTATGCACGTCTGACAAGCCTTTCGATTTCCGTTGCCCATTGCTGCAGACTCTCACCAGGCTTCTGCTGTCGATCGCGGAGTTGTGCTCTATATGCGTGTTCTAGGTGTTTGTCGCTGTACCTGCCCTCTAGTGCTCTTTGGAGAGCACCTAAAGTTCTGTTATCCGAAGGCAGGTTTTCCAACGTAAGCAGGGCATCTCCACGAAGAGCCAGAGTCAGAGCTATCAAGGACTCTTCCTCGTTCCACCCCTTTCCTTTAGCCACTGTCTCGAACTGGTACCAAAATGCTGCCCAAGACGTCGTTCCATCGAAGTGGGGTACTTCGATTTTCGGAGAATCCGACAATACCGTAGCACCCCGGGTCCCCACTCTTGCCATCTTGGTATGCAGCTGTCGCATCTCAGCATCTACCTGGCTCAGTCGATCCTCGTGTTGGGTGAATCGATCTTCATATTGGGTGAGTCGATCTTCATGTTGGGTGAACCGATCTTCATGTTGGGTGAATCGATCTTCATGTTGGGTGAGTCGATTTTCGTGTTGGGTGAGTCGATCTTCGTGTTGGGTCTTGACGCTTAGCACATCATCCTTGAGAGCATCAATCTGCTTTTCTAATACTTCGTGCTTCTTCTCAATAGCCCCCAACAAACTCTTGCTTAACTCCTCCAGATGGCGGGCTTGCTCCTCCTGGCGAAGGTCTTGCTTTTCCTGGCGAAGGGCTTGTTCTTCCCTCAGTTTAGCTAATTGCTCCTCCTGGCGACGGGCTTGCTCCTCCTGGCGACGGGCTTGCTCCTCCTGACGGCTGGCTTGTGTCTGCAGCATTTTGAATAAGTCTGCAAGCTCAACAGGCCCAATCGGTGTTTGTATCGATCCCTCCGTTGAAGTGCCTTCACCCTCTTGTAGGGCCGCGGTTTGACTCCTTGTTACTCGACCCTCACTGTCTTCTCGTGGTGTAAGAGGCATCTTGAATCCCACTTCTGACACCAATTGTTGCGGGAACGGGGTACGTTTAATTCAAGATACGCCAAAAGTCACCAAAAGACAATTAATTTATTTATCGACTAACAATTACACAATTAAACACTTAAAAACACAATTAAAAAACACTTAATTACAACACTAAACACGGAACACTAAATTACACTAAAGCACTGAATCACACTAATACACTGAATTGCACTGAAACTATTCGCAGGTAACGCACTCGATCACTCTTAGTTCGCAGGAGACTGATTCGCTTCGCTTTCCCAAATCGGAACTGTCCCGTCGGGTCGTACATCCCGCTTTTATACACAGCAAGGACGAACTAGTCTCTTCGCGTAGTGTTGAGAATGTTCTCGAACGGTCCGGGCCGCGAAAACTCTATTATTATTATTACTACTCTAGAACACCTAGCGTGTTGCAAGCTCGCTAGTACCGACCAGAGAGTGTGACGTAATATCGTGCAAGCGAATATAGACCTTATCCATACGACGATAAGACTAATTTCGCTTGCACGGTCTCTCGTGGTCGTAACAATATGATCACATTCTATCCATTTAGATTTGCAATCTAGGAAAATGTAAAACTTATTCAACTCAAGCAAACATGTCGTAATAGTTATACCACTATATTGCTCGTAAATCTTTATATATTTCACGTACAGTATTTAATTGCTAACTCGAACTCTGCGGAAATTGAAGTCGGCGAAGACACTACCGCACAATAAATTCAATATTAAATATCAATAAAATGGCAAGACGTCATAAAATACGTGTGGAGTGTAATAAAAAATGAATAAATGTGCAAAGAAACATACACCCAGCATGTAGGAATATCTTCCGATCGCGAAATAGGGTGGATTTCAATGAGATGCACAAATAAACCTGGGACTATAAAGTTGGGACAGAACCAACTGGGCTTTTAGAATTACACGTTGCGAAGATAAAATAGACGTATAATGCTCTGCCCAGGAGGAAATATGCGACAGCGAACCTGTAGGGAAATCAGGGATAATGAAATATTACTCTTCACTCTCTTGCGTGTTTCTTATTTCCGTAAGGAGCGACGCATAACCATTGTACTGGATTTAGCGAGATTAAGGTGTAATTGAACAAACACCTTTTCGCCTTTGCCCCAATAAGCGAAGTGAACAAGTGAATAGTGTAGACAATAAAATCAAATAGAAATATGTCCAAATGCCTAAATAAATCTTAAAAGAAACAACACCAAGCGCGTTTCATTTTATCCTGTGAAAATTTTAAATTAGAAAACCCTCATTTAGCTAGAATCATCAGCAAATCGCTAATCACCAGCGATAATAGTGTTACTGAATCTAATCTCAATTTACATATCCTATAAGATAGTGACAATCCAATTACTAATCTAAAAGTATCTTTCAATGGGGAGAAAAGTATTTTGATAGTGCGCGATATAAATAATCTAGATGGGCAATGTCTTAGGCGACCGCGGGCTCGGTCGGACGGGAGAGTGCATATTGGTAAAGTTTAAAGGGTGTCTTGGTGCATAGTTCGACGTCTACCGCCGGTATATCAAGAGCTTTACGATTGCACTCCTGCATCCGACGACCGTCTGTGAAAAGCGGCTAAAGACCATCGTGTCTGGCGTCTGAGACTCTGGGGTTACGATTAACGGTAACGTTTGTTCGGAATATTTCAATACCTACTACGAGTATACCTTCTTAGTTGGCTTTATATTTTTATTGATAATAATCACCTACATATTACGAAGGTTACTCGTAAAATATTATTTATTACAACACGATTATATATTAGGATATCTATAAATCCACGTCCGATTCGAATAAAATAAATCATTTTGTTCAATAATCATTACGATTTGAAATAAATATTAACAAATTGCGATGTTTAAGAAGACCTAGTTTAAGATTAGTTTGTATGTACACACACATACCCGTATTTACAGGGTCGAGTCCGATTTATTGTCCGATTACAAACAAATCCTTTGACTTCAGGTCAAGTCATAATATGTACATTACAAAGTGCCTTTGAACTGTGTGTAGCCCTAAAGGTGCCAGTTGAGATATTGCCAACCGCTTCATTATCGCCTAGTAAAAATACAAGAAAGAGTCTCGTTAAATTCACCGTCGTACAAAATGTCTCCGAGTCCGGAGTGCGAACGCTGTCCCAGCGAACGTCTGGGTTTTTAGACTCGACCGAAGATAAATCGATTTGTTACGTACAGACCAGGGCGTCTTATAAAAACTCCGAGTACGTGTCTCGCGTAAGCCGAATGACAATAAGAAACTGTGGAAACTCGATTTGTCGTAGTGGACAGGGCCGGCGCAGGGCGAGCGCGGCCGGCCTGACCCCGGTACACGGAAAAGGCGTTTCGAGGACTCCACTCCATAGACATTAAGCGCCACGCCAGCGCTCGCCATTTCACGGCGACTGGGCTGTTAACGGTTTAACGTCCACCTACAGAGTGCACCCCTGGGAAGACTTATTGGGCAATGGTCAATGTTTGGAGAATTTCTATAAACAATATTAGAAGTACATTAGCCAGTACTTTACCTGGCGAAAATGATGCCTTCGTATTTTCTATATCTTCCGACGAAAAAATCATTTACATTTTGGTTATAACTGAAAAATCCAAAAATCAATAATCGTTACTTTATGTTCTTAAACAAGTAAAGTACTCTGATTTTAGCTTTCAATGACATAACTTGTACAAAACATTTGACATTTCAGCTGAAATCGAAGTAGCTACGATTGAGTTACAAGCAACAATGGATATTTTAAAAATACAATCTCACATTTCAAAGTTCAAAGGGCAGTTTGTGGAAAGGCAAAATCAAATCACATTAAAGGACCTTTTCGGTAACATGATTTGCTTTTTATTTAAGGTGCTTCAGTTTAAGGAAAGTGAGGATCCTTGGGAAATTGATTACTTTTTTTTGTTACCGGTCACGATTTTGTTTTGGATGATCATCACGTAAAACAATTGGGCGTTATTAGTAACATGAAAAATAGTTCTAGTTAGTTTCAGAGATCTATTAATTAATTTTAGCTCAACTGTAACGGCAATATTAATTAAAGTTGCTGGGGCAAACTCGAAATTTCGCGATCAAAAGTTTTAAATTAGCTGTGTATCCCTTTCGCTCATAAAGAATACAATAAGTACAGTTGTATAAACGGCAACAATAGAAAATAACCTATAGTACAGTGCAATCCTTTAAAACTCGGCGGAATAAAGCAACGGGGGCGGTGCACTGAAGACAAAGATGCGCTTTTATTTCCAAGAGAGTTTTGGTCTGGTGGGACATTTTCTGCAAGACCGTCTGACGTTTATGAATGGATATTACATTTCTCGTAAAAAATTATAATTTCCATGTGTAAACACATCTATATCATAATAAGGTATAAATATGATAAAATATTTTCAGTAATGTAAATGACCATACTATTCTAACAAACGGTTTCATAATGTCTGCGAAGAACATAAAACTACATGTTAGTGCATATTAAATGTTAATTACCTAAATAAATTCGCCAATTAAGATAGCATCTGGCATAGCGCTTGGGACCACCGCACTAAGAATACCAAATGACGAATACTAGAAGTGCCTGCCAGCAGAATTCAAAACCGAGCCAGTGCAAAATGTTTCAAATTGACCCGAGGTTGTTTATTTTTTCTAATCTATTCCATTGTGAATATACTAACAATAGAGCAATTAATCATATTATCATTAAAAGCATTAAAAACATTACTATAGAGTTTTTTTAAACAAAATTGTGGTCTACATTCTGCTAGTAAATCCTTGTGATCCCCATATTATGTAGCGCGGGATAAAATATCCAAGTCCGCTATTTTGTAGAGACGACGATCTAGGAATTACAATAACATAATAACAAGTTGATTTGTCACCAAAACTAAACATGTTCACCAAATAGTAGCGAATCATGACAACGAGAAGTGGATAAACCTTCAAAGGCAAGATTTGACCCAAATACATATACAAACAGAGTAAGCTAAAATAACATCGTTTAAAAATCTTTGGTTTCGTGAGACGGTATAAATATCTAATAATAAATAAATATCTGGGACATTTCCACACACGGCCATCTGACCCCATACTAAGCAAAGCTTGTACTATGGGCGTCAGAGACTGATAAACATACATATATATTTATAAATACATACTTAAATAAACACATATAATCATATACCATATAATCACACCCAGACGCGGAACAAACACCGATGTTCATCACACAAATATTTGTCCCGAGTGGAAATCGAACCCACGACTCTCGGAACCGCCAGCCAGGGTCACTAACCACTGTTCCACCGAGTCAGTCAAAAAAAGTATCAAGTTGTAAACGTAAACTGTACACGATACAGAAAAGCAACCACTGCAACTTCACAACATTTCAGGAGGGACTTTTCCTCGAACGGTCCTAAATCATCTTTCCCCATCCGTTCCCACATCAGCGGTAGTCAAGTCGCGTCCCATCTAACCGTCTCGAGCGTGATTCCGCGGCTTTAGAGTCGCATCATACTGGCCATGACTCGGAAATATTTTCTAACCGGCGAACGTTGCAACCGAGGCTATATTGCAGCGCGTCTCACGTACCAACCAGCTTAATATTCCCTTGGACCTGGACGCGGGTAGACGGATGAACCATTCTAATCCTGCTTAAGGAATGTCTCGGTTTTGTAAACGGTTGTGTTTTAATTTTCTGAAAACGTGTATTGAGAGCTGACTAGAAGGCAGTTATCAGATGAAATCATCACAATGCAATGTTTACCACTTTAGTTGCTGGCTACGTATAACACCTTTTTTGGCTGGCGCAATCAAATACAAACGAGCAACTTATAATAATCACGTTATAGTCTCTGTCCTGAAATTGAATTATTAATTACTTGGATTGATTGATGATTAATTTGATACCATCATACAAATGAAGACTAGATAAGTCTATATAACATTTGGCATCGAAGACTTCACAATTTTGTAATCTTTTCCTTACAATTGTTTTCCTTGTGTGACTCATATTATTTAAGTAGACAGATACTACACAAAAATTTAATCACCTTAATATTTTTTTTAAATGCATAGTTTATGTTTCGTTTAAGGACATTTGCCATCTTTAAAAGAAAAACTAAGTGCCCAGAAAATTGTTTTCATTGTACTTGTAATACGGTCGTGTGAGTTAGAGGGTTTACAGACATTTTTTTTTAAATCAGCTTTGATGGTACATAAATCTCCAACTATCTTTTTTGTATTCACGCGAAAAAGAAAAAACGAAATCGCTTTTCAACGAGAAATGCGAGTAAATGTTAGACAACTCGATTGTGAATACTGAATTTTAAACTCGCTCAGACTTCCTCTAAGTATACTAACGTTCCTGTCGCAAAACCATTTCATTATTCTTTCAGCATCTTTAAAGGGAGTGTTTATATGAAACTTACATCTATACTCAACATATTGTTAAAAGACAGTGAAACTACTACTTTATCAAAAAGGGTAATGCTTTTCATACAACTCTGTATGCAAATCCGTTGTAAACAATTACTGTGGTATATTATGCTGTAACCGCATCGTAAATACCTTAATCTGGTGTAATGGTAATGGCGATTGGTCATACTTGTAGCCACACGCCATGCTAGCTAATGTTAATAGTTTGTGGGAACCACAATATTAGTTCACGTACACAAATTGAAATATCGGCACAAAAACAAATATGATACATAAATTGATTTAATAAAAACACGCGTTCTCCTATTTTTAACACGTAAATCGGACGACCGGGTGTGATATTCCTCACAGAGCATAACCCACATATTTCTAAAACATTTACACTCTATTTATATTTAGCTACGCCGCTAGTTTTAGCGAACTGTCTAAATACTAAGTCAGACAGCAGACATAACTAGATAATGGATATTAAAGTAATTGAATTAATATCGAATTTCCGGTCATTGTACAATGAACAATATACAGCCATAATTTATATTAGTATATAATCTATAGGTATACATTTTGTCTTCATTAGAATTCCGTTGGAAATTCTTTTCCCATGGATTTACTGTTAATCACATTCCAAAAGGAACGTCTGTCCCATAAAATAAATCTAAATGAAACAATGTAATAAAAGCTAAGGAAAACACATTTACTCAAGAGTATATCAAATAGGTTTAAAAGCTCAGCTTTTAAATCGTATTAATCTTAAGACAAAGCTTACAGAAAAGAAAAAAAGACCGCAAACTTTCTAGCTCCCAACTCAAAAGGGGGGGTACTTCAAAGTCGGCGGGGTAAGTCTATGCGACACTCAAAGAAATTGCTGATTTATGTCATGTAGAGCTTTCTCTTTGACACGCACATACTATGTATGTTTCAAGATACAAGCGGGTGATTTATTTACGGGGGCCTGAATGAAAACGCTCTCATAAGTAGAGCGCAGAAAATATTCCGGATAGCGGAGGTAATAAAAATTGAACGCGCCAAAGCCCGGAGGGATACAATTTGACAATGCTTTGACTGTGGCTGCTATAAGAAGCTAATTGCTTGTACAGGACGCGACAAAGGTTCCGCGGGATCGATGTGCATTTCTGTCGGACATAATATCCTGTAGGTATGTCAAAGCGGCGTAGCATAAGTGCACTTTTTCAGTCGGAACATTCGACATGGTACCAGATTATAAGAGCGGTCTTGTTTCGGCGGCAGATTACGTGATATTCATTTTTTTGCGCGTAATATTTCTTATTTAATTGAAGCGTCTATTTTCATACCAAAATTATCATACACTCGACGATTAAAGTTAAAGTAGCGCTGTTACAGAATATCTTACAGAAATGATAGAAGATTGTTGGCCTTTATTCTCAAAGGCTAGTTTCCATTTTCAACCCCCATTATTGACGTAGATGCGATGGACACAGACATCAGGAGTTTATGTGTCTAAGATGTGTAGAAGGTTCTAAGTTACTTTGTACGTTATCTTCAAGTTGCAGACTGTCAATATTTGTAAAACCTGCACCATGTTTATCGCTGCCATCACAGTCAGTTAGCGTTCGGGGCGGCCAATGGCGGTACAACGGGCCCGGCCCGATTGGCCAAGTTAGCATTTAGCACGTACATTATCCATTCAGCATGGCTGAGGAGGCCTCAGTGCCACTCCAGCGCTGGAATGCGCCCCGCGTGCAATTACACGACGAGGGCTTTGTCTTTATTTATCCACTTTGAATGTCGCTAATTGCTTTGTTTGCTACATTTGGCGCCGTGACGGATACGAGAGTACACTGTTGACGTAATCAAAACGTGAACTCTTTCGATTTACAGAATGAATACATTTATGTCGGACTCGGTTAACTTTGAACAGGTAACTGAGATAGGCAAAACAATTCATGCTAATTTAAATAATTATAAATGAATTGGTTTACTGAAATATGCTTTCAAATGTATTAGCTGTATAAAACAAACGTGCCTAGATTTTACGTTTTTGACCATTTCCAATAGTTTGAAAAACGGTTTATCTGGATGTACTCATTATTTCAGTTAGATCTATAAACATCATCAGCCTATTCCAGTCCACTGCTGGACTTCTATAAACATAACATAACATTTTAAAAAAAAGGTTTAATTCTTCAATAACCTTTACAATTATTTTAAACTATACGTAGAAACTTATTTCATCAATGCAAGGATATTCTGAACTGAGACAGAACCAAAGCCAGATTTAATACTACCTGTAAAAGTACTAATTTTATTGAAACTCTGCAACTGGCTGACATTCAAAGTCAAACCTAGATTAAGACCAGAGGATCAGTGTACAAATAAATTTATTGGCGAGCGTAAGTGGATTAAAACGACAATAAAACGAAGCCATTTCACAAAATAGACTGTGTGCGAAGCTTAATCATTGTGGCTAGTGAAAATATGGCCTGATTAAACATTAGCTTAACTGTGAATTGTCAAATTATTTTGATATATAACTAATTATTGACGTTGCGACCTTTGTAATCTTACTATTTTTAAACGAGGAACAGTATACTAGATTTATAACAATCACTATATGAAAACTGTTATATACACCTGATTTTTATTCTTTCTTTCAAATGCTCTGCAATAGTACACGCAAGATAACTAATACCAAAAATAAGGCGTCCGATGTCAGTTTCTTATTCGTAGTATCAAAACTTATCTCAGTGTCGACTACGTCTGTGGTCCACGGTACAAAACGCGGTCAAATGTGATCTAATAAAAGATAATCTATAACAAATCATACAATGCCTGTGCGAAAGCTAATCAACAATCCAAGACACAGCGCTGACCCATGACGGCTCGATCGCCGCATTCTCTCTCGTGATCAACACAAATACACTCGAAATCATTTACGATAATCGAAGGTCGTATTTCTTAGGTGAGCTTACATAAATTACGGTCCACCGCTTAGATACTCTTTCCGTATCGATATAATAAATACAAGAGAATTTATGTCTGGGTATTAATCGGTGGACGAAATCGATGGAGAGTCACGATGCTATTGTTGCGGGCAATAAGGTTTTCACACGACAGTCGCGCTGCCCGCAATTCCGATATAACAAATGCCATATTTCAATATTTTCATCTTGATCTGAATCAAGTCGTGAATAAACAGATTACAAATGCTGGAGCATAGATTGAATGACGCCCGCGGCGCAAATGGGCGCCCGGGTTGGGATAGTAAAGCTGTTTAAGTATATATGTTTATAGAGATATTTGCTTATGTAGTCAATTTAGTTGTTCTTTGTTTGTTATTAGATAGAATAATAATATGAATACTAAACAAGGTACGCCACTACACGGTATTGATATCTTCTTATAAATAAAAATTTAATTGCTGTTCGTTAGTCTGACTAAAACTCGAGAACGCCCGGACCGATTTAGGTAATTTTGGTTTAAAAATGTTCGTCGTAGTCCAGGGAAGGTTTCAATGAGAAAATACAGAAAAAGAATCATTATTGGCGTTATGAAATTCGCCGGGACCACTAGTATACAATATATTATTCAAAACACCTATTTATTTTGAATTTCACTACATATTTGTTATCATCAACCTTCCCGAGACCACGATCGAAACGTAAGTACAAATTATTTTGTGTTACATATTAATCTATTCGAGTTTTATGCGTAAAAGTAGTTTCATTTAAAATTTAAACGGCATGTTTATTTTACCATTTCGTTCTGTAACATGTAATCGTATAAGCTTTAACTTTTCCAACTGCACAGAATGCAGAACCATTACCACAAATTGCTAAACACGTGCATAGACTGAGCATCGGGTATGGTATAGTTAGAACATGCTCATCAACTCACTGGTAAGAACAAGTTGTATGTGCAAATGCACTTTCAATTTTGTATGTACTTTTAAGTTGTTCTCTTAAGAGATTTTTTACTTGATACAACCATGCGTTACCTGGGTCTACGGTAGATTATGCTAATCAGAAATTTAATTTATTTACTATTTTGATTTACTATTATAAGGCGTCCGACCGATTTCAGCCATGGCGGCCGATCTCAATTGAGATCAGCCAAGTGCGCAGGACATATTATAGTGCATAAGTGTGAGCGGAAACACAAGTGCACTCTCTATTCCCTTACTCTCATGATTCGGTGAGACGGCAATCCGACATGACCGATGAGAGATCGGGCGCAAGACCACCGGCTTAACGTGCTTTCCGAGGCATGTGCGTTCAACCGCCAACTTCCTAACTCCGGGCTGAGAAATTTCATTACAGAAAAACTCACACAAATTTTGCCCGACCCCGGACTCGAACCGGGGACCTCTCGGTCCTTACGCAGCGCTTGCTACCAATAGACCAACGAGGCAGTTACTATTATTATTATATAAGCAATGTCATTTAGTGCTTAAATCAACTACAGCGACGCAGAGCTAGAGCTATATTTGGGTTCTCCCCATAATACATAGTACTTATTGTTTATTTAGAAACCCGTGGGAAACGTAAACTTAATTTGTATTTTTATCACGGATGTATTAATAATATATGCATGATATAATCGTTTTTATCGAAGTAACTAAATAACATGCATTGCTGCAATCGATCTCAAAATTTTCTCAGAACATTTTTTCCCGGCATCATTCCCAGTCCTGACATGACAAAGTGGTCGCGACAAGAAACCGGAGACGCATCACTCATGCCAAATCAATTCGGCAAACTTAATTATTGTCCAATCGGTTACCGTTGCACCGGACCTAAGGCAAGCATGCCGACCAATCCGGAAAAAGACATTTCATTCGAGATCCAATTTAACTTGAAGCGGCATCAAACCACACATATCGAGTGGGTTGACTCCGCAAACAATTCATTTCAATTCCAATCAGAGTGTCGGTTGTACACTCGGCACTCTATTATACCCGATGGATAAAAGTTTCTCGGCGTACTGTGAATGTAGGATGACATAAAAGGTATAAAAGGCTTTCGATCAATCTCCTCTGTAATGAAATGTGTTACTCGATGGCGTTTTATTTACAACCGACAAAGTGCTGGTGGAAAAGGCAACAAAAGGATCACTTTTTGGCCAAATTGTGGCCATGGATGCCGTTCATTTACTGTTCCTTTGATATGGAAACTGTTTTACACATCGGCACTAATGGTTCACCGACACTTTTTATTGTTCAAATAACGACAATTACTTTATTATAACTGGATGCGAAATAAATAAAACACGTTACGATCTTCTCGTATGAAGTTGTACGTTTACTATAACTAATTAAAATCACAACGTGTATCTACAAAATTATTTTACAAGACAATGGCGCCAACTTATAGCAACTATCTTTTGAGAAAACAAACACATTTTAAATGAATGGATAAATCCGTTGACTGTTAAAGTACAGCTAAACATTTCCCACCATAGTAATCACGGTAAGAAAACCTAGCATTGTTCTTAATCGACATTGTGATTTTAATGTACCGTAACGTAAACTACACTAAACTTTTTAGATTAGGTGCTTATTGTTCACATTATAATTGAAATTATTGGCACATAATTACTGATACTAAATCGCGATAATTCTTAGTTTATGCACGTTTAATTCAAATACTACATTGTAATAGCAAAACAAACTTTAAAGGTGTCAACACAGCTGGAAAGAAGATAACCATTGAAAAAATGTGTTGTTAAAACATTTTATATATTCCAATAACAACTGCGCGACTTGTCCTTTTCATAATAGAACATACTTGTTTCTTACAAGCATATGGATTGATAGCCATTTTACATCGATAACACAATCTCCAGGCCAATCTAATTTGGCGACAAGTTTAAACTCAGGCCAATTATTGCTTATTCCGTCTCAGAGGGAAAATGTACTGAAAGAATTAATGGGTTTCTTTGAAATGATATCGAAGTTCAAATTAAGCAATCAAAGTTTCACACCGGATTCAGGGATGAAGGGAAACTGTCTATAAAACTTAAAGTGTAAAAAGTACAACGTCAAAGTATGATACATCTAGGGTATAGGATATTTAAACCAGTCATTAGACTGGCTGTTAGTGATATAACTATCAAATGAACACTTGTAGAGCAAATGTTATTACCAAACTGAAGCTCATGTTCTAACTCCTACTGTTCTGTGAGCACCACTGCTTTTACAGATCTCTCATTTTCCTGAATACTACACTCAGGAACACCCGCCTCGCTTGCTTTAGTAGTTCTTATTCAGCCTCCACCTTCAAATTATTCCCACTGTTAAATGTAAACTGAAGTCTTTCTGACTTCTTGCAAGGCGGCGAACGGAAAACAGGGCGCTTGAGCCATCTCGGGGTGGCGAAGTTGCTCGTTTTATATGCAAATCCACCACGTCCTTATGAATATGAAAATTTTCTATTAGAACGTGTCGTTGTCAGCGTTCCCTTGATGTACTGCTGTGCCTTCTTCTTCATAGATTTTCGCAGTTCAGCGATTTGTGGCCGAGCATGCAAATTGAATTATTACCCTAAGCTATATATCAGTAATTCCTGAAATATTTAAAGCAACAACCAAATTTTTACTCCATCCCGCACAGACTGGTCTTGCTGATTTTAAAACGTCGCATAACAAGATTCTATGTAAATCTATAGAGAAATTTCGTTATTTGCATTCACATGTCGAAGACGCGTTCGCAAAAACTATTTCTTACATTCTACCGCTTGACATACCTGCATTGGCGTTCTCGACTAACCCAATGCATAATTAATAACCTTCTTAATACAGTTAAGGAATACTCAAAGTGCAGCGAATATTCGCTGGGGAACTTTAGAGACCTTAAACAGTATGGCGGCGCGTGCGGCCCGCGCAAGCGCGTTTCATCCCGTGGGACACACACTTCTACATTCACGGAATATTTTTAAAGTTGGCGAAAACCGAAAGAGGCTTTGGAAGTAGGAGAACTTTTGTTGGTAATGTTGACGCTAATACGGCGCAGTGCCGTTTTAGAATAGAATCACTTGGGATTTATTCTTTATCTTTAGAACGAAACACTTCTACCTCTAAAAATTCAAACATAATCTTAAAATAATCTACATAAAAAGGGTATTCGATTTATTTACAAAATACATAAACAATATTCTTACGACCTCGAATCCAATTACATTTACATGGAAAGTTGAAGCCATTGGTCGGATATGTCTTAAACGAATTCTTAAGAAACGGAAACCGTATTCCTAGCCGGAATCTTTAAAATAGAACTAGCCCAGTTGCTAACCTAACCGATAATCCTGTTTTGTGGGAGAGGATGGTATATACGTTAGGAATCGAATCGAGATCGATAATAGCCAACATTAATATTGGAGAAAATGAGGTGTAGTTAAAAAAATAAAATCGCGATGAATAAACACGTGTAATTTCGATCCAATGTTAAGTAACCAATAAAATAAGGTCGCTCCATAATATTTGAAAAATCATATTGTACGTAAATATTTTAATTATGTTCGGTATTTTAAAACATTCACGATCACAAGTGTTTCATAAAGTATTTTAAAACTCATTTAGTGTTTCCACAAATATAGACGATTCCAATTCCAAAAGACCAGATAGATTCAGGCATGTAAATATTTCAGAGGAATTTCTAAATATTTATGAAGTGGTGCAATACTATTTTGTGGCTTAAGTAGCCGAACCGTCGGGACGCCAAAACGAAAAGGAGCCTTTTAAAAATTCAGGACTCGATACTCACGGACTGCGGCGACTAGAGAGCATGAAAACCTTATAGCATTTGCAAATGGTGACATTTGCGTTTTCTTTGGATAAAACAGGAGATTCTGCATCTATGTATTATTTTAATGTTAAGTATGAACATAATTTAAATTCACCACACAATTGAAAACCACCGCAATGTCAAGCAAGACCTACTATTCTGTGTTCGACTATTAATAATTGCTGCATGGATTTTGTTACGAATCTTTGTCGACGCCTTTCACATATCAACTCATTAACGAGCTCGATTACTTATACTTATTTTGTTTGTTATATAACACCTAGCGCAGAAAAACACCACCTTCTTGTATAGTGCAAAATGGGAGTTTGTCAGGAATTCTTATCTTGAACTTCAAGAACGAAAGCACTCGCGAACTAGTGCGGTCACAAGTCACAATGAGGCTGACTTTTATTCTTCTTTAAGTAGTAGTTACCGAGTCTTGCTGCCAGACTCACTACTCCGGTGCTAAAATCAAGCGGGTTCGTTAAAAATTCAGGATACGTGTGGAGCCGGAGCCTGCATACGCATAATGGATTATCACATGCTCTGTGAACGGGATTTTATGGAGGCTTCTATGGAAAGGTCGCTCTCGTTTGTTCCTAGAGATTGTCTACGAAAATGCGGTTAGCGGGCTAATGATAGTACGATTCCGTGCGGTCTACCTGCGCTTGGTTTGCACAAACACTACCCGATAACGGTGCTTTGCAAACTTATGCAAATATAATATTCTAGTCACGTAATTTGTACAATTATTTTGTTAATTATCTCGCAATTCGCGGTACGGGCAGCATTACGTAGTAATGCAGAAGGAGAAGGAAACTATTTCTCACAGTGGCCTCCCAATACATTCTTGACTGCTTAATGTATGTGTATAAAAATATACAATACATTCCTAAAAAATCTGATAATCACCAATTCAATACAAGAAATAAACATAAACTTGCTATTTCACATTTTAGACTAAGTAAAGTTAATAGCTCCTTTGTTGGACTAGGTGTAAAAATGTTCAATAAATTACCTGATTGTGTTACTAAACTACCTATACAGCAATTCAAATCATGTATGTATTAAGAATGGTCTTCTTAAAAAAGGCTACTATAAAGTAGAAGATTATCTCAATGATAAATATGCATGGACTAATAGTTTAAATTAAATTTTTGACATTAAATATGATGACATTCTATTGTTATTAATTTTGACATTTATCATGAACTTTTTGTTCCTATTATTATATTAGTCTTATTTTTAATAAGGCAATGGCTGTAATTAATAAAATTCTACCTATGTAAGCTTTGTCATGCAGACTGGATTTGTTATGGTATTCTGAACATTTTTATCTTTGCTCTGTTGCTTTTTATTTTAATTATCGCTATTTTTTAAGGTAGTAAATATTGAACTGGTACTTTTTGCTATGGCACACCCAGACTGTATGACTTGGCTCATTTACATTTTGTAACATGATTGTCGCTAAAAAGAGCAACTATCGAGTTTCTTGCCGGAGTCTTCTCGGTAGAATCGGCGTTCCGAACCGGTGGTAGAATCTTATTATTAGTATTATGACGATTTATAAGTGCATGTAATTGCCTATATGAATAAAGACATTTTTGATTTTGATTTTGATTTTGATTACAGATAAAACATTTTGATTAGTGACTATTCGATCGCTCATCATTTACCACTGTAAATAAAACAAACTTAATAGATTAATACATGTCCTGTCCTTAATCGTTTTTTATTGAATGATCAGTAATTGGCTTATCTGATAATGACAGGAAAAAGTGTTGCGCCGATGCCTAATGAACTTAAAAAACAGAAGACGAAAGAATGGCACAGGCTGTACTCTAAGTAATTAGTAACAGCCCGAGCACCTAAACAACCCAGACGGACCTAAACAACGCCCACAATAACTCTACACCAACCAGGAGCTTAAACTACGCCGTTTCATAAAACATACGGGAGTTGTTGAACTACTTTCCAAGTCCCAAATTGGAGCCTAGCCTAGGTCCAATTCTGTGCACCTGTGTCCTGCGGCCCACATCATGTCTAACTGTCTACTATTCAGTTTGAGTCCGGAACTTTGCACACGTCTACGGGCGCCCGAGCGGGCTCCATCCGAAAACGATAGACGAAACGGCGCGGTGAGACAGCCGGAGCTGAAATGGGTGCATTATCGAGCTTCAATACCGAGCGGGGAACTTTATGCCCCGAACAAGGAGTGACGAACGGGTTTATTATAAAGTAGTATTTGCTTCCATCGAATTGTGCTCTATAATGGAGTATTGTTGAGATCACGGATTGTAGCGACCGATATAAGTCAATGTTTCGAGTCCAAGTTTGAACAAGTAAACTTTACTAATATAACTAGACATCGTAATGAAACCTTCACAATGTTCTTGGAAATTTTGCCTTATTTTGGCTTTTAGTGCGCGTTAACGCATAGAAAACTTCTGGGGAAAAATAAAAGATCGAAATACACGATAAGTAATTTTTCACATTAAAATAATAATGTGAAATAATAATATGTTAAAGTTTTCGCTTCATAAATATAACATTTCGTTTTGATGACACAATATATCCCTTAGTCTAATTGTTCAGGAATGGACCGCTTGAAATGATAACGAGTAAAACGGTGAGCGGCACAAACAAACGAGCCCACAGCAAAAACATGCGAACAGAAGAGCACTAGACTACGTGAATAGGCGAGAGCCTGCGCTGTTCTTGGCATGAACCGTTCTAAATTTAGATAAATAGTCCGCAGTTGGTGCGGAGGACAGCCGAGTGAAATGCCGGCGAGGTGCTACCGCCCGGGGCCCCCCACCAGCCACTCGCCACCAGGCACTCTGCCAACTTATGCCAGCCGCGCTCTCCAACATTAAACCTCTCAAACTACACCAGCACTCTCAACATAAATGTTAAAAAAGTCTAATCTGCCCGCCTCCACGCCGCAAGTCTAAATTTTAAGAATAACCGTTTTCAACTCCTCGAGACACGTATGAAAGAACTTTGGCAATAAAACGAGAAAAAGAGGCTTTCCGGGCCATAGCTTTTACCGAGTTAAACTTACTCAAAGTGGCGTACTTCGGTGGAGCTAACTTAGCGATGGTCAATAAACTTAGCCGCCGCGTCGGGATGAGTCGTGCAACAATAAAGCGGAACTTTCACAACAGTTTATCTCGTGAAAATCTTACAAAACGCTTTTAATATCAATCTTTCAAACTTCAAAGTAGCCTTAAGAGCTACAAGTAAGTACTTCCAGTTTAAGAAACGCGAAGGAATAATTAATGTTCGCGCTGATGTAGGGAAATGGTCGGCGCTAGAGGGGGATAAGAGCGCGGGTGTGTTTGCCAAGAATTCAATCGGAGCCGGGAGGCGTAGGCAATATGCGCTGAGCGGCGGCGCCTCCCGCTCATTAATTGAGCTATCAACATATCTGGTGCAGTAATCACGTGGCGGCCGCGCAGCTGCTGGAAACAATGCGACGCTCATGCGATTATAAATCAGTCCTGGATTGTGTTCCCATCCACAAAGAACTCTCGCCGCGATCGCAGACAATCCTACCTACCTATGAGCTGCTTCATATCGCTGGCGGTGTTTTGGAACATCTCTTTTATGTCAGTTCATAAACGTTGACTGCTGGAGGTGGAATAAAATTTTTGTTACGAGTACGGGCACAAAAATCTCCGGTGCGACAAGAACAATGTAAAATCCAATTTTCTCCGAGTCCCAGGAGATTCGGGGAAGTAACGACGAGCGCCTTTACGACCATGAAGCCGAGAATGCGGTTTTACTTTATGTAATCTATCAGGTCTCGCGTTTCAGCCGAGCCTGCCGGTCAACGACGCGCCTCTCAGGGCATTATGTCATTGTCTATTATGGAATCGCTTGCATAAATTGTTTACATACTTTACAACTGTTCCACGCGAACTGGGAAGGACGTACGCCCACAACAAACCTCTCAACGCGTGCGTGAACTTATTACTTATTTACGTCAGCTTCAACCACGCGACCACGTAAAACAATGTTACATTTGTCTTCATAAAATATACCTTTAAGCCGTATATCGATGTACAATTCGATACCAATCTCGTCGACTAATTAGTAATAACACACGTACCTACAAGTCAATGACCCGTAATAAAATATCAAAGCTACAAATTCGAAGTATATTTACCCAGATGTGCTGAATTTTAATTAATTACACACATAGTTATTTAATTAATTCCGTGTGTTTCCCATTATCATGAGTAGCGTGACATTTCACATGGACATACAACGTGTCCCGATTAAGGGTTGCGTGAATTATATTCTGGTTGAACAACGAGTCCAATATACCGCCCGGTGAGACAATGAGCGAAGCGCAGTGTGATGGGCAGGGGACGACAAAAACACAGTCCGGGAGCCCGCACGCACCCGGCCCGCGCAGCGCCACCGGCGGAATCGGCAAACAACTCGTCGCCAACATGCAACATGATTAATGCCCAACAGACCTTAAATATGATTTATTTAACGACGCGACGAAAACAAACGCCGTTCAAAAACACACAGCAAAAAACCACGCGACAAATTTAATTCGCGCGGCATCCACGACACCACCAAAACGAGCAATTTAAAAAGATAAAAGCCCGTATTAGAATTTCAGTTGCCAACTTGAGATAATACGATAAATGAAACACGACGTGTGACGACGGGGGGTCATGTTTAATGCAGGATCGCCGGTATGATGAGCAGCTATTCGGGACTTCTTATCAGACGGCAAAAAGTTGACATAATGAAAGTGAACAATCGGTGTGAACACTTGGCTTTAGCAAATATGGCCATAAGGAATTTTCGTCGCAGCTTTAAAAACCGTCGAATTATCGCGGATTTCGTATAAAAAGCGAACATTAAACGCTTCGGAGTAGAAAACTGGTGTCAATTAAGCGGGAAAAGGCATAAGTGGAAAATGTTGAACTCTTTAGGTAAGTCACCAATGGAAAAGGAATAACTTCAACATTGCTCGAGCATTATCGAGATGGACCAAAAATAAGTAAACTATATAAGTAAAAGAGTTAAAGCTAAAATATTTTAACTTTGACAGTGGTTTAAATTAACGATACCAAACGTATGATGATGACCAGTTCCGGCAAATTGCATAATGTAGAAGCTGTGTGTGCTACTGTGACAAGAGCGACGGTAGAACCTATACACTGTGTATGTTTGAAGATGTCTTACAAGTTTTTTTCACGTTGTACCTGTGTTATAGTGTGACCGCTCCTCCAATAAATGTTCCCTCTTTCTCGTCATCTGACCGTATCATCAAGTACGAATATAACGACAACAAAAAGGGGAAAAAAGGTCCCATCCCTCCGGTCCTTGAGCAGTCGCCGCAACAATCCGTGCGTGCGCAGGAGTGCCGAGTGCCCGCAAAAACGACACATCCGCAGCGGCATCTGCCCTGTGACGCAGCCTCTATCACCGGTCCGGATACACCAAGGGACAGGGAGGATACTGGTTTGGTTTACAATGTACCTTCTCTTCGTGAATTTGTCTGCGCGAGTCATTTATTTACATTAACCTCACGTTCAGTGGAGCCTAAGAAGTATCTTGTATATTCAAGTTTTTGCACTGAGTTCACGTACATTGCGATACCAGACTTTAGAATATGTCTACGTATTCGATTACGGAAATACAATGGGTATTCTGAACACTCGGGACTGATAAAATCAAATGCAAGCATTTGATTTTATCTTTTTTATTCCTTGCATATTTAATTAGTTAGGAATGTAAGTGCAGACATTAATTTCGTTCCAGCAACGATAGCGCTTCAACTAGCCAAGCAACATTAAAATACATCGTAGGCCGATCACATAACGTTTTACGACCTAGAATATAATTAGTAATTTTCCTGATCGCTATCTCCAGGCCTACGCGGTCCGAAGAGGCCGCAAACATATTGTTCCATTTCCTACGCACCCTTCTCACATTTCCAGGGACGTCGCCCAGTCGTTACCGTGAGCATTAACCAAGTAATGGACCTAATAACCTAGCTCTTACCTTGCAGTAGTTTATTCAATTATATCCTTTGTTCATAATGGGATAAGACACGTAAGTAAATGACGACGGTTATGCGAGACACGCGACGGCGTGCTCCGTAACAGAACCATCATCAGCAGTTAAATGCCTTAGTAAAGTCAATGAAACAATCGTTTTATACGTTGAATGCATTTCTTGATTGTAGTAGTAGATAAGTAATGAAATTTTATGAAAATTTACGGTCGAATACCGTACATACAAGTAAATATTTGACAGTTTAAGTGACGCATAAATTTAAAAAAAATATGAGTGTTTCGGCCCAATTGTATTTGGAACCTAATTGGCAAATCAGCACTCAAATATCTTATTATAGTTTGAGTATCTGGCCGTTAATATTTTTAATTAAAGCATTTAGTCGGTCCTCGATTAAAATTTGGTCAGGTCTTTATTTTCACGTAAAGATGTTGGCATAGTTATTAAATACAATGATTTACCAACGTGTTTTATTTTTCATACTCAAAAGTAGCTACGCTCCGAACTATTGTAAGTTAATTGTTACTCTACCGTTATCTTCAGCTACAATACTAATTGCATGGAGAATACCGTGCCCGGTGCTGTTGTGTTAATAAACACTTTCACTGATGCACAGTTTGTTTTGTCAACAAATGTATCAATTTACATAAATGCAAGTTAATGAACGCATTTAGTTCTGCACTATTTGCATATGAAAGAGAGATCTTGAAGACACCGTTATCTCCTTTGTAACGCAGCTGTTTCACTGAAACAACTGTCGGATGTCGTCCGAAAACAATAAGAGACTGAAAATAACACAATTGACATCCCCGAAATTTGTAATTTGGTTCGTGTTTACTAAAAGCTACAGTCCACATTTTATTTCACAGCGAGAGTAACAAAAAAATACGCAATTGTACTTCGACGTTGCATCCTCGAGATTTATGATAACACTTGTAGTCCACTCTTCAATGTATTAGGCATCGAACACTATTTTAGAATACTGAAAAAATAAACTATTAAAAAGACATAAGTCATCCTCATTTTACCGCTCACCTGTGACATTGACGTCTTGTGTCATTCGCTTTTCGTGTTGGGCATCGTTTTATGTTTATCCATGTAATTTATTGTTTAAAGTGAGTAATTAAGCAGTAATAAACAGTGTAAGTGTAAATTATGAGAAAGGGAAACGTAAGTAAGGATTTCGAGCATTTTAATCACAAAAAATCTCGAAAGAAAGTTTCTTAAACAACAAACATCCAGTGATTCCGGTAAGTGCTTTACATTGATTAAATTTATCACTTCTAAAGGTTTCACACGCTCAATGCGGTGTGGATAATAATAGTGCAGTAAGCGTAATTATAAATTACAATAAATTACTATATAAAATAAACATAACTTATGACTATGACACCTAAAAAGTAGGGTTATGAATGTTTTGTTTTACACAAACAATTTCCCCCTATATTAACTAAAACGTAACTTAAATTGGAATATTTATTCTGTTTAGCCTTTTGGCACAGCACATTATAGTACCATGATAGGATTATGGTCCATACTGAGAACAATTAATCAAAGCAAAATCATTTATTGCTAGTCACATAAAGGATAAATATATAAAAATAACATTTTAGCTTTATAAACATTATAAACCAACTTAAAATTTAAGTAAAATAGAACATTATTATAACAATTAAAATTACTGATCATTAAACAATTATTGTAGTGAGTCATATGACTTGTTTATAAGTTATTCTTTTAATCCTGCAACGGACTGAACCTGTTGAAAATTTTCATTGGGTTTGAACCTTATGTCAAAAAAAATAAAGTTCAGAATTTGGTGGGAATATTTAGCTATGGCTAAAGTTTAATCTGTGTTTTAGTATTGTAATATGTAGTACCGTGATGTACTCTGTACTAAATACACATTATGTTATACTGTGATGATAGTTTACACTAAGAGAAATTATGTGTGAGGTGATTACAGTCTGTTCTAAATACAAATTATATAATATTGTAACAAGAACATATAAATGATTTATTTCTTTGGATGTCAACTTAAACAAAATCACACGACAGTCAATCATGTTGTGTGTCATATATTGAGTTCAAAAATGGTCTGGAGACAGATAAAGAATCTCGACTCATTATTATTGATACTGATGACAGTTATCACCATCACCTTATGATAAAGATCATTTTGCCACCCATATATGAGTAACTGCAAAGTGCATGAGTAGATTGTAATCCTATTTGTTCCATCTTCATTAACATTTAAATATGTCTTAAGGAGATAATAAATGACAAAACCACAGAAATAATGATTGGTCCAAGTTGGCCAAGTCAATCCTGTACCCCCGTTTAGGTGTACAGTCAATCACATCTCCATTGTTCTTCGGACATGATTTAAGATAGTACAACAAATATATATTAAAAGCTTTTGAAATATTATGGACAGTGTGTTGATGGATACAACACAGTATAAATAAAGACACACATAGTTTAAATAATACATATAAGAAGAAATATATAGAAGATATATATAAGTGAATTGAAATATGAATAGGTAAAACATGGAAATTCATATTGGGATGTGTATAAAGGAGATATTATATGATGTGTTTAGTATTATTATATATTTGTTTGGATATCCAACAGCAAATCCATAAGTAAAAATTACACATGATTGAAGATACAAAGCCAATAATTGGATATTACAACAAATAGAGTAAAAACTTTTTTTTTTTTTTTTATAAAAGGCTAACAAGATGACCTCACTCCACCTGATGGTAAGCGGAAGTGAGATCCAAATATGAGGTCGACAGGCACAATAGATCGTATTGAGCCTGTCGCACTCACCCTGAAGGCCTGCTTAAATGCCGTTTCACGCCCCGCCTGAAGAGCCCGGGATCATAGGAGGGAGGGAAAACATGAGCTGGAAGGGCATTCCATGCCTTAATGGCACGGGGCAGAAACTCTTGAAATATTATGGACAGTATGTTTATGGATACAACACAGTATAAATAAAGACACTCATAGTGTAAATAATACATATAAGAAGAAATATATATAAGTGAATTGAAATATGAATAGGTAATAAATGGAAATACATATTGGGATGTGCATAAAGGTGATATTATATGATGTGTGTAGTATTGTTATATATAGTATATATTATATGGGCATTATTAAATATGATTTTACACATATATGCATTACAGAGAATAGTGAATAAATGTGGTAAAAATTCCCATAGTGATTGAAAACATGCTAGTGGTAGTTGATCAGTATTGTGTGTTTAAACACTACTTTGGAATGAGCAAATAGATCGACGTTACTAAAAGATGAGTCATACACCTTATATACCTTGGTTTATATTTAATGACGTAGTATTGTGATGTCATATCACAATTTGATGATGACTCTTAGCCGTTTTCGGCTACTGCGACTATTATGAAATATATCAAAATTTACATAAGTATATATAATACTAGCGCTCCGCCCGCGACTCCGTCCGCGTGGAGACGTTTAACATTACTTCTTTTTAGAGAAGTCGATTAAAAATCGGTCAATATCTGTACCAAATTTCATTGGTTCAGTACTCTATGCTGTGATTGCGTAACAGATAGGGTTGCCATTCGTCCGGATTTCCCCGGATCAATTAAGTGCCCAGGTTTTACCTATTGTGACCGACAATCTTCATGATCTTCGAAACCGCTGTATGTCCGGGATTTTGCTGTGTTTATCCGGCATCACCAGGAAGGTGATGGCAACCCTAGTACAGAGAGTGTTAAGGATAAATAAATATATACTTATTCAAAGGATGTAATACCTTGACTTAAATTATGTAACTGCACTTTGTATGCAAATAAATATTTGAATTTGGCATGACAGTACTAAGTATGTAGTGTTCCATAGTCACTACTAAATACAAAGAATGTAGTACCGTGACGAGATTACGGTCTTTTCTAAATACAAATTGTAGTACCGTGACGAGATTACGGTCTTTTCTAAATACAAATTGTAGTACCGTGACGAGATTACGGTCTTTTCTAAATACAAATTGTAGTACCGTAACGAGATTACGGTCTTTCTATGTACAAATTATGTAGTACCGTGACGAGATTACGGTCTTTCTATGTACAAATTATGTAGTACCGTGACGAGATTACGGTCTTTTCTAAATACAAATTGTAGTACCGTGACGAGATTACGGTCTTTCTATGTACAACTTATGTAGTACCATGACGAGATTATGGTCTTTCTATGTACAAATTGTGTACTACCTTGACATGATTATAGCCTTCACTAAGTACAAATTATGTCTAAACCTTAAGATGGCCACTCAGCGCGCACGGGCAGCTCGTCGCCAGCGGGAGTTGGTAATACCGAAACGATGAGGAACTATATAAGGAACCAGAATTGGATTGACTTGCGATCGGTAGTTACAGTGGCACAAGAGCACGACTTGGATCTGTACGAAGGAAAACTACGATCCTTTTAAACGCTAGACCTGCTATAATATATGCTGAACCTTCGAGGAAGCTAACGATCTTCGGACTTTCTAGATATTTTGAGTGACTCAATGGTCGGGTAAATACCGTTTGAACCAGAAATAGTAGATGGAGTCTCTAAACGTTGGGGTGAAATCCTAACTGGTGGTTTATATGGGGAAGCTTTTATCAACTTTTCTAATGCTTGAAAGTGCTTTATTATTAAAAGGCCTTTATAAGATCAAGAATTAATTAAAATACCACTGATGGGTTATGGATGGTAGGATGTTTTTCTACTCTGAGGATAATAATGGGAAAATGAACTCAGCAGATTGCCTGAAGGAAGATTTTAATTTGTGGAAATCATAATTATGACCTTTTTTGACCGGTTGTTATTTATCTCTGGTCTTCCTTTGTTACCAAGAAGAACGCGCCTGAGGGTTACTGTTGATGCAGAAATGCATATTAACTACATACTTGTATTTGGAGATGGAGACAACTTGGAAGCAAATTGGTTTGCAGAAAGCCACGCAATGGACAGATTGCTCAGGATGGACATTGCGACTGCCATGTCGTTAAGAGGTCGAATGAGTGGCGTTCAAAATGCCTGGAAAACGATTTTAAGGGTCTTTATAAAACCAAACCTTGTTTGCCAAAGTACACAAGAACATGGGATCCTAGTATTATTTATACCCATATAAACTTTGTTGACAACCAACACCACATCTCTAATCTGAGTTAGTAATGTTGGACTTATTTCTCTAACATTGAAATCATAATAGACTCGTCGGGTATATTTATTTTGTGACGTGGCTTTTACAATGATAGAGACATATGCTGGTGCATATTTTTGATAGATATTGATAATACGTTCCTTAATATGGTAAAATATACTGATAGTATATCAATAGTCTAGCAGCGCATGCGACAAAAAACGTTTTATACGGTTCTTTTTTTTTACACTTTGGGTTACATTACATATTGTACTAACGTGGGACCGGGAATTGTCAAGATGTTCCTTGGTACACATCTGTTTATTAACTGTATTAAATCATGGGCTGGTATAGACTAAGTTACTTACAATATGAAGTGAAATTACTATATTCACTTCAATATATTTAGTTATGGGCCCCTAATCCGTTTAACAATATAACTAAGATAAGTGAAAGAATTACACTTAAAAATTGATATCCCATGTTCACCACAGATAGTGTAACTTTCTAACGATGGAAGTTTTCTGAAATCCTTCAAGTGGTTTCAGAGCCTCTTCTATGAAACAATCAAACAATGAAATATTTATTCTTAATAGTATTTGTATAGATGATTTAATTAGACCTTTAGCTCCGATTGGTGACCACCTCAATCGCTCCTTCTCAAATTAACTTTGCGAAATAATAGGCAATTTGTTTTCACCACAAACTATAGATACTTATCGTGAGATATTATTGTTTACTTGTAAAAACCATTTTACACACGACAAGATTTACCATTAGTCGTCGTTATAAAAATAAAACACTTTAACGGTGATACAAATACTTAAGTTTTTTGAGCTATCAGTTTGTGACATGCTTCGATTTCAGCAGCAAACAGACAGGGTCTTCGGATAAAAATCTTAAGGAAAACTGCGACTTGGACAGGCTATTCGTAGGTGTTTAACAGATTTTATTAAAGATTATTTGAAATAAAAATCATGATGCTATTGCACAGGCTGTTCACAGTAGTCGATTATGTGCATGATAATTAAAATATAGAATTATTAGGTACCCATATAATTTATGAAGACTGATTGAAACTAATAAGTTAAAACACTTAAGTTTCCATTTAAAGATGTGTTTTGCAACTTG
This sequence comes from Maruca vitrata, assembly GCA_039566165.1. Taxonomy (NCBI): domain Eukaryota; kingdom Metazoa; phylum Arthropoda; class Insecta; order Lepidoptera; family Crambidae; genus Maruca; species Maruca vitrata. The sequence continues at coordinate 5,169,572 of CM076919.1, forward strand.
TAGGTACTCTGAACATCTACAAGTGTTATCATAAATCTCGAGGATGCAACGTCGAAGTACAATTGATGGTTAAACAAACTTACCTAAAGTGAAGTTTGACCGTAATTGTACGAGACGTTGCATCGAAGATTTATGATAAGTTCCCACCCTCCCTTAATAGCCCTTTTATAAGTATCATTATTGCAAAACTAGCTCTAAAACGAATGACACAAGACGTCAATGTCACAGGTGAGCGGTAAAATGAGGATGACTTATGTCTTTTTAATAGTTTATTTTTTCAGTATTCTAAAATAGTGTTCGATGCCTAATACATTGAAGAGTGGACTACAAGTGTTATCATAAATCTCTTCGGATGCAACGTCTCGTACAATTACGGTCAAACTTCACTTTAGGTAAGTTTGTTTAACCATCAATGTTATTTCATTAAACAGAAATAACGGAGCTCTTGCGTAGGTACCGCATCGTCAAAATTCCCGTCAAATTTCGCCAAATTTACATAAAACAATATTAAATCAAGCGAAAATTAGCGGACCTTCTGGCGTTCTCGACAATCGGAGCATACGTCACATAATTGTAGAGATTTTAGGCAGTGTTGCCAAGTGAAGGCACCTCGGGCAGGGATTATTAAAAAGGATTTTATCCACTTTATTTTAAGCTCTTGGCTGCTTAGTCGACGGAAAAGGGTTAGGGTAAACGTTTAAAAATAATATTCATCCCTATTTTCCGGTCATTGTATTACATATTTATATGCAGAAAATGTATTTGAAAATAGCTAATACTATACTATACTATATGGTTTACGTCATAACAAAATCGAAAACCGAAATTAATTATTGTATTGAAGTATACAGAACTTTCAGGAGAGTGAAATTCACCACGCATTCATCAGCTTAATTTTGTGACTTAGTAGGCAACACCGCAGTACCCTTTGGTAATCTTTATTACGATCTAGGTAGTTTATATAATGGCGGGACGCAAATTAATTCATCGCACGGAGACGGCATCCAAGCTATCTCCCACGATAAGTTTGGCGGGCCTCGGGTGCCGAATACGGGAACTAACTATCGTAACGAGATCGGGACTTCTGGGAACGTTAGTCGAATCGTTGCGGGACGTATGAGCCTTTGAACGCTTATCACGATTCTCGCGGTATCTTTTCCCAACTGGAACGTTTGAAGTTTGCGGACAATTTAAAGGGTGAGAGCGCCCAAAGGATTCAATGAAGGACCGCACGAACTTGCATGCACGGTCGCACGCAACTTGGACCAAACATGCGTGCAAATCGGAACGATTCTATCAGTTCGGATCACCTGTTGGGTGGCGGAGTTTATGTAAAGAATTTATTGCAAGTTAATAAGTTAATCGTTGCTGATTCTATTACATTGACAAGGCCAACCTGTGTAAGAGAAGAAAGACAAGAAATAAAAGCGAAAAGACGGAAGAAAACCAAAAGGCATAAAACAGACAGTCGGTAAGAATTGCTAGAGCGCAAATAGGTACTTTCCCAATCTTTACTTTGGGATTTCGTGTAATAAGTGATTAGTAATGATTAGCTAAGTTTTCATAAACTTAATGAAAATCGTACAAAATAAATTGACATTATAACTTATAATACTGGACAAGAAATACAAATAATCCATATTTAAAAGACAGAAATAAACAACACCCAACTTATATGAGTGCTCATTAACAATATTGTAAGATTGATAAATTTACAGAGCAGTACAATCCAGGGTGGTGATCTAAAACAAAATATCTTCGAGCAATAGACGTATTATTTTCAATACATAATAGACCCTTCATAGTTTGTCTCGGTAGACGCCTATGTTGCTAAAATCGAGTTAACATTGTAACGAAGTTTGGGCGACACGCCTAGGCAACAAGCAGAATAGCGCCGTGACGGAGTATAAACAGGTTGTCCTGGTTGCTTTGGGAAAATGGTACACTAATGGTACACTGAAAAGCTTTTGCAAACACTTATAGAACAAATGGCTGTTTGTAAAAAGAAACAGCATTAATACTGAAAATTGCATCGCAGCAAGAATCTTTTATTATCGTGGAATGATTTTCTTTATGGTGCAAGTTTTAAGACACTCGTGAATATATAATAAATAAGTAAATAAATAAAATAAAATAAAATTGTATTTATTTTCCACCAGAATATTATAAATGCTTACACAACTAACATTATGAGGTTAGATCTTAATATATAATAATATCATAACAGTAAACAGATGACAAACCAAACATAACAGTAAAATAAAGAAGAAAAAAAAAAAAACAGATAAAAAAAAAACTAAAAATAGGTTGTGCGAGCATACAATATTTTGGGGGACTGGAGCCTAAACTAGGTTTATATAAACGCAATTTGTAGGAATGACTGGGTATCCGATAGTTGGGGATATCACTCTAAAACTACAAACGATGTAGCAGATATATGTTCACGAAACAGTTTGCATTTAAGTGAGATTATAAGAATTTAAAATGAAAGTTTTTAAATGGTGAACAAATTCCAAAATGTACTTCTGCAAATACCACTTTTTAGCATTCCGATTACGAAACGACTAACTGTAAGTACGCCTCGGCTCCGGGGCTTGGCAATATCAAAAAGAAGAGTCATATTTCCAATACCGTCTTGCGATGTCCTTTTAACATTCGAACCATCGCGACCGGTTTGTTGCAGTTCGTCGGCAAAGGCGATGTCACGTATCGACGACAGGCGTAAACTTTGAGAAAATCTTTCCAACGCGAACAGTTAAAAATATGACGTTTACCTCTATTACTTCCGGCGAGTTTACTACTTTTCCCGTTAATATACAGACTTCATATAGTCTACGATTTATCGTCTGGAAATATGAAATCGTATTGGAATGACTTAATCTGACCTTCGCACCAAAAAGGGCAACAAGACCATTCACACATTCTGAGTTAACTAAATGCATTCTTGAGATAACGAAGATTCTTAAACTAGGAGCCAGGTCAGTGGGATTATAAATATAATAAATATCTTACAATTCTGCATACTTGCTGATTGGAAGATTAGCATAAGAATTAATGTTTCGGATACTTACATGGATATATATTTACCTACTCATTATCAAAGGTAACTACATTTTTGGGTTTCACCTAAACGCTCTGAATTTTCCGCTGCCCAATGAGCTGGCACGTTGAAAAATAAAAATCAAAACGTTCACAACGCTAGTAAATGTCGCATATATGAAAGGTTAAGACGGCAAAGACGTTTGTTTGCCGGCAGGGGCGGCGCCGGGCGGCGCGCTTGTTTACGCCCGCATATTCCTTGTTTGCCCTCCTCCGGGCAAACAACGTCCCGAGGACTATTGCGAAGACGCGAGTTTCCGTACACACATCAGAAATCATATACAGAATCGAGTCGAGTGTGCAGACCGATCTATTACGACAAGTAGGCGTGTAAATATAAAATGCGATACATTTTTACCATGCTACAAATTCAAGGAATATCTTTAAGTTCTTTCGAAATTATTCATATTAGAGAGGAATAAGAGATTCAAAATGATACGGCACACAGTTACTAATAATCCAATTTATTTTGGATTGAAACTGCAGCCAACTGTATTTGTTGGCTTCAATTAATTAACATAACAATTTAAACAAATTGCAAAGCTAATATTCATTAAAGCGTTTATTCATGCCAGTTGAACAATCACCGATCTCAGTACTAGTAGATATCTGCAGCAGCATGCAAACGGGCACGAGAGCGTCCATTATTCCACGTCAGATTAACAAACCTTACAGAATGCAGATCAAGTGTACGACATCTGCGTCTCGCCTTACTGGCTTTAATCACGCAGTCCCTCGTCAGATAGATACTGCTCTTACACGACATTTGTTACGCGTGCATACGTATAAATAAATAATACGGGACGAGGTGTCGGGCGCGGCGCGTCGACAGGACAATCGCCGATTTATCCCCGGGGATCCGCCGGCCCAATTTACGATCTCAACTCACCGTTCTCCGTTCAGTTAGTTCTCAAAATCAATTTATTTACCCCGGCCCATTCATTACACGCAGGTACGACGACTATGATCGATGCCGTTTTACATAACGATTTGATTTACTCGCAGCATCCGCGCCTGTGCCCCGATGAACGGTTAAACTGCGGACGTAAGCACCCATTAATCGGAATAACTTTTGGGACTAACTTCGAGACGGGGAAAAAACTACCCAGGCCGATTTATTGGGTCAAAACGGGACGGCTGATAATTATTGCTTTGTACCAATTGAATTATTATTAAGATACGTTCGTACGAGTAGAATGATAAGTAGTTGCTTGGTGTAATGGCGGCGGGAATCCGAAGTGTCCGTTATTATCGGTCCTCGCGCCATTAGGGGCTGCGTTCGCGATCAATTTGCTTCAGTTTCCTTGATATTCGGAGCGGATCGGCGGCTGAATTCGTAAGCTCTCGATTATTTATGTGGACGAGCTCCGCCGACCCTCCGGCTCCGCGTGTCACTACGTAAAGAGGAGTAATCGCTTGCGGCTGCTGGCTGAGTGAATTTTTCCATTCGGAAAATGGCCGAAGGAATTAGGTACCCCAGCGTTTCATATTTCAAGCGAAGCCGGCCCCCCCTTCGCGGGTTTGTATCTGCATGGCAGTACAACCGTTTCTTGAGTTGTTTTTTATGTTGCTCGTAAAATGGGGCATACAAAAATACAAACGAAACAGAGAAGAATCGGGAAACGCCTCTGTAACGTAGTACAGTCGCCGTCAGATATATCGTAGCAGACAAGGTGACCAAATACATCTGAACAATTTAAAATGTCAATAACTTCGATACACTACAAAAACCATAAATATCTGAACATTCAGTACTTCATTAAGATCTGAGCAGATGCTTGTCATTAACTTCTAAACATACAACTTGCCAATAATATCTGAACACTTATCACGTCACGTGTCAATCTGAGCACTTGAGGAAACATTGCAGTTGGAAGTGCCTTTACTATAAATACTACATATTTAAATAGGAACTCTTTGATAATTTATGTAATAAAATTACTCTGACAGTTTTGAAATGTCTATTGTCATCACAGTCGAGTGTGAATCTGGGTGGGTGTGTAAGTGTGTGCATGTGTGTGTGCTAGTTAAAATTAGTAAAACTCATTAAATTTAAGATTTGGTCGTATGATTTTTATTAATCAAAGCCGTTAAACCGTTATTTACTACTACTGTCTGTAATCACAGTAATCTGAAGTGTGTCAATGCAAATCCTGCAATAAATCGACGAATGAATTCAACAAAATATAAGGAACTTCTTGAAGATACTTTCTTTTCAACTGCTAAAGTATTTTATTTATCCAGAAGAAGACGTTCGTTCAAGATAATCAAGATAATACAGTGCATAACGGTCGTACTGTTCAAACATACATTAATAAACAGAGAGAGCTGAGCTTAGGTACTTTAATCAAAATACCGCCAAAAAGTCCAGACCTCAATCCTATCGAGAACTTGTGGGTTAAAACGGTGCAAGAGTGGGATGGGAATCAATGTCGATCAGAAGAAGCATTAAGAAGACATGCAAATATTTTCTGGGATTCCTTCAGAGGATGCAACCTCTGTGAGAAGATTGTTGGTTCACGATTACAGGACATATTAAATGCAGAAGGAGGTTACACAAAATACTAAACCAATTTGATTTATGATGTTTTTAAAAAAATATATAGTAAAAATTATAAATACTATAAATAACTAAAATCTGTTTTCTTTTCAAATAGTGACTTCCGCCCTCTTGGCCCCCAAAAACCTAATTAACAACACCCATGTCGATTATTTCGAACGAAGTCAACTGGCTCGATGGCGCATTTAGTAGTGACCCTATCCTACGCGCCTACAGACGTGGGTTCAATCCCAACCAGGACAAACATTTGTGTTTGTTCTGTGTCTGGGTGTAAATATTAAAGTATATAGTAGATACCACTGTTGATTCTAATATCCGTAACACAAGTGCCTTACCACGGAGTTAGAAAGAAAGAAAAACATATTAATCACATACATTTACATTGTTTAACAAACACACATACAGTGTGATCAACAGGTTCTGCCTCAGCATGTGCTGCAGCGGCTGCTAGGACGTTACAGCGCTGATATTCTGGCAGAGTTAGATCAATGTATGTGATGTTGTCAGATATTATTAAGTTTTTTGTTAAAGAATATCGTAAAAACTAAATATTTTTACAAATACATTATATAGTCTGCGGTGGCCCTAATAGTTATTCCAATGCGAAAACACAAAGATTTACATCAATCATTCTTCTGAGACAAAAATCATTATAAATTATTACAGATGCTAAACTTTATTAAATTGATTTCTCAAACGATTGGTAACCTGTCTGATTGGTACATGTCAGTGATTTGACATAATGATTTAAAAAACAATGTGTTTATCTGCATAGATACACTTGACGTGATGAGTGTTCAGATATTATTGGCAAGTTGTATGTTTAGAAGTTAATGACAAGCATCTGCTCAGATCTTAATGAAGTACTGAATGTTCAGATATTTATGGTTACTTGTAGTGTATCGAAGTTATTGACATTTTAAATTGTTCAGATGTATTTGGTCACCTTGTCTGCTACGATATATCTGACGGCGACTGTACCTACAAAACGATGAAATATAAAATAGGGCGTAAACCAAATTGAATCCAATTATACCGTTTACACAGGCCTCGGCGTGCGGTTTACTCTCCATTGTTAAGGATTTTCGCGTTCTTTATCACGTCGGCTTACCTGAAACAAAATCAAAATGGAGATTAATCACTCGACCATCGAGAAATGAAAGTGTTGGCGGTTACGAATCGCAGGAGCACGTGGATAATATTTACATTAAACATTAAAACATCGCCGCGTATGGCATGGCACGCAAAGTCGCGTATCACGTTCAACACGATAATTGATTTAAAATGTATAGTTTGTACTAAAGTATTATATGTATGAGAGAGTGAGTATATTAGAGTATGTGGCGAGTCGCGACAGTCGTGGATAATGTACCTGCAGCTATTCCGCGTGGTTATCTAAATGGCCGGTTTATTTTGCTATTAAGGACGGTAACGGGTTCCATGCAGTTTCGGAGGCTTTAGGTGCGCTCGTTCATCCGATTAAACTACACAGCGATACCTAACCTGTATTACTAACCAATTCGACCAAATTTACACCGGTACACGGAATCAATTTTGGTGCACACCCGTCGTTTGAATCAACGAGAAAAGTGAATAGTAACAAGCAATTAAATAAATATGTGCTGAAATGATAACACACGTAAGCTTCTGACAGGAATTACACATGAATGTTATCAGTTTATGTCATAGCAGCAATAAAGATAAACTATATTTCGACACGATATCTTGATAAGAACTTTACAATACAATTAAGCCTATAATTTTTAGATTGTACACATGGCTCAAGCAAATATTTAAAGTATTTTCACATTCTATAACATGAAACAATGCAATAGGAGTCAAATTACTGCCGAAACTATACTTTATATGCTAAAACAACTAACGTTGATAAGTAAGACATTAATTAGTGAATTTCTGAAGCCAATCCACCGTTTATGAAACAGACAAATCAGCATTATATTCGTGGGAAAGGAAAACTAATAGGGCTTTAATTGGTGGTATAATTTTATACTGTAACACCTACGCTATATGGGCCAATCATTATCGACAGGTGTACTCAGTTTCAAGAAAATTATTACTATAACTTTAATTTTGTCCAAAAATATATCTTTCGAGACCTTATCATAGACGGCTTTGATTTTGTTTTCTTCAAACACGGGTATAACTACACAACCGCAAAAATCGACAGTGTTGTTTTATGAATAGAAACATTTCCAAACAATTATCTAATAATTACCGAACTAATTATAGCCCAGCGTAATTATAACAGTGGAACAAATGCACCATGTTACATAATTACACATGAACAAACAGCAAATTATTCAGTAACCTAAACATTATGATAAGCGTTACTCATCTGCCGCTTCCGGAAATGTAACAATTTAGGTTAATTGTTTAAGCACCCGATGTAGTAATAGCACTTTGGCTTTCTAGTCCAACACAGATAAGCCGTACGATGAACAGATTTTTAAATATTATATTTGTATTGTTTTTAATGTACCCTTGAATACAAAAAGTTCGAGAAGTAAACAAGCTAATTTGATATAAGTATTAGAATCTTTCTTTATTTTAAGAGTTTGCATAGAATTATTTATAACTAGCTGTGCCAGCGGCTTCGTCTGCGTGGAAAAGAGACTTTAACCAGCATTTTTAATATTCCGGCTCCTACAAAATGCCCAGCAAGTGCTGAATGTCGCGTGGTCAGCCTGCGCAACCGTAATTTTCCCCCGTTTTTTACACATTTTCCACTGTCGAGTCAAAAATCGAGTAACTTCTCCCGTTCTTCCCACATTTCCTTTCACTACTCTGCTCCTTTTGATTCTAGCGTGATGAAAAGTATACTATAACCTGCCCAGAGGGCCTACCATGAGTTGGCTATCGTAAACTTACGTACGTTAAAAACCTATCGAGTTGTTTTTTTCATATGGCCGATTGTAGTTCTTCGCGTAACCACCAGGCGGCGCTGTACAAGTTTTTCATAGACATATTTACGTAGGCGATATCGAGCGCGTAAGTTTTAAACTCATGGTAGCCCCACAGGAGTATGAAGAAAATGTAAATGTACCAAATTTCGTTAAAAACCGTCAAGTAGTTTTGGTTTCTATAAGGAACATACAGACAGACAGACAGACAGACAAAAATTTTACTGATTGCATTTTTGGCATTAGTATCGATCACTAATCACCCTCTGATAGTTATTTTGAACATATTATATTTAATGTACAGAATTGACCTCTCGATCAGATTTATTATAAGTATAGATAGATGAAATGTATTGTACCGTAAAAGTATACCTAAGAAACTTTATTAATTCTGCAAAGCAAAAGCAATTAGTTCAGTGATCCCTTCATTAGCATAACACAACTAACTACATATGTATCAAACAGATAGGTATCCCCAGTAAAGTCGATCTAATATTCGCAGTTAGTTACGTCCATCGCAATATGTGTTTTACACAATCAGCGAGCTCTATAATAATCAGAAGATAAATGATGTACATAATAGCAAAAACTAAGAGTGCTCCGTGATTTACATGATCAAGGTAAAACCAAGATTACAAGTACACATAGTTACAAGCGCAATGAACTTTAGTACGTTGATCTTCGGTACACCACTAACGCGAAATGAGTGCATGAATACTTTAGCGAGCGGTCTCATAACGTCTTCGCGTATCAGACGAGTGAATATGGTCGTAAAGTTGACATTTCGAGAGCGGGAGTAGAGGCAGCCGGGCAGGGGATACAGTGGGAAGAACTGCAGAATACTGTCTTTGGGGAAGTCAAACATCTAAATGGAACACTAACAACAGCTGATAATGAAGGAATGACAGAAGAGGACAAACTTTTATGATTTAGACACTTTTAACCCAACAGATGAAATTCAACTGTACTGTTAATCCATCACTTCAATTTAGGTTAACTGTGTGGGTAGCTCAATTGGCAAGTTGGCTGAGACCTTGATAGCGTAAATATCGTGGGTTCGAGTCCACGTTCACACACAAAATGTATTTTTACAATTTTCTGCAAGTTATATAAATTGATAGTAGCGTGATTCAAATTATACAAAGGATCTACCTAAATTATATTTCGTTACACAGTTTTAGTTTTAAGGCGAATCAACGTAAATTAACCAAAAAACTGATAATGAGAAGGCAAAACGAAGAAATATAGCACTCCTATTTTGATTTCAATTAAAAAATACTCTCAGAGTAAGCTTGATTAGCCACATCATCCTTCCATACCCCCGAAGCCACCAACCTTCCATATGCAAGCTTGTACATTACTGTTATCATCAACAGTGTGCACCGAGTGACTCGCTCATATCGGGCTAAAGAGCTTCCCGCAGGACAAACGAGCCAGATAAGGCTGTACCCGACGCTAAGCGGCGCCGTAAACCCGCATCGACGCGCCGAATAAACTGCGCCGATCTCCGGATGATGCGATGGAATAGCCTTTGGGAGCTAATGCTGCAAGTATGGGAACTCTTTATTTTGGAGCGTAACATTGTGCGGAGAGGTATCTAACGGTCGAAAGATGCAACAATGTTAGCGTATACAAAAGCCCATTGGTGCAGGTACTCAAGTAACAAGATCTACATCAAGAGTTATCATTATTATCAGGAAAGCAGCATCCATAACTCTTTGGTCAAGCTGCGAACAAATTGCAGTCTTTGCGTGCGCTGCGAAAACTATTGCCGATAGAACACATTTGTACGTCTAACTATTGTATTACTTCAAGTATGATGGTCTCTGAATGCTTAAAGGTTAAGAAACGAACCAGGGTGGATATTAGCTAAGAAATAGTAAATCAAAATAAAATATCACATACTTCAAGCACAGGATTTCGACTGTTTCCAAGTATTTTTCTATGATAATTCAGCAATTGTAATAACGCCAATAGTCCAGTCAAATTAGCATCTAAATTATGGGTAAGGTTGCATTAATTCCCAACAAGCTGGATTTTTGTGCAGGCCTTGAATACGTCATTACAAATGATATAAGTCAAAAGTCCCCATCGATCCGACGTGTGCAAAAAAATATTCATGGTCAAATGTCACAAATATCAGTTTTATGCACTTTTGAAGCGAAACGGTAAGCCTTATCATAAAGTATGTATGACAAAATTACTTATCACCTAATTATCTATAAAATTGTCTTACACTTTATTCCTAAGATTCAACATTTCAGAGATAAAGAGATGCACAAAGTTGAAAAGTTGCATTTCAAATGCTGTTAGCCCCGTGATTGTGCTAGACAGTTAAAATTTTCACGAACGATGTATTTCAGTTGGCTCTATAACATCTAATACTAAATACAACATTAAACTATCACCAAGGTGGGCTCTTTTTCTTTTCTCTACGAAAGCTTTTTTTTATTTGCTCGCACTTGGCCGGTTTTTAATGTGGTAACCACGTTAAGCCATGGTCACCACGTTAATGTGGAATAGGTTTACTAGGGTAACCACGATAAAAACCGTCCAAGTGCGAGCAAATAAAAAAAGCGTTAGTATGAGAGCCCACCTTAAGTGATGGTTTTATGTTGTATTTAGTATTAGCGATAATAGAGGCAACTGAAATCCATCATTCTTAAAAATTTTATCTGTCTAGCACAATAGCACGGGGGCCTGGAAGCATTTGAAAATACAACATTTCAACTTTGTGCATCGCTGTATCTCTGAAATGGTGAATCTTAGGAACAAAGTGTAAAGACAATTTTTATAGATAATTAGATGATAAGTAATTTTGTCATACATATTTTTATGATAAAACTTACCGTTTTGCTAAAAATCGCGAAAAACTCATTTTTTTTACCTTTGACCTTGAATAACATTTTTTCCTTACAGGGGAAAGATGGGGAACTTTCAAATTTTGTTTTTAATGATATTTTAAGCAATCTTACCGATTTTCAGCTTGGTGGGAATTTATGTAACTTCGAATGTCTAAATTGACCGGACTACAAGTTTCCAGAATATAGTGATAGTGATAATGGTCTCGCAACTCGTAGTTTTCCGTAATCGCCCGCATTGAGATAGCAGAATGTACGAATAAGTACCCTTGTAACCTCCGTGAAACATTATATCACATACAACAACTTCGGTTTTAACCCTTACTCTTGTTTTGTTTGGTCAACAATGGGCTAATTTAGTCCCACAAGTTTTGAAACATATATTTTGGTCAAATCCTTTGTAATTTACATAATGAAAGCATGAATTCAAACATTCGACAGGGTTTAGAAACCAGACTAAAAGCCAGACAGATACTTTCTAAATTATACCATATTAGATACTACATTCGCTTTTTAATAATGTTTCTAACATTTTGCTACTAATCAAGAATAGAAGAACTAAGAAACTCACACGTTTAGATCAATTTGGATGTTTAGCGAGTTTCGATTCCCTTGAGTTTCGGACTTGCGGAGGTTAGACACCAGTCAATCTATTATAATTACTTCTTCGATGAAACCGAAGGCGCTACTTTATCCGGGAATTGTTAAGCCACCGGAGGGAAAGACGAAACAATTCAGGCTATGTACGATAACGACTTAAGTCCGCATCTGATTTTACCCGCATCGGGGCGAATAAAGTGCTCGGAATCTCTGTGAAACATTACCAACCGCATTCGTCAGGCGGATTGCGGCCCCTTTTCCTCCACTATTCTACGGACAATTTACCCAATGTTCTAACACTAGCTTTAGGTTGGAGCGATGGGGTATTTATTTAGGTATGTATGTACTTGCCTTTACCATTTGTCACGAAACCATTTGAATTTTGATGAATTAAAAAGTTGACCTAGCCATTTTGGGTTCAAGTTCTACTACTTTCTATTTTCATTATTTGTCAAGAATCAATTAATTTATCCCGTCCTTATTCATTTTATTGTGACAAAAGAAAAAAAAAGGAATTGATATTGTTACGATAGATCATAACAAACCGTGTGGTGAGTCACCCCATATATCTTGCGACAAACTGCTACTTTACCTACAAATGACTCACAGGCACTCTCGTTCGGTCCGACAGATAATTATCACCGGTTATGCCCTTATTAAGAGCGATCACCTTATTGTTTGATGCCCACCCATGGACTCAGTATCATACGGTGATAAAAGCGCCACTATTTCAATGATCCATATTCTCCTTTATTTATACCTGAATTCGCTGAGATTTACCGAATAACTTGCGCAAAATTCATATAATTATGTACATTTCGAAGGATTGAAGACTCATAAATAAATATTAACCTTTTTCACCAAGAATAAGTATTATAGAAATTTATTGACGTACATAATTATTCTGTATGCTAGCAATCAAACTAGGAATTCACGAACAAGGTCAAACAAACGATAAACATCACCTAAAACACACAAAAGATGTAATTAATGTGGTGTATAGCATTTTGATCGCGTAATCAGTGACGTCACAGTACACGAAGCATAATAAGGCCATTATGATTATGAATGAGGCGCCTCCACCTCCGCTCAGATTACCAGCATTAGTGGGACATCAAAAGCGTGATCAACAAGGGTAACGTCCCTATCTACTTGATGGATGACTACACTATACTATACACATCTCACTAACGGAGTTCCTAATTAGCGAAACCTTCACATCGATATAATGGCTTTCAATCTTTGCAAGATAGATTGCGACATGCATCCGAACATCAAACAACAAATAAAACAGCTGGAAGGATTATTTCAAAGGGGATAGCTCTCCAATTCGAGATTAACGAAGAACCTAATATAAAATCGCGTATTTTCCCCGTATGGCCAACGTGATAAACGACTTCAAACGCCGCCAAAGCTACTCATTAATTATATTATCAAACAGTCACAAAAGTAACTGACAGAATCAGGTGCACCAAAAACGGAATTAATTTTTCAATCTTTGAATCTCATTTCGCACCGAATTCGGAGCGTCCCTTATTGAAAGTCAAATACTTGAGCTCGATTCGAATTTCGGTCGTGAGAACTCTTAATATATTCGCTGTGTAAATGTTGATAGATTAGCCATTGTTTTCGTGTTGATGTTAAATCTAGAAGTTATTTGGCTTCCTTGAAACTGGTCGCGGCGGTCGTTGACTCGCACCGCGAGCGGTCAGGTCGTGGACAATGGGGAATAAACATTGCGGTCAGGGGCGGATGATACTTATTATAAGATAGCCCACCAATTAGTATTAACTGGGCACTACCGGAGATCGCCGTTCGGTCAGCGCGCACGCGAAATTGTTGCAGAACGAACTTTTCATTCATTCAATGGCTCAAATTATTTCGTACAGTTAGTTTTTGATAAAATAATAGAATAAGAGCCAATTTGATCTACCGCACAAAATTATCCTATGATGATTACTATAGCTTCCATAATTACACGTTAAAGTTCAGATACAAATGTCTGTTATTTTCGTTGACTCAAAATAGGTATTTGTTCCATGCTGTAAATTTGGTAGTCTAAAACATCTAGATAACAAATATTATGCAGTTTAGCAGTTGTGCATAATCACGAATGTTTAAAGCAATCTGTGAGTCTATTTACGTCACAGCCATTGCAACATCTGTATTACTAGGGTTTCACTCGTATATAGGTAAGTTATATGAGATCACCATGTAATATTGCGTCAAGGGTAAGCCAATCACCTCGGTGTCAATATCCAGCCATCAAATACATTGTCGACACACGAAAGACAACTCCTTATGCTAATAAGTGTAATAAATTCCCAAATGGAGTGGTTGAATTACTTACAAATTGCACACTCCATGTAGAATCCAATGAAAAAGTCAGTTACAAAGTAACATATTGATGGTACAGATGGTATTACTTGTTTGGTCTTGCCCTTATGTTGATAATTCTTCATATCTGCTGTACAATATGAATTATTCATGATTTCTTTGAAATGCTTCTTATTGCTCTCGACAGGTCACTAATGTATAAAATCTGCATACAACTATCAAAATGTAAAAGTATTGTATGTGATATTGACTATTATTTGCGCGAAGACTACACATTTGAACTAAAACTAATTTTACGGATTAAACTCGCGTGTATTGTTATTCTAAAAATTTTATTCAGAGACTCGTCGTTTCGAGCTATTTACACCCTTGGTGGTCACGGGCAAGACTAAAGATATAAGGTTTGATCACTACCATTAGGTGAGATATTTTGTGCGTTCCGGTTCACGCTTTTTTTTTCCCCTAACTGACTAACGATGATGGCTTGGAGGAGCCTTGTCATCATCACCGGGCTTGCGGGGGAGCGGATGGCTCTCACCCCTATCCGGTTCACGCACACAGAACTCACAGCATCTTTAGGCTATGCCTTAGCTCTTGCAATATGTTGTTGTTTTTGACGGGCCTGGGATATTATGGTCTTCATGATAGAATCTAAATAGTCCAGTCATTTAAGCTTAAATTAGGTAAGAATCTCGGAATTCGAGATACCCAGCTGTAAGTCTGTAAATATTTAGATATTGACACCCTAAAAGTGGTCTCAAAACCTACATATGGTAGCAACTATTAAATTTTCAAAGTCAAATGTCACAAATATCAGTTTTATGAACTTTTGAGCGAAACGGCAAGTTTTATCATCAAAGTGTGTAGGAGAAAATTGCTTATCATCTAATTATCTATAAAAATTGTCTCTAAGTTTTATTCCTAAGATTCACCATTTCAGAGATACAGCGATGCAAATAGTTGAAAAAGTTGTATTTTCAAAAGCTTCCAGACCCCCGTGCGATTGTGCTAGACAGTTAAAATTTTCTCAACTGATGTATTTCAGTAGCCTCTATAACATCTAATACTAGAAAAAGCTTAAAACCTAAATGTTTAAGTGGGTTCTTATACAAAACTATGGTTTTTTTTTTCACACTTGGCCGGTTTTTAACGTGGTTACCCCAGTAAACCTATTCCAGACGACACCTTTTATACGTGAAGAACACGTTGTTTATATGGAAGCCTAGTTAAATAATTGTTTTATGTTGTTTTCAGTACTATACATATACGTTTCAGTACATTTAAACTGCTTGTTATTGGTCAAAAAGTACGAAATAACCAATGATTAGAATTTCTGTTTGAAGTATAACTGAAAAAAAATACATTTTAAAAATGTTAACTGTCCATCTAACTCGATTATGAACGTGAAGATCCATATTAACCAAATTTAATTTAAAGGAAAGGCAGAAATCTTAAATCTTCTGAATACTGGAAACAACACAAAACAATTTTTTAACTAGACTTCCTAAAAAAAAGCGTGTTCTTCATCTGTAAAAGGTGTCGTCTGGAATAGGTTTACTGGGGTAACCACGTTAAAAACCGGCCAAGTGTGAGAAAAAAAAAACCATAGTTTTTGTATGAGAACCCACTAAAACATTGGTTTTAAGCTTTTTCTAGTATTAGATGTTATAGAGGCTACTAAAATACATCATTCGTGAAAATTTTAACTGTCTAGCACAATCGCACGTGGGCCTGGTAGCTTTTGAAATTACAACTTTTTCAACTATTTGCATCGCTGTATCTCTGAAATGGTGAATCTTAGAAATAAAACGTACAGACAATTTTTATAGATAAATAGAAGATAAGTAATTTTCTCCTACACACTTTTATGATAAAACTTCCCGTTTCGCTCAAAAGTTCATAAAACTGATATTTGTGACATTTGACCTTGAAAATTTAATAGTTGCGTACACCCTACAATATGTAGGTTTTGAGAACACTTTTAGGTAGGCAATATCTAAGTATTTCCAGACTTACAGCTGGGTATCTCGAATTCCGAGATTTTTTCCTAATTTGACTGGACTAAAATAGTATGTTTAGAATAACAATTCACTCGAGTTTAATCCGTAAAATTAATTTCATTTCAAATATTCTACGTGAAACCAGCCACAAATGCAATGACTTAATGAAATTTAAACACATGTAATATCTACATTTATGTGGAAATTTCTGAAAGCGGCTCGAGTGTCGGTGTAATTCGTATTACGAGGGTAACAATGTCGCGATGAGTAATAAAGCAATGTGTGTCAGACGAGAAATGTCGGCCGACGTCAAATTAACATTTTTATGAGGTTGTGGTGGGGTGACGGGAGGAGGGAGAGGTCCAAGCCTCAGGGATAATGTTGCTAGGACTTCCTACAGAAATCTTACCGTTTAAAATATATTATTCTACTTATCAGGATAAGAATGATATTAAAAATAATCTTTTATGTCCAGATAACATTAGAAGATTAAATTATTAAACACAGCAAGAATTTTATCACCTAAAATATTAAACTGTCTACATTTACTTCTGTTATCATATTAGATCTAGATACATTATGAAGACCGAAAAATCACCGTTACGGTTTCCTCTATGCAGAACAGTTCTCAAGATCATCCGGTCGCAATAAGTAAATCGATACCGATGTATCCAAAGAGGATATGCGATTAAGATATTCATTATGTGAAAGTCATAAAATGAAGTAGGAAACAGGATGGCCATTACGTAGGCCCTGAAGCCTGGACCTAGACTTCTCTAACCAACAAACGAAAAACAAAAGCCTTCTTTCTGTTGTGGTTGAACAACAGAACATTATCCTAAGCGTACAACTCTTATGCTTTATCAAGCTGTCCTGATGTTTAACAGTCATGTTGCAACATGCAAACACAGTTTCCCTGACCCCGCCCGGGCGGCATTAGGGGCAATAAAAGTATTCCGGAGCGGTCCTCTTTGCTAATTACCACACGCATTAGCCCACCGCGGCTCCTTTGACACGATTAGGTGCAACAAATTAAAAAAAAAACACGCTTCCGGCCGCTGCCACAACGAAAGAACCGTGCAAATTGCATTTTTGTCTCGCGGTCATTTTAGATGCATTATGCCACAGCCGGATTTATACAAATGCACGTTTTTATTGTTTGCATTCGTAACGTACGCCAGTAGCCATTTTACGCGTACGCTAAAAAAAATAAGCGCTGGCTTGCCGAAATGTTATTTGGCAAAAATTTTTCATGGGGATGGAAACGAAATCATCGTTAAATAAAATATATTATTTCTTTTGCTTAACATAGATCACAATCGACAATTGTCGTCATAATGGATAATTAAAAGTAGTATATCATGAAACACAAAAGACAAAACCTATGACTAAGACGTACAATTGGGATCAGCGGTGGTTCTTTTAATCTCTTAATTACCCAACTCATAATAAGAGTATTCAGGACGTCAAGAACCAACCCGGCTTTGTGGTCCGCGAACAATAGCGTCAGACAATCGTTTAACATGACGTTAACATCCTCCATTTTACTTGGATAAGTTAAAAGGCTAATATACCTAATACAAGCCGCATAAATTTATCATTGCAGAACGTAATAAGTTTAAAAGAAGAAAATTTCAAAGGGATTGGGAAAAGATCATTGATACACTCAGTGTTTTATTTTCCATGCAGCACCTTTGATTACCCATATATTTCTTTTTATGTAGTTGTACTTTTCTAATGTATGTAATTTCTAATAAATTACTTTAAACTGTCAGTTACATACATTAGAAAAGTACTCGTAATAATATATCCTATATGTTTTTGTCCACACCCGGATGGATTGACCCGTCATCATGGTACAATTGCAATAGTGCCTAAATATCGGGAACTCGCCGAAGAAGTAATATAATACATGGCAAATATCCCGGACATAACTATTACTTACATTCTCTTGCCTTACATTATGTTTTATTTGGTACTCCTTTCAGCTGCGGATAAATTTCTAGTCCTAAAAAAAAGATAAAGATTCTAGCCCTTAAAATTTGACAAAAATAGGTTTAAAATTGAGTCGTCTTCTTTTGAATAAGCTGTTCACTGAAACAATATTATCCATGTAGTTGAACATTTTAATTAGTTTAATTCTATTGAATATTTTGTACATAATATCCGAACCGGAATTTAATAAATTTACTCGGAAACATTACTGGATCTATTATAATAAAGGATATTACGGCGCCATTAACACAATCATTGCCAATTCCACGTCAAATATATTTCCGGGATTATCATTTGTAATTGCATTCTCGATTACACAATTAATATCCGCTGCAGGTAATAAAGCAAGAGTTGCAAATTTTATTGGAAACAGTCTTCGACCTTTGGCGTTTTCGATCACATAATTAACTTTATTTCTGTCTCAATACACAACGCATAATGAGCTGGTATTTTGTATCGCTAATTGATGTGAAAATTGTTACACCATTAAAACTGCAATAATATGCCTTCATAAAAACCATTCTCACGAGTTCATTAAAAAATAATAAAAGTAGTAAAGCAAAAAAAAAGTACAAAATCGTAATCTAATTAGGTATACGGTTTTTATTTTAGTTAAACTACATCGCATGACAGCAAACTACTAAGTAATTGTCTGCATACAACATGAACCACGAAAATCCATACCCGTTAACCGGTCTTACCTTGAAAAGGCTCAAGTTACATTAAATTAAAATCGAGCTACGGACTTTGTGGGCACATCAGCCTTTTGCATGGACATAGAGCACGCCATAGGTCGTCGAACCGCGAACAGTTAGCCTTCGTAGTGCACGTGAGGTGACACAAATTGGGATTTCAAGAGCGTGCGAGCTGTTCTACGGAGGCTTTAATGGTCTCCATGTCATTCAATTGTGACTCGGCAGATTCTAAGATCAATGGCATGACGGTGCAGGCCCAATTTTAGCCCAGCTTTGGATGATCTGACTGGTTCCAGATTTTTATTTTAAATACATGCTACCAATGTACTTAAATCCAATTACGTAACCTACTAAAGTTCTACATGTACAATGCCAACTTTAAGAAAAGCTCAGTTAATATTGAAACTCCAAAAAGTTACAAAAGTAATGGAACACTTTTCAATGCATTTCCTACATGTGTTTCAACTTTCTTTTCAAATCAGATCTTGACTTTCTTCAATTTGGTAAATTATACGTAGAGAGTATTGTAAGATTAATCGTTTTTTCAACGCGATATGTCGTAAACTTTCTTCGTAATCGAGTGTTAGCTGCAATAACGACATGAAACGTAGGCAGGTATGACCTAGAATAGCTTTATAATTTGAAAAATATGAGAAGCATGGCAGTGTGTACGCGTATTTTTTTATAATATATTAAACACTTAACAAAGCCAGAGCAATTGCATTTTGTTTTTTTATAAAAGGCTTACAAGATGACCTCACTCCACCTGATGGTAAGCGGTAGTGAGATCCAAATATGAGATCGACAGGCACAATAGATCGTATTGGGCCTGTCGCACTCATCCTGAAGGCCTGCTTAAATGCCGTTTCACGCCCCGCCTGAAGAGCCCGTGATAATAGGAGGGAGGGAAAACATGAGCTGGATTGCAATTTTTAATTATTGCACTGTAAATAAAAACAAATGTCCTCAGGTACAACTCATAGATCTGGTGTGCGATATTGATACAAGTGGTAGAATCTCACACGAAAATATAAGAGATGTCTCTTCACTCGGGTCATTGAGTCACCGGACTAACTAAGCATTGTAACAAAGACAGGAAACAGAAGGTATTT
Source organism: Maruca vitrata (assembly GCA_039566165.1). Classification (NCBI taxonomy): domain Eukaryota; kingdom Metazoa; phylum Arthropoda; class Insecta; order Lepidoptera; family Crambidae; genus Maruca; species Maruca vitrata. The sequence continues at coordinate 5,189,752 of CM076919.1, forward strand.
TGTTTGCTTTTAATACGGATGGAGAAAAACTGTCAAGGCACAATAGGACGGTCTACTTTCTACGCAAAAGAGGACAAACGTGTCTTGACAATAAAACAACCTTCGTCCGTAATGGTATTAGAGTAGAAAACATAATAAATATGTGCGTATAATAAATAATACTTATTTATTTCGCTAACAAACACCAATCACACTTGAATACATTCCAACAGTGAACTAACATATATGATGACGTATTCTTTAGTCATAATCCAATAAGAAAAAAAATCAAAACATACAGAATTTTAAATTAATTTGTAACATTGAAATTAATTTCTCAGATAATGACCCCCATTAATTGTGAGAAATTTACTTCATCTAATTGAGACGTCTAAAACTTTTCAAATTTACATTTACCTACGTATATTGCGAGGTTATAAGGACATTGTCTACTCCTGTCTATGTATAGGCGTCACCGTGCTTTATGCTACCACTGACACTGAAAAAGGATCTCGGAAACTGATGCCACGTCATCATGGTATCAAATATCTTAAACATCAGCTGGATGAGCAAAAGTTTAGATTAAAACCAATTTTCGAGTAATGTGTGTTGATTCAAAAGTATCAATTTCATTTATGACTAGTAGTGTCCGACCGAAGGTCTATTTTCGGCCGAAGCCGAAGCCGAAGCCGATTAATCGGCCATCGCCACAATCTTCGGTAGAAGCTGAAGCCAAAGCCGAAGGTTTATAAGCTCTTAGTAATTTTGTTCAATATTGTCTACAAGCTACAATTAATGTTATAGATTATTTCGAAACTTTAATATTTATATTGACTGTCTCATATGGAAGTGGATTCAAAGATGATAAAAAAAGTTTGTGATTTATTCGTAAAAAAAATAATCATTTATTTATTAAGTAATTTATAAATAACAATCAGACCAATCAATCAGTCTTTGTTTACTCGACAAAGCCGAACAAAACACCCGACAAAGCAAACACGACCGGTCGGTCGCGCTGTCTCTCAGTCTTTCGTAACAGTTAGTTCAATCCCGACGGTTGCTCGGATCTTCGGCAAAACCTTCGGCTTCGGCCCAAAACCCGGCCGAAGCCGAAGGTTTCGCCGAAGATTCGCCTTTTGGCCGAAGGTGGCCGAAGCCGAAGCCGAAGCTTCGGTCGGACACTAATGACTAGAGACACATTTTATTCCATAGCAACACAAAGGTAACGCGGTCGCTGTTGGAAACATCCTTCAAAACAGAGCGTGACGATTCGCAATTCCGTTCGGCAAACACTGAGGAAGTGGGAAAAAGCTCGCGAAATGGAAAAAGCACAACAATAATTAGCTCTTTATAATAAATTACAACACTAAATGGGCTCTATTGGATTGATAAAACAAGGTTTTTATTAATTATAACGTTCAATGCGGTTACGAAAGCTGCAAGCAATGTTCAAATGTTTTCACTCGAGATAACCTGATAGGCTAACATAATACAAAGGTATAATTTTAATGACACAATAAAGGTTGGACTGCAAAATTCACGCAAAAGGGAGGGCCAAATACACATTTTGTATGTTTTTACAACGTAGTTACAAAATAATAATATTTAGCAACCATAGAACTGAGTGTACTACAACACGTCGTACAGACATCCATTGTATAAAATTAAAGTAAGTTAGTCACGCAACATGAATCAAATGAAAGTTAAGTACGGTTCAACTTAGCGTATTTCCATGTTACTGCACCATATCTAGGGCGTATCTATTGACATTACAAACTCGTACGTACCCATGGCAGTAAATGCCATAAGGAATTCCTCAAACTCATGTGGTATAGTTTTGGAACTGTCAGGGCATTTATATCTGTGTAGTTCGGAAACTAACTTTTCTAAATCACCTTGGATCCATCAATTCTAACAATGAGATGACATCTGAAAAGATGGCTCGCGTTCATTTATGTGACATACTTTTGGTCGACTTTCGGTCATCTAAACTCGGCAAACAACTTTTTTCTTAACGCTTGGATTCCGCAAAGTGGCCGATTGTGGATTGTTTACCCGATTCTGTCTATCTTTATCTTTCCTATTGAGCAATTTACACATTTTCTGCGTTCTCGGTGGGAAGGTACTGTCATCGGCAAAATTGTAGGCACGATAGGTTATGTTATTCGGTCGAATGTGTGTCGGGTCAACGGCGCGTCGTCGCAGAACGTTACCGAGTGCCGTTAGATTTCGCACTCGGATACGGCACTCGATACTGTATCTGAGTACACTAAGAATTTCACAGTATCATTATGAGTACATCAGCTATGCACACTGGAATGTGACCTAAATGATGTGCAATAATCTGAGACATAGGTGGCAGTGAATTTGTACTTTTTAGCCATTCGGGTGCTACAAAGTGGTCACGAAGTTACTGCTCTATTTCTTCGAACAAGTTAAGTTAAAATAAATTATATAAAAAAAGATTCAACGTTTGATTAATAAGTCGTAGTTCGTAGTACTCTGTTGGAGCCAGTTGACATCCCTAAAAAAGTATATATCTAAAAGCATGTAAAAAATGACTGACAGCATTATAATTAAAATAACATAATAATGCATGGATTTGAACTTTAAGAGCATGACATGTCTTGTCGGCAACCTTTCGGTAACCAGGCTCCCGAAACCGGTTGGAAGCTCGTTGTCACATTAGAGGCAAGTTACGGCTATATTTGTTTTCGCTTTATTGTGTTGTTTTTAATTGTACTAACATTTAACATTTTAGTATACTCATAACATTTAATATTGCAATGGAAGAACAGTCACGCAGTCACGTTCGGGGGTATTTTAGAATTTATATAGTTGGATCGTAAAATTTAAAAAACCAAAGGTAAGTAAGTTATAGTTACATAGTCCTCAAAATGTCTCCTTTATTTCACGGCGTTTTCAATATAATGTACATTTTTAATGTAACGTTCTTATTTAGTATGCAGAACAAAACGATTTAGCGTTTCCGATAAAATTTTAATTAATGGCTGTCATGGCGCCGGTATAGTATTAAATCTGCTTGCTATCGCGTATCAAACGAGACCTTGTTCGATTCTCGACCGCGGGGTTTGTACAGCTGTTTTACGTGTCGCAAAATTTTTCGCCCGCATAACCTAACAGGGGCGAAATGAAGTGTATTACAGATTGTTTGTCCCGAGGCTTTGACCGGTCAAATGTTTACACAAAGGCTATCGGTGCTGAAATAATACACCCATACCCTGATTGGGTATTTGTTCAACTCTACAAATAACGCTACACCGCGATCGCCTCTGAGCAGCTAGCCGTCCTATTTCGAACACAAATTAGAATTTAATGGAGGCGTTTTACGTATATATGTTATGGACCAAATGATATATTGGGCATTATTCATACTGCCCGGTCCATATGAAAAATGCCCAATGTGAGAGTGCAATTCAATAATAATTATTCAAATAATCACTTTGACCGGGCATTATACATAATGTTTATCACCTTTTGGGCAAAGTAATACAAAGTAATTATGTAGAAAAAACTTTAATTAATCTCATCATTTGATATACAATAGTTTAATATAAAAAGTAGTTAGCCTCTAAAAATAATGTGGTGTGAAAAAAATGTCATAACAAAAGGGGGTAATGGACATAATTTGGCGGCGTAACTCGTAAGACACGCTATTATTCAAAATTGCAATATAAATAAAGGCGTTTACACCTAAAATCGCTGAACACATGAGTGTCATTATTTTAGTATTGATGCGCGGGGTGATTAAGATTACGGAGACATTGGCTATTTATTGTTTTTCCTCGTTTCGGCATTTTAAATCAAAGTCCAAACACAAAGCAAAATCAACGTCCAATAACGCGACAAACGTAACGGTTACAAAAAATAATAAATACACGGAGGAACTTAATCTATGCACACATGTACGAAAATGGCTGAATACATAGATAAATGTATGGTCAATACACAGCAGCGGGGGGTTACGAATGATAAAATAATCGAAGAACGTAAAAATATAAGTGAAGTTTCCCATATACAAAAATTATTCATCCTATTCTAAAAATTACACAGTGAGTATTACCCATTAAGACACTATGAAAACGTGTCAAACAGCGTAACTTTGTAAAAAGCGTTATACAGAGTGGACATTTTACGTTTTCTTTTATTATTTAATTATTTTAAAGCACAAAAGACAATATTTTTTCTCAAATTACGCACAATTATCATATTGCCCAGTTATCACATAGCCATATAATAATGAGCGCGCATAATGACAAATAATGAAGTTGAAATAATAATTAATCACTTGGCCCGATAGGGCTAGACATTATACATAATGCTCGGGCATTATTCATAATGCTCGCATTAATCACTTGGTCCATAACATATACTGCGATAGGGAAATTACATTATATGTACCTACATTTTACATTGTCGCATTACCTACTTGTTACCTACAACCGCAGATGCTTAAAGGTCACCTCACGAAAAGATTACTAAATTAGCTGAGCTTAAGTAAGTCAATATAATTAATTGCATTTATTTTCAATTTTTAAATAGTTTTTAGTTAGAGCGGCAGGATAGTGTGCTATTAGTTTAACATATCAAAAAAGATTGTTTGGGGTAGCTTTACTATATTCGTCATTTTAGCTAAGCTATGACAATTTTACGATAATGGTGTTTGTGGACGATGCATACTAGTATCAAATTTGAAATTATGGACAATAATTAGGTAAAAGTCCACATTTTTAAACACATCTACGAAACATACACTAATCTAATGCGCTCTAGTCCACCACTCTTGCTACAAACTAGACACATCTTAAGTAGGTGGAAGGTACTTTTTACAATGGATTTTTTGTCGCTACCGGTCATTGAGGATGTTTTTTTAGTCGGTCGCCGCTTCGCCCACGATTAGTGTCAACCGCCTACAAGAAAGTTAGCGTGGCGGCCCATCGTTTACTGAGTGCATTGGAACATAACAAAGACAACTACCTTCTTTCACCTATGTACTTACAGGCTGATAATATTAGATACATCTTGTATTAGAAAAAATCATAATATTTTCTAGAGTAGGCCTATAAGCCAACTCAAGAGTATCTTCATAAGTACCTAATTAAATCTATATACTAATATTATAAAGAATAAAAATTTGTATTTTTGTAAAAATAAAATCAAAAACTACTGGACCGATTAAAAAAATTGTTTCAAAATTAGAAAGCTACATTCACCCTGAGTGAGAATATCCTTACTTCCTTACTAATATTATAAATGCGAAAGTAACTCTGTCTGTCTGAAATTTGGTAAAGATATTGTCCAGAGCCTGAGAAAGGACATAGGCTACTTTTTAACCGTCTGTGCTATAAAGAAGTAATGTTTTACCCGTTAAACATCTATGCAAACAAAGTCACAGGCGGAAAGCTAGTAGGCTACATTTTATCCTGGTATGGGAAGTAGTTCTCTCGGGTTGCAGGTTCATATTTAATAATTCAATTATTTCTATGAGAGTTACTTAACTAACCTAGGTAATTAATTATTGTTCGAGATAAATAATAACATGGCTAAATTTCTATTATTTAACTTTGTAATTGAATATTTTGTTAATCCATGACTATGATGATGATAAATATACAATGACCAAATATAAAACTAAAATTTTGCCTAGCTCATACAAACCGAATCACCTGTAACATCAGATCGCAACAAGCGGTCACGGTGTATGACTCTCATGTGCAATAATCACAGTAATTATTAGGCTCGTAGTGATTTACCAGCTGCGGCCTTGTATAGTACCAATGATATGCTAACACTAGGGGCATTATGTTGATAACTATTTTTATAATGACGTAGAAAATTACAAGTGTATCATAATAAGCAGCCTTTTTGAGATTATTAATTTATAATATAAAGATATCAACTGGCAATATTAGCTCAATACTCTTTAACAAGTTAACAGTTCAAAATAACCTTGTTAATAAACCTGCATAAAAAATCAGCTTTTTACAAGACTTTATTTTAAAAAACTTGCTTTTCCGAAGATATTAGCAGATAGTCAAAATAATCATAGATTTTTTTCCATATTTGAGATAACTCCAGAAGATTTCCAGGAAGAATTATTGAATAATAACCCACAATTTAGGGGGGGAGAGGGGGGTGGGGAGGAGGGGGGAAGGGTAGGCTACCCCCCTGTACCACTCCCACTTTGTCAGGATGTATACTTTTTGAGATATGAATTTTTGAAAATTTGTCTAACTTAACCTCAAAATGTATGAAAAATCACTTTTGAATGACTCCTCTCTAATCAAAGAACGGAATAATATACGAATTACTGCAAGCAGCATAGGTTCTGCTCTTCTCCGGCGCTGCGGGCGGTACAGCCCTTCCGCCCTTACGTAGCGAATCACATGCGCCCGGGAGAGCTTCCGCAGCTTCGGCTTTTTGGATCGCCATCGGCGCCTTTGGCGCCTCGGCGACCAGCCTCAGCCGCTCCAGCTCTCCCAGGTGCCTGAGATTCGCTACAGAGGGCGAGGGCTGTACTCCCTCCGCGCCTCCGGATTTAGGAATTGCACTCTAGTGTAGGGCAGACTAGTATCACGGCGAAGGACCACAGCCAGTCGGTTTTAAGAATGCTTTAGTAATAAGAATGTAAGTATGCCTTATACCAAAGGATATAAATTAAGGACTTAGAAATAAAACGCTTAACCACCACTGATTTGCGTTTCGTTACTTGTGAATGCATGTTTGACATATTTCATTGTTATCGATAAATAAAATTGTATTTTTAACTATCAAATTAGCTTTAATTTATGAATAGTACCATTTAAACTAATTAAAAACCAATTTTAAATGACTAATAATAAACAAAACAGAAAGAAAAATCATTAAAATTTTTATTTTCTCATTTTTCAACACTCAACGAGTTAACAAAACGCAACTGACGTCATCGCCGAAATGTCAAATGTCAAAACAACAAATTTCCATACAAAATTATTAATTTTCAAATCCCGATTTTATCAAAAGTACAAGACTGCGAAGCGTAAAATTTTGTAATTAAGCTTATAAAAATACAATCTTTCGAAAAACAATCACTTGAAGCAGCAACATATGGGTCATACTCTAATAGCTGAGCCGATTTCCACTTAGTTTGATATCTTATCTTTAACATCAAACTATGGTTATTTGTTTACAAAACATAAACATCTGATGTGACAAATCATATTTGTTACTATAGGTGTAACCTTTATTTTAAATGTTTCAGCGTTTGTTGTTTCAAATTAAACTTTAAGAGGAAAATTCTTCAATTATTCTGCCTAATGAAAATGCAAATGATAAGCATCCCAAATTCAAGGCCAGAACCTAAGAAAAACAATTGCTACATTATTGATTTTTAGAGCTGACACTTTCATATAACTACCAAGGTAATTTAGATGTTAAGACTGAAAAGAAAACATATTTTAAAGTACTGCAACAATCCTATAAATTGGTCATTGGTTCACCATTTTACTTTAACATGCAAATCTAAAAGTATACTAAAATATATATTTATTTTGTTTATATCTATAGAGTTGTAGTTGTTGGTTTGTCTGCAATATTTTGACAGTGTCAACATAAAATAAAATAATAGAATGGGTTAATAACTCACCTCTTTGACAGTCTCCAGCTTGTGCCTGATTTCTGGGTCTGCATCAGGTGCCAATGCGACTGCCACATACTTGTCAGAACTCTCTGCCTTGGGCCCGGACGGAGATGCATCTTTAGAAGGGTGGTTGCCCACGGCAGGTTCCTCTAAAGCGTCCACGGGCGGCTTGCTGGGGCCTTTAGAGGACGACACAGAAGGGGCTGCATCGAACTGCGGCCTCTCCAGCACCTTCATACCCATATCCTCGTCTATCTTAGCCCGTAAGCGATTCCGATCTTCCACAATATGAGGATCGTCTCCCTCTTCACCGTGTCGAACGATCCCAACAACAGGAAAATCTCCCACATCGTTCTGTGCCAGTGGAGGCGGCATCAGCAGCTCAGGGCCCGCTTTCTGAATACGCTTGTACACATTATAAACACTGTCGTTCACACTCGTGGAACTTTTGAACTCTGGCAAGTAAAACAGTGCTCCTAACCACACGATTCCGAATGTCAAAAGTACTGAAACAATCAAATATTTCTCCCGCAGACGGAATGATCGCCGAGATATGGACGGGACTGGGACTCCATTCACAAAACGCTGGTATGATGGCAAAATCCCCGTCATGTTCACGCGGACACAGTCTTTACACCTAAAATCCGAAATGTATAGAAGTCAGTACCTATTGAGATAAACAACCCGTCACTGGTTTGGTAGCCATTAGAGAACTGCCAAAGTGCCAGATGCCAGCGAACTGCCAAGTTGAAAGGCTTTTAGGGATACCATGTTATGACACAATCTACCAATTCATAGTTTTGGAAACTCGACATGTTTTTTGTGCACCTTAAATGTATTTACTGTAAAATAATATGTCTATTCTTGAAATCATCATAGGACCATATAAGTCCCCACCCGGCACGGGCCTAACCTAAACAACAGCGATAAGGCCTTACTCAACCACGTGTGCGGGTTGGTTGACTACACAACATAAGAATTTCTTTATAGGTGTGCACTTGTGCAGGTTTCCTCACGATGTTTTTCTTCACCGTTAAAGCGCCGAATAATCATACATGTGAATTTTAAATTACGTGGCGGGGTTAGAACTGGAGACCTCTCGCATGGCAAGCAAGGTCATAAAACCACTCGGCCATCGACGCTTTCTAGGTATGTATTTGTGTGAAAGATATCAAAAATATAAATAAAGTTTATTAAAAATAATTAATTGTATTTCTCATAAATATCTTGAGACTGATTTTTTTTACATTACCGCCCACCTCTATATTTTATGTAAAAAAAATGGTTGCCTGTAAAGTCGGTTTTACGGGCGAAGATTTTACGTGACAACGTCTTTTTCTCGGTAGAATATTTATTGATATGAATATAATTAAATTGCACAATAGGAACAAGGAATTGAATGAAAATAAGAATGGCACAAATTTTAACTATAGAAATATATTTTGTTTACTAAAACATTGTACATGTAAACTTAAACTATGCGCCTAATTCTCTAGTGCTGCGCGCGCGGCAGACCGATCATAGTTGAGTGGGCTCTCCCACCAGCCGCACGCCGAATGCCTTGCGTCTCTCTAGACGCAAGGCATTCGGCGGGCCTCTCTCTCGTTCGGTGACTCATCGTAACGTTACCGAGCGTTACACTTTTTCATAAGTGACTCCCAGCAGCAACCTAATTTAAGACGTTGTCACGTCAATATAGAATATCCTGAATTAGGTACGGTTTACATAACTAAGAGAGTACTGAAAAAGTATGAAATTCAATAATAACTTTTAGTATTTTCTATCTGTACGGCCGTCTAAGCAGGTTTATTTAAAGAAAGATGTTATTCCCACATCTCATTAATTTTTCATAGGCATTTATTGATTCTCCTTTATCTTTTCGAGTCGACAAGAGAATTTAACGTATAAATGTTTTGTTTCTATAAATAGACTTTATAGATATTGAATGTTCAAAATTATCAAATACATATATTATACAGTGCGCGATCTACTTATGATACAGCTTATTTTGCCAGTAATACTAATCCTTAATAAAAATACCTATGTATCGTAAAATTCACAATTTAAATTTAATCTCTCTGTCAGACGCTTGGCGAGGTCGTGGAACAAGCGATTTGGGCATTTTTTTTTTGGTTAGGTTATTTTACAATTAATGTTGTACACATTTATTATGTGACAAATAAATCTTTTTAGATTATTTAGTAGAATTCACAAAATTTAACTGGCAATATTTTCTGCTTACAGCGCCATCTATTCAGTAGCTTTTGAACTAACAATTCCAAACCAATGTAATTTTAGCGTTTGCAATGCTTTGACTAAACACAACGTGGTACGTGATGGATAAACTAGATGTCGCTGTCTGTGGTTGTTGCTATTAGCCGTATTAATGAATAATAAATAAATATTACACAACATCACATACATTGATCTGATCCCGTGGTAAGTAGCTTAAGCACTTGTGTTACGGAAATCAGGATCAACAGTGGATACACAAATAAACTTAAATATATTTAATAATACACCCAGACACGGAACAAATACCGATGTTCGTCAGACAAATATTTGTCCCGAGTGGGAATCGAACCTACGACTCTTGGAACCGTAGGTTTTGAACCTGAGTCACTAACCACTGTTCCACCGAGCCAGTCAAATAAAAAAAACAACTCGATAGGTTTTTAACGTACGTAAGTTTTCGATAGCCAACTCATGGTAGGCCCTCAGGTCTAGATGAAGTAAACGATTATTACCTATTTGTTCACTAAAGTTGTTACTTGGCTAATCTGCCATTGATTACAAATAGTGTGTAGATGGAGTTAATTTTTTTAAAACCTTATTTTCAGTGTAAACAAACACGGTCCATAGCACAGTAAATTAATCTAGCGTTATACCTACATAAATATTGACCAGACCAGACCATTTAAGTTAATTTATAATTATTTATTTTACTTTAATTCCAACTTATAATAAATAGATCATGTTATTACCCTTATTTTTTGAGACTAAATTTTGCTACTATACAAATCTGTTACCAAAATATGGGAAGGACACCAAAATTTATTGGCAAATGAGTAAAATACCTTGTTTGTTTAAATGTTTTAATCTTAAATGCGTAAATGATGTTCTTTCATTATTTTACAAGTAACATACAGTAAATATTTGAACTTATTTCATAAAAGTTTAAGTAGCACAGACTCCAGCTATAAATCTAAAAATATTAAGCTTGCTCAAATGAGATCAGTCAAGTTTAATTAAAATAATATGCATCCTCATATAATAATTATGTGCTTATCTATAATTTACATTCAATTAAGTAGCCTAAGTTTCCTTTTGTACAAAATGAGCATTTGCTTGTCGCTACGAGTGAGGTTTGAATCTAGACATGTAGAAGTCGCAATCGGGACAGTATAATGACGGAGGGCTTATGAATTTCTTTCTACATAAATTACAAGGCGTTTTCGGCATAGCCAGCCCCACATTCCCTGGGCCATCACCGTTGGGTAGGTTAGGATATGGATTCCCATTCATCTGCGGTGGGACTGGAGATTCAGTCCCGCCTTTTGTACCCGGCTCGAAGGACACAGATTTCTTCTGCATTTGCTTAGGAGGCTGATAGGCGTTATAATGGTCTATCGTGTCCATGTTGGGGGGGCTGTTATCCATGTTTTGACTGTACAACGCCTCTCTCTGCTTCTGAGCGTTTGCGTAGTGGCGCATTTCTGGCCGTTGGTTCGGGTTTTCAAGGTAGTTGGGCATCTTTTGATAGGTGCTGTTGTAGTTGTCTACAGGCACCTCTCCGTGCGGCATCGGGACCCTCTGATAGGGAGAGGGTGCCGCGCTGTAGTGGTTGGCACTGTTCGACGGATAGCGACTAGAGTACTCGGGGCTAGCGTAGCTGGTCGGTGGGTTGTGGTAGCCAGGGTAGGCCGGCGAATTGGTGGGCACACTTTGGTACGGCGATGGGTTGCTTGGCAGATTCTGATGGGGTCGATTGGTGTTGTAGTGTTGCTGTAGCCTATGGTAGTAAGCGTTGTTTTGCGGTTGGTTCATTTGGTGCAGCTGGCTCGGCGGGTGCGGGTACGTGTTGGGCACAGTCCTCTGCATGTTGCCTGCCTGCATGGGTTTTGAGACGTGGTACGAGTTGTAAGCAGTCGGAGTCAGTCGATTCGCAGGGTTTTGACTAAAGTTCGGTGGGCTAGCACTGTGATTTTGGTAGACTGACGGCGGCTGATTGTATGGAATGGGATTTGATTGATTTTGTAATGGATTAGGAGGAACTGACTGATATATTTGGTTGTTGTTTGGGTTGTTTTGGTTATGCACCGGTGGCGGAGCAGGAGTCGTCCCGTAGACCCCGGTATTCTTTTGCGCATTGTACTGCTGCTGAGTTTTGAGGTAATTATTCTGCATTCGTTGTTTCTGTAGGACGTAGTCGGCATGACCATTGTCGTTGGGAATGAAAGAGTTTTGAGATAGTGAAGATATGGTAGACCGTGACGATTGACTGTCAAATGAATCTTGGCGTTGAAGGGAAGGCTTCTCAGATTGCAAAGGCATTGTTGTAAGCTCTGGTTTATTCATAGCAGATTTTAGTACCCTTTCCAAAATTGGATTAGGTATATAGCTGTCGTCTTCCTGATCTTCGGCAGTTGAGACGAGGATAACTTGATCGCAAAAGGAAACAGATTTCTTTTTCGGTTTCGACCGATCGTTGTAAGGAATATTGCTATTCATTTTTTGATCGTTGTAATCTTCTTCTATTTGTTTTGGATCTATTGAGGATGAGGACGCTCGGCGATTATATAAGCCAGAGTTGGACTGAATTGAGCAGTTGATAACATCTCTGTTACCGGACATGCCCACAAATCCGATATGGGACCTTTCACCGTCATGATGGGTGCTCTCAAACCTGGAGGCGAGGCTTCGAACATTGTTAGGATTATTATCCATTGTGTTGTTTGATAACTGGTTCTCCAAAGACCCTGACCTCTTTAATTTCAGGGCTGCTTGTTTGGCCTGAAGCTCTCTTAACCACGTGTCTCCAGGTGTATTTATCACTTCCATCTGGTGCATTTTGGCTATGTTTTCCTCATTCCGAAGGATCTCATTACGTTTCTCTTGCAGCTGTGCCAGTAATGAGCCTTTAGGAATGTCGATGTCGTTGTTGTTGACTACGTCGATTTCTTTCGAAAGCATGTTCAACTCATCGTGAAGAGGCGTAAGGTCCAACGGGGGAGGCGGAGGAGGGAACTCTTCGCTGGGCTGCCTTGAGTGGTTCACTGAGTTCATCGGACTGGGGTACGGCGGCAGTTCAAACATTTGTGGCGACCTCCTCATCGGCATGGCACAGTCTACAACGTCCACTCCGTTATCAAATACGCTACTCAGATTTTGAACGTTATTGTGAGAGGGTTGTATGTTGGGCATCATATTATCCCTCTTGACCGGACTTTGTTCCTGATGTATCATCGCTTTCGTCACAACTGTGTGGAAATTTTGTGACGGCGAGTCATCCATTCTGTTGTACTGGTTTGGAGGTTTCCCATCGTAAGAGGGGAGGAATGGTAAAGACTGAGGTTCTTCGCCAAACTTGCCGCATTCACAAAATCCTCCATCTTCCTCGATGTCCTGAGCGTACGTGTAGTCCTGGACTTCGGTGGGTAGGGGCTGTGGGGGGCGCGTCTGGATATCATGATCGATCACTTCTGCATCAAACTTAGTCCCGCTAAGCTGGGAAGTGGTTCGCTGTGGCAGCGGTGGCGGTACTTTCCGAATTTTCACTGCACTTGCGTGGAAACTCTTTCGCATGAGCTTGCTCCTCTCCAAGTTCGGGTTGGTGCCGCTAGCTGCCGAGTATTCTAAATGACCTTCAGATAAGTAACCGCTCAAATTGGATTTATCCTCGCCCTTTCTCCTCCCTACGTCACCATCGTCAACAGATGAGACACGTTGCTTCTCTTTAGTGGCTGCTTCGGTGTTTCCATCAGCGCCTTCCGTTAGGTCAGGCATTGATCTATTCTTTCGCCGGATTAAGCCACCCATTAATAGCTTTCTGCGAATTTTGTGCTGCTTTTTGTTCGCTTTCTTGTCCTCCACGACTTCCTCTTTCTTTTCTATGGGGGCTTCTTTACGAGCTCTCCCTCTATCCTCACTTCGTGACCGCTTCTCTCTACCCTTTTCTTCTTCACGAGATTTGTGTCTCGGGGGACGCTCACGCGGCGGGCTATCTATGTCATCCTCTATACATTTTGGAGACTTTTTAGATGAGCCCTTCTTCTTCGGTAGAGTTGCGTAAATCTCAATTGTCGTGGGAGTGGACTCGAGACCGCCTTTAGTATTTCTGACAGGCACTGTCTGCTGAGATTCGGTCAACCTAGTTGCTCCGGCCATTCGTCGTTGTAGACTCCGAGCACGCATAATGCAGGTGTTATGCTTCATTCGAGCAAAAGTCATTGTGTGCGCGTTGTTAGAGTCCTCCATTGCAGCACTAGCCTTGGAAGCTGCTGCGTCGCAAAGTGTCAATGCCCTTTCGAAGTCGGATGCATTTTCAGCTTGACGAGACTTATCTAGCAACCTATCTGCTTCGGCGCAGAGAGCTTTGCAGTTATCGACGGTCTTGAGCTCAGGGATTTGCATCAACGGGTTTGGGTTCATTGGATGGTTATGTCGGAGAACTTGTTGGAACGGTATGCTGTCGGTGGACGATAAGGAGTACGAATCATAACCAGCATCGCAAGATCCGCCGCTGGAGAGTTCTCCTTTCCGGGTAGGACTGCCGGGGACGCTTCCGGCGCCGCGACCTTTTGTGTACATGTACGGGCTCTCGAATGTCGATGACGAGGCTGACGAAGCGCTGTTGCGGTCTCCGCTCCAATTGCCAGAGTCTCTTCGCGCTCTGGGCCTGTCCTGCGTGTCAGAACCGGAACCGGTGCTCAAGCTTCGCCCCAATTGTGCTCGTCTGTTCACTTCGAGCATGTTCTCTACAGCTCTTCTGCTGACGTAGTCGTTCTCGTTGTCTGGGCCTGGAGTCACGGCGCGTCGGGCGAACCCGTTGTTCGGCCGCTCGGGAGCAGGTGTGATGGCTCGTCGCGGTTCGGGCGCAGGGAATGGCACGATATCTTTAGGTGCGTACCGAGTGTCACAAGGCGTGCCGTCGACAGCCGCGTACAATAGCAGAAGCGGTTGGAATCGTCCTCTGCGGCATTTCTCGACGACATGTCCCCATTCCGGGCCGATTTCCTTGACGTCTGCGTCGTCGAAGTATATCCATAGTCGCAGTTTGCTATGGAAGAAGAAGGTGGAGTAGTGTTTCCCGTAGTAGGTGACGAGGCCGACGAGGCGGTGGGTGGCGCGGGAGGCCCAGGCGCGGTCGACGCACTCGTGGAAGGCGTCGGTGGGGTGCAGCTCGGTGCCGAGCGCGGCGTACACGGCGGCCACGTCGTCGGCGGCCGGCCGCTCGGAGTCCCACACCATGCCGATGGAGATGACTTCGGGCCGATTCATCAGCGTCCGGCATATTTGAATTTTTGCTCCACAGGCGTTCTGGAATGAGGAAACGGTTTATTAGTTTCTCAATGTTCAATTTTACTTTAGTCTGTTTGTTATAAGAAAAAAATTACTGTCGTTTATCATTTACGAAGAAGATGCAAAAATAATCCCTTTATACGATAGTATAAGATCACCAATAAAAAAGTTATTGAACATTTGAAATAAAACTAATTTTACGGATTAAACTCGCGTGTATTGGTATTCTAAACATTATTTAGAGATCCGACGTCGACGACAGGACATCCTGTGAACTTTAGTCTTAACCGTGACCACGAGCGCTGTAAAGAGCTCGAAACGTCGGATCTCTAAATAATGTTTAGAATACCAATACACGCGAGTTTAATCCGTAAAATTATTTCAAATGTGTAGTGCTCGCGCAAATAAAAATAGACAGTATTATTGAACATTTACAACAAAAGACAATCGACAGTTGACATAAACCAAGATTAGGCTTTTTTTTGTATGACTGATTTTATAATATGTACTTACAGGGCAGTCTCTGATGTCTCCCATGCCGCCGGCCTTCTTCAGCAGCAGACCGAAGCTGTCGCCATGCTCCCCCAGGGCCGCTTGAGTCGTCAGCGCCGTCGCGGACACGTAGTGTACCATCTGGAAATAACAATACATATTTCATGAGTACAGTTGTTTTTAAAGCTAGGTATGTACACAGGATTTAGAGGATCGTGTTCCTATTATATTTTCTAGTAAGTCCTACTCTTTGTCTCCTTTTCTTATGAACCTAAGGCTTATTTATTTAAGTGAGCGTGAACACGCACCTACATAAACATAAATGTACAACATTCACCGCAATATTATTATACAAGTACACGTAAATATACGCATCCGGTTGATAATGAGCTAACACGTCCACTAACAAATATCCAAGCCTACATATATCTTTAGTGACTAAATTTAGGTCCACATCTCGCATATTTTGTAGGTCATTCGTCCTCATCGAGCTTGAAGGGAGAACGATTGATTATATCCAAGACAAGAATGCTCATTAAGATCCCTTTGTTGTGCGCAGAATATAATCAATAAAAGGTTTAAATTTCACTCATTCGGAATGACCACTCGGAGAGAGATTTACGAGGCAGCGCCAGTGGTTGCATTTACTGTTTCAATTTGCAGTGGGTTTTATAGCTCCGCACTTCGATTCGATGCTGTTACCTACATACCCACTTTACTAGACTTTATTACGAATGAAGTTTTTGCTTTTTTAGAGGAAAATAGTGGACGGTTTAACTTAACAACAATGCCAAACAATCGATAACGATATTTAACACATTGCAGCTATATTAAAAAAATTAAAAGTCTATTTAGACCTTGGTTGCGATCATCATCATGCCATTATGAATCTTGTTCGGTAATGAGATTTATTTTCTTTCAAAAGAACACGAATAATGGCCAATTAATCCACTACATCACAAGTTACCATTTGATTCTTGGATTGTTTGGTTAACCCAAATAGGATCCGGTTAGACTTTGTCTTATTATGGTATTTAAAGCTAATATTGTAAAATAACAAAATATTTACATTAGAAAACTGAAAATGTCCCCTGACATATTTACCATGTTTTTTTGTTTAAATGATAATTCTGCACTGTTTCAAGCATCATGATCACGGGTGAACTCGTGATGGACAATTTCAGTTTTCTAACGTGTGTGACCATGAAAGTTTAAAAAAAAAATGTAATCTACCTGAGTATACGGCAGCGGCTCGCTGGTCGCCTGACAGGCTCCACAGACCGACTGCTCCACCAACATCATGGCGAACTTCCTATGCGGCACGCAATGCGGCGTGCGGCAGGCGTCATCGTCGCGCCGGTCCGCGCTGGCGGCCACGTGGGCGTGCACCCTCAGTAGCAGGTGCTCGAAGCACTCGCTGGCGTCCGCCATGCAGCCCAGCTGGAACCGGGCGCCCACGCCGCCCAGCGCGCGCCGCAGGCTGTCCGCGGCCGGGGCGCGCTCCGCTGACCATTGCAGCTGCGTGAACAAGTCCTGTGGGCAAGGAGATGGTACTTTCAATAAAGCAGTCCGGGAAATCATACAAATGGCTTCTGAGTAGTCTTAGAGTCCTCTATTTGCAGATCTCTAGAGTCTACAAGATACCGATTGTAAACCAAACGATTGTAAATCATTCGATTTCGGTTGTGGCGTATAATATAAATGGGGACCTACCAAATTAGCAGTACTAAAATAACAAAAAAGAACAAAAAGATTAGAGAGCTCTTATCAGTTATGGAGTAATAGTTGTCATTTCATGCCTAAAAGTGAAGCGAGAATTACTACACACATTTACACATTTGCAATTACACGTTTCAAAGATGTTCAACTGCGTTTAAAACAGTAATTTCGTTACGATAATTGCACCGTATTGTATGTCCTAAATGGTTACTTGTATTGTGCTACCATATCGAGCGCGCGTACTCCAAACATATTCAAAGAAAACAAAACCCTCGCCTTTCTAGGAAAAACACATCACCAGTTTGTTTTATGTGTGCATGAGCAATAAAAGTCGCCAAATATTGGCTTTATTGGGGACAAGAGACATAAACATTGATTCTGCTAAAAGGCTCTCGCGTGGAAAAGGTGCTCGAACAGGCGAGCGAGCGAAGAAAGTTCTGACCGCAAGTCCCGTTAAACGATTTTAAATTTTAATGCGTGACCTGTAGGTTCGAGAATGAATTGGAGGGGCGAGGAGCAAACCAGTATGCCACGAATAGGTCACAACGCGGCGTGACCCGACTGACGGCTCGGCACAGTAAATTGGACGAAGCAGTACTGCAACTTATTAAGCTTTGAAGCATTATATGAAAATCATATTAATTGCTCTCCATAAATTGTTCTAACCTTTACTGTTTTGCAGGTAAGGACCGGTCTAAATCATAAATGTGATGATAGTAAAATAGGATAATAATCCTTGCACTTTGATAACAAAAACGTGTGGTAAATAGCTAGGCAAAAGCATGGCTTTCGCATCTAGGCACATCTTAGATCTGTGAAAAACAAATAACATTGCCTGTGCTACATGCAGAATTCAACAGGCTTTTGTTTAAAGTTTTGTGGAAATGTACTGCGGTCTAGAGGTTTAATGAGGTCAACGCAGATGATCCTCACTGATGTTTTTTGTTTAAGACGTTCATCTCGTCGTACTAAGTTAGGAAGATGTACGCCGCCGTTTTTGTGTGACTTTCGTAATCGTTTCTCGAATTGTTGCCGTTGCGTATTTGAGCTTACAGGTGGAAAACAACAAACGTAGGGACAACGCTTTTAGTCGGCAAACTTACGAGGATTGATGAGCTTTTTTCATGTATGTCGATTTTTTTTCTTTCGTCGTGTGCTGGTAATGGGCGTGCTGTACTAGGTACTTTTCTTTTTTGTAAGATTTTAGACTTTCGCGTTCCATTACACTAAATATTAGTCTTTATGGGTCTACACGCGTTATTAGGAGTAGCAAATTACATAGCTACTTACTGCCCGACTTTTCGACTGGGTTACACCAATCATGGTACTTTTCTTTTTATCCGAATTTACATCTAATTTTATTTTGGGCCAATAGTGTCACAAGGACTTTACCTACTAAATGTAGCGTGAAAGTTTGAAATGTTCATTAAGTTTTACATCACACTTTTGAATAACATCAAACTGATTGATATGTCCTTAATGATCATAGAAATAACTGTTGATTCTGTTTTAATCAATATACTTGTTTACGGAAACAGCATAAAGCGAGGTGTGTTGTTACAAAGTATGAAGGAAGCTATTCAAACTACGATCCTGGTCTTGACTCATCTTGTGATTCAACATTCAACCACGATGGTTCCGCAACACTGACGATTTTTAAGGAATGTTTATTCGAAAATGCGGTTTTCTTGTACTTACTTTGTGTTAAACCGCGTATTTTTGTAACCAACAGGTATTTTAAGGTTAGTCATTGATATTGCTTTTTAATTTTATCATACAAAAGTTCACGCACCTTATACTTTAATTAAGGGTCACGTTTTTACTTTTTAAAGGTATGATGTTTAGTAATCCTCTTTCAACTTCTTGACTTAAATATTTTTTGTATACTAAAATACGAAACTAAAACATCATCAACTTTGCTTAGCGGTCTGTAGGCTCACTTGAATGAATGTCTCACGCATTAGGCTAAACAACAAAGATAGAAGATAGTGTTGTGTCGACGCGAGCGCAAAATAATTAATTGATGTTCCAACAACTGACGTGTAAAGCGTTCTCACAGTTTCTTTGCGAAAAACAATGATTTCATCAAGTTTTATTGGAACGTGGACAAATGTCGCTAGTGGTTGTTGTTTGCAAAAATATGGAAGTGACGTCACGGTCAAACGGTTTTGAAACAATGGCGCATCAAGAACTGGAAGAGAAATGAGAGTGCAAACAGATTTTAAAAAGAAATTGCATTGATGTAGGTCCTATTCAATTTACTTTGTATTGTTAAAGGAATCGCAAGTTACCTAACCCTTGAATTCTGCAATTTTGAAGCTACGCTAAGAGAAATACATCATACGAAGTTGATAAGATATCATTGCAGCCTAGTCTTGTCTAATATTGGCGTCAAACTCTCGACAGATGCATGTTCCACAAAAAATAGATAATTTTCTCAGCAGGTAGGCGGAACAATCAAAATCCAATCAAAAACATAAATGCGAAATGAGAGCCAAGTTCAATATTGCCTTGGTTGTTGACTTCAGCGACAAAAGAAGTGAGATCTAAATGGGTGCCAAGTTCAATGGTCAACCCTGAAATGTATTTATAAGTAACACTATAACATACCTATCATATCTTCTTATAACATAAGATAATGTATGGTGGTAGCCTATGAAGGTCTGTCTTGGCTAGTTTCTATAAACCTACCAACGTATTATTATGTTCGCTTGCTAGTTTCTACCAACAATCCAAATTTTCGGAATTATAAAATAAAAACCGACAAATACTTGTAGGCTT
Source organism: Maruca vitrata (assembly GCA_039566165.1). Classification (NCBI taxonomy): domain Eukaryota; kingdom Metazoa; phylum Arthropoda; class Insecta; order Lepidoptera; family Crambidae; genus Maruca; species Maruca vitrata. The sequence continues at coordinate 5,209,883 of CM076919.1, forward strand.
AGAACTTGCGACGGCTATAATTCATATATGAAAACTAGCCAAGACAGACCTTCATAGGCTACCACCATACATTATCTTATGTTATAAGAAGATATGATAGGTATGTTATAGTGTTACTTATAAATACATTTCAGGGTTGACCATTGAACTTGGCACCCATTTAGATCTCACTTCTTTTGTCGCTGAAGTCAACAACCAAGGCAATATTGAACTTGGCTCTCATTTCGCATTTATGTTTTTGATTGGATATCATTACTTTTTGTAGAAAAGTATATATCATCGTAACGCCGTGGGTTCTTTGAAAAGGACAAATTCAAAACTAAAACTAGACTTTATGTAGATACCTACCCTAAGTAATAAATATGAAAACCGACTATAAGTACCTACTCTTAATTGTAAATAAGTAAGTATACCTAAATATATACTTAGTGCTCTGCCTTCCCCGGTATATAGGTGTTATTAGGCACTAATTAGGTATTTATGTAAAGCGTTCATAATAGAACCTAACCTAATTATTAAAAAATTGCCAGTTTTTTATTTTTTCCTTTGTATGTATGTAATTACCTATCTGCATACCAAATTTTAACTCTCTAGGTCATTTGGAACTGGGTTAGAATTTTGATCTGTCAGTCAGTCAATGATAAAAATGAGTATTTTTGGACATTAATATCTAAATAACTGTTTGAGATAAGCTTATGAAATTTAGAACACATATTTATCTCGCAAGTCACAAAATATGAGCCAAATTTGATACGTTTATGTGAAATAGTTTTTGATTTATGAGGGGTTCAAAAGTGGTTCCAAATGGTTCGTGTAATATTACACACGGTGCGGCTCGCCAGTTCTGTTTCTTGAACCTTGGCTTGACACGCTACCGCGTGTCTAGATTAAGTGAGGGTTTCACAATTCATATTTTTTTGCCCTGAATTAAATTTGACTGACTCTTAGAAAAAGATGTGTATAGGAAGTAATCTAAATATATTCGTTTGTATATCAAAGGATGCAAGCGATATGAAGCGACGTAAACCATGGTTGTTTTTTAAACCTCCTAGATGGTAATGAGGTTATAATACTGATTTCATCTGTGATAGCGCACAATATCCCCACAGTTTCCTTCATTCACCATCTTTTTGCTATCGCCAACACGGAACCAAAGCTTCACACATGAGAAGGCGTCAGTGGCGCCCTCCTGTGAACCCAGACCCCATTGTCTCGTGGGAATGATGCACCGACCGCTCCCACAACTGTGACCCTGCTTCTTGCCTCTGCTAGCCTGGTACTTGTTTCAGACTTTTACTCAGAGAATGGTGTTTTGCTGTCATCGTCTCATCTGTGCGAATCTACCTCCAACTTACTCATGCTTTCCTTTTTATAACATGTCCTCCTTAGTGATCTCATCAAAGATATATTATAGTATTCTAAATAAGCAAGTTATGTTTTCGTTTTTTACAAATAGTTTTTAACCAGATGAGCTTCTAAGCTCAGGTTCGGTCATAGATGATTACTACGTGGCCCAATATCTACTTAATATGCACAATCTATTACTTACTCAATGCGTGATACTTATCTCCTTACATGACTGAATTATGAATAGTTATTTTATTATTATCCTGTCACGGAATATCTTTAACTACCTTAGCTAAACCACACATAGATAGCGCACTAGTATGATCATCGTGTCGTACAAATAATCGTCAGTCAAAAGAAATTATCTGGAGGAGTTTATAGTCAAATGCATAAACAACTTTAAGGCCTTTATTTAGAGTCGATAATTGAGTAAATCGTATTAGTATTGTTTTGTACGCAATGCGCGATCCTTACGTGTAAAATGCCATTGTTAGGCGATGGGACTAATAGTGAATTCTGTCGGCAAGTGCGGCCGGGGCCGGGGCTGCGCTGGCGCATACTTAAGCAACCGTGTTAAGTATTCTCGACAAATTGCCTTTGGAGGCTTAGGGCTGGCCATCCAACCTGCCCAAATATGTAAACTGTGCGTAAGAAGACATAATGTTACAAGTAATATAATGGAAAAAGAAACTTTATACATGAAGCAAAGCATTGATAGAGAACAATTCTGCATCATCCGGTAAGTCATTGGAAATAAATTAATCCAATGCACGACACAGGAAATGTATCTCATGTAATAATATAACGCTTCAATATTCTTCATTAGTTCTGTATGCATATTAGTGTAAGAACTTCCTGGCTAAGATAAAATATAACTCTCTTATGTTGGTATAACTGACGTTTTCATGCCAGCGGTTATTGCTTTCACACGCTACTAAGCTAAGCCTGTGTATCTTATATGTCTGTTTGATGGCAACCCTGTACACAATACATCACCATGTATAGTCAAATCACATCGGAGGCCGTGTATGGCTGCGCATCACAAGCACTCAACGAGCTTTAACTGTATTGGAGATATCAGAAAACGGTTGACCATTGAAGTAGTTGTAGTTTTTTTTAAAACGAAGTAAGCCTAATAGTAAACGAAAATATCGGTACACGGTGTTTCTTGAAGCTCTGAAAGATATTATGTTCAAAGTGTAAAAGATCTGTTCAATCTGAACAAAAAAGGAGACTTTTTTACTGAAAGAATAGTAAATTAAAATTTGTTTAGGTTTATATTATTTAGGAAAAATGATTGTGCGTAAATTAACTTTCACAACATATATAATGAGAAATTCAAAGTGTTTGAAATTACGCATCTAATTTATTATTGAAATTGATATGTAAAAAAAATATTTTGCTGGTCAGAGTAGAAATAACTTATAATAGTATTCCAGTAATTATTAATTACACCTAGATGCTAATAGCGTAAATATTCCACTATAAACAGTACTCAAATAACGGTTCTTAGCATTTGTCCACTAATGATTAATGCTTCACTTAGGCAATTAGTGCTCAATGAGCTTCCAATTAGCGAACGAGCTTCAAGCGCAATTTAAGCATTCGCAATCAAATTGCGAGTTAAATTAATGTATTCTGGTTATTTACAATGCCTAATGCGTACACAGTTAAGTTACTTATACATACAGATTCTAAGTAGTTGGTCGGTGTTAAATAAGTTAATGTATATTAAATTAACTTAGATTCAAGAGATTTGTTAAAACTACGAATACAACTCTGAGTTTTTTTTCATCATCAAAAGCTACTATGAAACTAACTTTATAAGGCGGTTTATGATTAATGAATTGTATGTGTGTATAATAGTGACTTATTATTAAATGTCATTTACTTCCCATAACTAAGCGTTTCTGTATAATCTTGGCAGCAATAAGTAATCCTTGGCGATTACGCAAGTCCATATTGAGTTATGCGAGGTAAAGTTAACGTGTGCAAATCGCGTTGATGTCTTTTACAGCCCGCTGCATACTTGCGCGATGACAGTCAAGATAAACGATGTTTCAAACTGATTTTCCTATTTCCATTGATATTATTATTACTAAATAGTAATAGTGAGTGTGAGTGATAGTGAATAAAGTAAATCTACTTACTAAAGAATCGTAATAGTTGCCAATATTTGTTCACAGTTGTCGCTCTACAAGTAAATTCAAAGAACTTTGCCGACTAATAATCGTAAATACGACTTATAGAAGCAAATTTATTTGAATTCAGTTAGATACCAGTTTATTACTATGCATGCGTGTATTATAGCCTTCCAATCACACTAAATATGACTGGTCAAATGCTTAATTATGAACAACGAATAAGGATTGATTTGTAGTTCGACAGATTTGTTAGAAGTAAAAACGTCGCATCTTCGAAAACCATCAGTCACACAGAACATCTTTCTTCGTTGACATTTGCCGGTCGAGCCATTGTATCGAGACTAATTGAATATTGTGCTCGGAGAAATTAGAATAACAACTGTTCTCTGCGACTGATGTGGAAAGCAGAGTAGTCTTTGTTTCAGAGTTCGACCGATGCCGATGTATGGAAATGAATTCTGATAGCCTCATTGCGAACTAGAGTAACCTCTCTGCTGTGCTGTGAGTTAAAGTTTTACTCAGTGTGGCAAATTATAATATGCTTTTCATCAATTTATTAAAATAATGGATTGTGATCAATCATTGATATAGGTATATCAATAAGTTAAATAACTAATAACTTTCAAATATGAAATTGAAATTGAAAATGCACGATACAGATTTGAAAGTTTAGTAAATTAGTCGTCAACACCAGTAATCAATTGAAAAATATTTGTCTTATATCTTAGCGACTCTCAAGTCGCTATGGTAACTGACAAATCTCCAAAACACTAACTCAAAAAATAACTTACACGAAAGACAGCCAACGTGCTAGCCGTCTGACTGGCCAGGATGTTCTCTGGCTCCCTCCTCGCGGCGGACGAAGGCCTGGACCGAGGCAGGGTGTTGTTCCTAACCCCGGCCACAGACCCCGCCATCATCAGGTCCTTGGGAGGCAGCAGCTCCCGGTCCCTGAGACCTTCGATCTTCTGCTTCTGAATGGTGCCCTTCCCAGCATCGCTGGGCTCTTTGCGCTTATACCGAAACTTGATCATTATCACCGACTAGTCCTCATCACTCTCACCAACTATATAGAAAACGACTGTCAAATATACATACGCGTGAGATGACGTAAGTAAATGAGAATGCGCTATGTTTTTAAGGCTTCAGAAACACTTGCAATAAAATTTGATATACATATTATCAACTGAATCCGTTGTATACATATAATATGTATATTTCGTTTTTCACAAATGCCTTAAACGAATGTCCATTAGAAGACCACCACGCCAATATTTCACGATACACACGTTTGTCCTTGTGTTTTGGAAATCAAACTTATCCCTAACCACATGAATCGATCACAATTGCACTATGAATGCTAATGTTTAAAATACAATAACCAACCAGGTCACGTAGATATAAACTAAATTCCTAGTTACGGCACGACGTTTAAAATTTAATGTCCTTTATTCAACGACGATTCGGGAATTAACAAGGCGTTTAAAATTGCCTTTGGTTTCGGCGCGAAAGCCGACCTGCGCGCACGCACGGCAGGTGGCCAACAGGTAACAACTGCTGCGCGTCATCGACACTAATTGGCACTAAAACCGTCACTAGATTCTTAATAGTCACTTTTTAACAAGATTAACTAATAAGGTATGCACAATATTTCGTGATTAAAAAGTACATTAGAATACGATCGTCTAACAGAAAGCTCTCGCGTAGACTGAGCCGGCGGGGGCGGGAAACCCATGCAACCTTCCAGGTACCAACTTTTTGTAATCTATTGTTCACCTAACTCACGTGGGCTATTCCCTATCTCGCTCCCACAATGCCAAGTTCCCTATAGTTCCGTCTCCCTCCATCGCGGCTACGACCGCTTTGTTTATATTTCTATAGTGATAAGTAGAGTTCGGGTTAGGTTGTAAAACTTACGAAATGTAGCGTTTGCTCGAAACACGTGCGTAAAAGCGTTACACAGATGTGTACAAATCTTCTTATCCCATGACAATACATAAATAGACTTTACTGAATATTCAAAAAGGGAGTTTGAGACATGATAACAATGCATGTTGTTATTTATTCAAGACCTTCGATGTTTTAAATATTTTGTTTTGTCATGTGATGATTTCTGAAATGATTAATTTATGTTATCTACGGCTTAACAACTTTAAAAAATATAAACTTAAATAAATTGCAACTGATTCAGAAAATTAAAAACATGGTCAGGTTTAAGTTATATTGTATGACAATGTGAAGTAAATCATAATGTACATAAATAAAAAGAATACATTTCAATTTGATACAGTTTTGCAATGGCACTCTTTTTAAACTCTACATTACATTCAAGACCTGCACTCATCTTCTTAGTTTTACATTTGTCAACTTTGTATAAACCCATAAACGCTTGGTATGCGCCAATCTTTATTTATTTAACGGCTTGCAGATTACTGCACATAAAAATGGACCCAACATACTTTATGACTCCAAACAAAACAATCACGTTCCATCCTCTGGACCATTGTCGATGTTATTTTATCGCGTCTTTGTATCCTGTGACTCATATAAGGAATGGCTGACACAGGAATGCATGAAGGCATAAATTGGGAAAGAATTCGTCATACATTTGTAAAATAAGACCACTTCAAAGTTATAAGTGACCTGTCAAGTCTCATGTCGTTTGAGGGTTGGTTTTTTATACGATTTACAATCATCACTTTGGTTAAGTAATTTAAATTGTCAAGACTAATTTGTAGAGCACAAGATCCAATTATGTTTTAGACAATAAATTCAAATATAATAGATTTGAGTAGCACTGAAATTAGTAAAAATCGCTTGCTTGCTGCAAGCGATTAAATTAGTATTCGTTAATTATATAATATTATAAAGAGGAAAGATTTGTATTTTTGTATTTTTGTATTTTTGTATGTTTGTAATGAATAAACTCAAAAACTACTGGACCGATTGCAATAATTTTTTCACCATTAGAAAGCTGCATTATTCAGAAGTAACATAGGCTATATAATATTTTTTTAAAAAATAGGGATCCTTACTAAAACTGCAATAATGTAACCCAAGGTGTAAAAAATTTACCTAAAAATTCCTTACGTCGCGTACGCTGCGAAAACTATTGATGATAGAACAAAATCATTTACTACGACTTTGTAGAACTTATCATTATCTATAAAAAGTGTCGCGACAGCATATGTCTAAATATTATAGTTATGTCACAGTAAGCGGTTTTTTATTCGAAAAATTTAATTTATATGCCGCCACATGAAAAGGCTCTTTATTTGTACCTTGGTATTAATCCTTATCAAAATAAATTACTTTATATGCAAGACGGCTTCAATACCTATTTATGACTTTTTGAATTATTCAATTCGGACATTTCATTCGGAAGATATCACGAGTTTAAAAATGCAAGTATTAGAAAAAAGTCGCGTGGTTGCCGCCACCGCGCTCAGTTAGCCAGCATGCGATGTAGGCTCCATGTAAGCATCACTGGGGTACGGGGGAGTCAATGTAATATAATATATTTATATATAATAATATTATAAAGAGGAAAGGTTTGATTTTTTGTTTGTTTGTTTGTTTCGAATAGGCTCCGAAACTACTGCACCGATTTGAAAAAATCTTTCACTGTTGGAAAGCTACACTATCCCTGAGTGTCATAGGCTTTTTTTAGATAAAAATAGATTTCTCTTACGGGGTTAAAATATATTACATAGAGATAGAGATATCCCCGAAGCGAAGCGAGGGCGGGTCGCTAGTTATATAATATATTCGTACTTAAGCACAATCTATCTCCTACTGATAATAGTAGACAGACCCCTATTGATAAACACCGCAGTTGCTATAGAAAGGTGAATTAGAAATTATTACACGCTCATTACCCAGAACTAATGATACTTATCATTATCACTTTACTCTTTAATCGATGTTTGATTGCATAAAACGATGCTTATATAAAAAAAAAACTTAATCGTTACCGTGGTGTTTTATATTACTCACTCAATGAGTCATGTTTTATATTACCTAATCTAATGCGTAAAGGCGGTGTGTATGATTGAAAAAAAAAATGAATGGGGGATGTTTAAGGAGAGGTTATCCTGATTGATTCACTTTATATTCTTGTTTTTTTGTTCACATTTTTCAACTAAAAATAAACCAGGCGTTTTGATAAACTATTCAAACAAGATTTAGAAAAAATACGATGAAAAGATACGTGTTACGCAAGTTTCTATTATAAAAATATTAAGAAATAAAATTTTTAAGTAGGTAATTAAAGTTTAGAATTCTGAAGTCTAAGTCTAAGAACATTTCGTGACTAGAGTCCCAAATTTCCATCCAAACACTTTAAGTGAGACTACTTGACTTTATTATACTTATAGAAACTTTATTATAATCAATCGAGAGTTTACATTATACCTTCTGGCCAGACCGGCGGTTGTAACACTTGTGACTTTTTATCAATGGACTTTGTCAAAGTGAGTCAGTTCGTAAGTATGCCGATGTTATAGAGTGTGTGGTCAGTTTCCTCTGAGTAGTAGCGTTTTTGAAACACGTCGTACATACGAGTTTCTGACCGGCTTTGTGAAAATTTCCTGAATTGTACTATAAAAAAGTTGTCTGTAATTTCAATACAAATATGATTTATATTGATAGTTTTACAGAAGTAAAATCATTATTAAAAAATGTTAAATAAATAAATAAATATTACACAACATTACATACATTGATCTGATCTCGTGGTAAGTAGCTTAAGCACTTGTGTTACGGAAATCAGGATCAACAGTGGATACACAAATAAACTTAAGTATATTTAATAATACACCCAGACACGGAACAAACACCGATGTTCGTCACACAAATATTTGTCCCGAGTGGGAATCGAACCCACGACTCTTGGAACCGTAGGTTTTGAACCTGAGGCACTCACCACTGTTCCGCCGAGCCAGTCAATTATTGTAATTTTATATAGGTACAATATGAAGTTTTAAAAGGGTATTTTTTGCGACTTTTTGCATGAATACAGGTTTTAAAGCCAAGTAATAAATCAAGAATCTTGTTTAACCAATACCGTCGTCCATCATTTTAGATATTTAATATTCAAAATTTCACAAGACAAGAAAAATGAATTCGGAAAGTCATATATCACTTGATCAAATTAACATCGTTAACAACATGCCGACCTTTTCTTAAAAGGCTGACGACAAAAACGGATGTACTAATTGCCCTCAAATTAGGCATTAACTTCGACATATTGTTTGAGGCTAACAGCATGAATCATAGTATTACGCGGTCGCGATTTACATAATTTTAAAAGCCTTATAAGAGTTTTGTTTCTGAGAAACACTGTGACCTACGATTAACGATCTTTTTAACAACCCTGTATAAGGAAAAGTGTTCAAATATGGCGCCCACTCGTACGCACAAGTCAGGAATGTCGCGATACTCCTGCTAATAAAGAATGCGATTCAAAGGTGCATTGCTGTATAAAGCCAATTATTCAATGCATGTTATCCTGCAAGATGCCGTATATGGAGGTTCTACTCATTCATGGCGCTAGTCCAAGGGCATAATATTAGTTTAGTAATAAGTGCGAGCAGATGTTGTGTGTAACTAAGTTTCAATGTAGGTAAAGTTAGCAAGGCAAATAGCAAACAAGTTAATTAGTCAGTACCTTACGTTTAGAATACTGCAGAGAAAGACAATGTGGATAGAAATCCAGGAAAAGTGTTCGTTCCGCGTTGCGTGTATAATGTTCTTATAGGTTTAAGTACGTCAATGTTAAGGATTGAGCTTTGAAGTCATATCAGGGTGAAGAACATTAACAGTTGCTTTCACTAGGCCTAATGTTAGGCCCAAAGAAGCTACCTAAAGACACGATAAATTAGACAACAGAAGCACAATCGCCGCGCAGACCGTGGGAGGCGCCGCACTCACACGGGAGCGATCCAGTTAGACGCATCAGCCACGTGAGAATACGCTACTTTATACACACTTCCCGTTCCATTAATGTGCTAAATCTTAATGAGAAAGAGATTAGAAGTAAAAATTTAATGACAATATTTTCTGAACTTAATCGTTGAACGCGCAGATTATCTCCGATTTCGTATTGACTCGCATGATGAATATGTAACCCAGTATCCCTTATTGAAAAGACGCTCAGAACTCTATATAATATAGGCCATGTAATATTATGTCGGTAATAATTTGAACTATGAACGCACCAACACAATAGTGGAATTGTACTAGAGATTGTAAGGCGTAGAGAAAACGTGAGGAAAATTACCAGGTTGTGCCTTTATTGCAGTCCGAATTGCATATAACTGCACTAAGTGGATAGACCTAATTTACCCACTGACCGGCTTTGTACTTATAAACTATTATCTATTCAAGCTAGATAGTTGTTCCTATAATTATTGTATATTTGCAATGATGAAATGTTATGTTTTGCCATAAAACGTCGGAAAATTAACTAACAACTTTATAAGTTGTGCGCGTGCCTTCTAAACTGTCTAGGGCTAAATGTGTAGATATTGACATAGGTACATGTGTACTATATTGGAACAGTCCAGCATTGAATGCAATTCAATGAAATCGGTCCGGAGAGTTTTAATCGACCACATTGTTCCTGCTAACTTTAAAAAATACTCTTTCCTCCTATCGCCTTCGTTTCGCCACTCGTTCTCCGAATCGCCCATTCAAGAGGCGGATACGTTCGCGTACGTACCCGATTAGTCACACTCTTGCCACACAGACCTTGCCGTGCCAGCCGAATTTTATGAACGTCAAAAACTAGGTGCATCTTAACGAAGGTTCTCACGATTTCTGTAACGGATTGACGATCAATTGTTGTGTTAGTTACAATTGTTTGTTTTCTGTACACACCTCAACAAATCATGTTTGTTCATTCTGCAGAGTTCAAAATGTATGCTACCAAGAAATCCAATTCAGTTCAAGGTATCAATATATCACTGGAACATCACATAATGATGAAAATTATTATTATGTAATTGGAATTCCGTGTGTTCATGAAGATGACTTATGCACCCATAAATGACATAGGACCTTGGTGGAATTACTTTACCTCAAGCAATTGTTTTTAATGATATAAATTACAACAACGTGCTAGTTTGCAGCAATGCCTATTTGCATTGGATTTCAATTTGCCAATATACTGTCTCATTCATCGAATGTTAATTTGTCTTAATGTAAATTGGGTTGTCACTTTCAAGACTATTGTCAATATTATCTACTTGTCGTTTTAAAAGAAAATATAATAGTAATTATTTTATTTATCTAGGAAGAAATAGTAAGACAATCTATGAGCAAAAAATATATATTATTTTTCGTTTTAGAAGACAATGATTTGAAAGCCATTAAACAAAACGTGTGACCGTGTATTTATTGAGTTGTTATGCACAAAGGATTAAGTAATGTCTTCGAATCGCGCAGGGACCTATTACGTGACCGAGTAAAAGCTGTCAGCAATTGGCAAGTGAGGTATTGCTATCGCTATATATTGCTATCCAATCGAAGTGTGATGAACTCTCGCAACCGCGATTGCCCCCGTCTTATCGCCGCAATCAATTTGTTCTATGCAACAACTAATTCAATTACCGCCATAGTGCATTATGCAACGAGTGCTGATAAAGAAAATAAAGGCTAGATTAAACTTGTTATTCAGAAGACAGAGTGACATCATCGCCGTGTCTTGCCGGAGCGAATCGCAAAATTTACCTACTCGGCGTTTTATTAATATTGAAGACCCATCTCGACTATTATTCCATAATTCTTTTTGTAAATTATTTGGCTCTATTAAGCACGTCTGTGGAACCTTTCCGCACGCAATGACCTTAGAAACCTGTCCGATCTGACCTATGGTAGAAATCAACAATAGAAAAGCGTAGTTTCTCAAATTAAACGGTGTTGCTTTCAAAATAATTAAGAATTATAGGAATATGTTTTTTCATTAATCACGATTTGAGGAATACTTATCATAGACACACGTAGACGAGGTCACCTGTAGGTACTTGATTTAAATGAACTTGATACTTTCTTTGAATGACTGACCTTCTAAGAACTATGACAGACAAGTAGTATGACAAGAAGTAATATTAACATGGCATTTGCAATAATAGTTAAAGCTATTGTTACAAGTTACGACAAGGTTTTCAATAAACAGATAACGAGTACTGGGATTGAATAAGTTAAAGGTTGATTTGAGGATGATCAGGTAAGCCGATCATCCTCAACCTTTAACTTAAGATATAACATACAGCCTTAAGAACTTTTTGCGAATGTACTCAATGTTACCTTCAACTTTTTTACTCTTTGATTTTGTAACTTTAGAGGTAAACTTTTGACATTTCATGCAACGGGTTTTTAAGTAATATATAGAGTCGATTATTAGAATATTTTTCACACCTAATATTGATATGGTATTTGGGTTCAGACTAAGAGTATTTTGTAGTGGCCAAAAAAGTTTCATTAACAGTCGTTAGATAACAAACTACGAGCGAACTCTCTGGCTCCGAAGAAGACAAAGAAGTCTGATCCTTAGTATATCCATCTATATGAAGATAGATGTACACTGTACAGTTAAGGACTGCAAGTGTACTGTCACGTCGGTACGTGGGAGCGATTCGCAATTGCGGGCGAGGACAATGAGAGTTTGTTTGGCAAACACAGCTGGCGTGGGCCGGCGGTTTGGCGAATATGACGATTGTGAACGGGGTGTTGGTGGCTTGTACTTAATGTGTCGTCAACGCTGACAGATTAACAATGATTAGGTTGAGGACCCCTGACAAATTAGAAGGCAGTGTTTTCTTTTGTTTTCACTCAATCAAATTTTTATATATTGTGATTGGTACAGTCTTGAGGATTATGGCACAGTAGAAGCTGTTAATCTAAGTTTTGTTATAACAATTAGCGTTTAACACGGTCATGTATCAAATATGACTATTGCCTTTATTAGCGGTTAGGAGATGTGTATCATCATAATTTTAACGTTACCTATAAGATAAGTAATGGTACCTGATAAAGCTAAGCCAATTCGACGCGGTAATAAATAATGGACAAGACCTCAGCATCTTGCAAAATGATCGGCTATTCCTAAGCAAAGGATTGAGTAAATACAACAAATAAGCAACAGTGCAAAGATGGCCTTGTATCCAATATGAATATTAGCTGCAACTTTGTACATCCAAAGTAGCGTAACAGGTTTACAGAGAAAAACTTTCAAACCAGTCGGTTTCGCCTTCCTGCGTATCTTTCCGGTCGATTCCACCTGTCATGTTATCTGGTACACTTTGGTCAGCCTGTTAACATGTTGAGTGCCATCGACTTGGCCGAAAAGTTGGCGTAGGTCTTACTCTAAGTCTTGGTGAAGGCGCCTAACAAGTGCATCCCTATTGTAGTTTCAACGCGTCACCAAGCAATTTCGCTGCGAAATATATGGTGGTAGTGTGGCAGCGATCGCGTTAACGTGTGGAGACAGGCCGAAAGACAATGGCCACCTAATAATGTCAGCAATTAGTGACGCATTGTGAGTGTCCGGAGAAACAAGCGGTAAATAGTCCGCGTTATCGTAACGAGGCACAGATTAGGCACGCGTATTACAACTATTACGGGCATGTGGTAACACCCATGGATACGCTAAAATTGGTACCGACAGCAAAAAAGGACTCGATAATAGCTATTCATTTATCCCTAATGGACTTTTATTTAAAGACTAAAGAACAGCGAAGACAGGTAATTGTATCAGTTGTATGAATCATTTACACTTAGTACTTGTATAGTACCTTCATTACAATGTATTAATGTCTTTACGTAAAATATTATGTCTAAGTACTTCAATATGTAACTAATTCATTCTTATAATCCTAATTATAGAAGCTAACTCTATGTAGTGTGCACAAAAACTCAGTGTATTTTAATTGAAAACAGATAGCTACTTTAACTAAAAAATATTTCAATTTTGGTGACTAAGCCATCTATTTCTTGGTACCTAAAAACCTTGATATTTTCGCGGTATAGATTGTGTGCCCCTATTATTGTCACTACGAATTTGTAACTTCCTTAATTGTAGGAAAACATTCTCAAACGAGTAATACCCGCATGAAAATCAAGACCTTCTACAAAAAAGGTTATATTAGTGGGCATTGAGCAGCCTCACATGGACTCTTACAAAACATGCAATTTATTTCAATACATCGAACTATTTGACCCTGACGCGCGCCATTCTCATTTACTTATTGCAATAGCTTGTCAGACAGAATTTAAATAAATTATCACATGTATGTATATTTCCAGCCATAGAACCAACAAGGCTAACTACAAACCACTTCACTGGGAGCCACTTCAATTTCTATCCGCCGATAGAGTATTTGAAAAACTTTAGTAACTTTCACACACAAGCACTGATCACTTCACTGTAAAGATCCATTTGAAGTTGTTTCTTTGAGGGTGTTTTGTCACTGTTTTGTTTAATTCGTTCGTGTTCGTATGATTGGTACGCGCGTCTATCCGCGGCGGTAGTGCGACGGCGTGTACGGGTGAGCGTAGTGACAGTCTGCGGCCTGCGCGGGCGCATGCGTGACAAAGATAACAGACGGAGGCTTTGGCGCCAAGCGCCCGCGCGCGGGTGCGAGCGAGACGGCACGAGAGGCTTACAAGGGAGTCCGGTTACGTCTCCTACTTGTTATAAACAGAGATTAAAGCTTTTGTAGAGCTTACACGAATTACTCAATTTATCTAACTATGTATGTGTAGTGGAAAATTGTAGGACTGTTGAATGTTGCTATGGATGCAGTTTGGAAATCTATTCATTATGCCCGGTCTCTCTCAAAAGCTGTTCATGGCCATTCGAAAGAGGTCAACCGGTGAGCGCATTAAATGTCTTTGCCATTCAATTTGAGCATGTAGGTTATAAATACAAGTAAATTGATTTAAATGTCTCTATTATTAACTGTGATGTATACGTATAGGCAGAAGAACATGTTTAATAGCGTATCTTTGTATGTGTCTATTCAGGTGCCTAATGAAGCAAGTTATTTTTTGCTAGCTTGTTTTGTAGTTATACATGATCATTAATATTTAAATTATGATATTATTCATCTCGCTGGGCGTGTCAGATATCAACATTGAATATTTTGATAAATATATTAGTATCAAGTAAATCGTTATTTAAAAAAACACGATGATTTAAAACTCAAGATATTTTCCGTCCTGCGCAAAGGAATATAAAAACTAAAACCCAACTACGACAAAAAACGACGCTGAAAAAGTATAAAACAAGACTTTTAGAACATACAATACTATTTTGAAGTATGCAATATTTACTATGTAGAGATAAGTTTTCATGTTTGGAAAACCGCAGTCACACGTTGTCAAAGTGCTACGGTAGGTAGGTAGGTACTTGTGTATGGAACGTGTGACTACGCCTTTCCAAACATGAAAACTTATCTCTACATAGTAAATATTGCATACTTCAAAATAGTATTGTATGTTCTAAAAGTCTTGTTTTATACTTTTTCAGCGTCGTTTTTTGTCGTAGTTGGGTTTTAGTTTTTAACTTTTTATTATTTGTACTATTTTGGTGTTAGTAAGTAGTAAAGAAGCTATGAACGAAAAGATGTGAACTATATGCAATCAGTCCATGAATATACGTAAAGTCACATGCAAATGCTAGTAATATATATATATATTTAAAATGTACAAGTAAAGCGCTTTCCAATGATACCAAACACGGCGTATTTATCTTAACTTTATATTTTTAGTCGATTTTGCTAGGACTTTTGCTCCGCTTTGGGACGTCTAAACGGATTGAACGGATTTTGATGAAATTTGGTATGATGATAGCCTATAACCAGCGGACAATTAAGACGCTTCTAATGATATGTCATTTGTCGAATTCTGACAAGCAATTTAGAAGTTATGTGGAAACAGATGAACATACATACATACATACAAACATACATACATACATACATACATACATACATACATACATAGCCTGTCAAAATCATAACCCTCCTTTTGCTTTGCCGTAGTCGGGTAATAAAATAAGGATTTTCCGTCGTGAATGTAATGTTTATCTGTTTTCCATGTACTCTTGGTAATTATTTTCAAAGTTAAAGAATAAAGCATATATGAAGTATATTATGTAAATACTGATATACATAGGTATAGGTGTTGTAACATAATTTAGGTTGTCTTATCTCTGTAGCTACTTCTGCCAGACACCTAAAATACACAAAAACTTTATCGGAAATGGGAATGTCCGTTAAGTATTCTGTATTCATTTTACTTACAAAGTCCATTTCCTTTAATGTGAATGTATAAATTATCGTACCTTTGTTCTTAAATGGAGGTGTGAGTTTGTGACCTAACTAGATTACGTCATTAGGCAAAAGCCATTTGTCAGGTTGACAAATAACTGAACCAAACGAATGTTAACGATTCTGTGTTAGTTATAATGAGATTGTGCTCTATTTATTGTCTAAAATAAAGTCACATTGCTTTACTGTCACACAATTGAATTATTCAGGGGATAGAGATAGATTATAATTAGGGGACTGAAAAAAATGAGCGTATGGCTAAGTCCATGAAATAGTATTACCTATATTTAGTATTCATTCATCGAAGTTACAAATCACATAGCTTACATAAAAATTTGTGATGTCATCATATGCATCATAAGTTACCACTTCACTACCATTACCCAAAATGGGAACTAAGCACTTTTCATTACAACATTGTATTCATATGTGCAATCACAGAGTGCCCCGCAGACCGATATGACCGCTGACTTGTGAGTAATTAAGCTAGCTCGAGCCTATAGCACTATAGTACTTACTATACTTAGCTAGGGTAGCTTAGACCGGAGCGACGACCGCTATTCTAGGCGACAACATTCGCTTACTTGGTCATAGCACGACTTGTATGGTGCTTGAAGCTGCGCAGAGTTACAACTAAGTTCTAATTGCCGTGTTGCAATGAAAGTGACCAGTAAGTTGAGTAGGAAAAAACTATCTACTTAAGTGAGTATCTATTCTACACATAATGATATCGATAGCAGTGAAATGAATATAAATTAAATACATATATATCTACTTTAAATGCAGTTGTTACTTTTGTAAATTGTCATAAGAACGCGTAGAATTTTGAAATATTTTGCTTAAGTGAGTGAGTAAGTTTGGTTTGGTAGTGCTCACAAAAACCTACAACAATAAGACGTGAAACTGTATATCAGTTTGTAAGACGAAGCAATTTCGGTTCTTCTCTAAGTAAAACCCCATTTGTTACATATAGGTTCTTATTCCGTAATGGGACACTAAACTTACATTACGTAAGATTTGTTGCGAGTAGGTAGGGAGGTAGGTAGACATATACGTACAATGGTAGCTTAAGACTCTTTATTGGTCTGTAAATCAATAACTAGTTTCGGTTCGGTTATAAAGACGCCTGTCTAGACGTCGTGTTTTATTATTGGCTTGTACTGTATTTTATAATGCCTTCGATTTCAATTTAATAAATCAATGATATTGACGTATAACATTGTCGGATATTCTTACAAATTGTTTAAGTAGTTTTATTAAAGTTCGCAAATAATTTCATAACCTATTATTGTTTTTCATAACCTATTTTATTACTTCACCTATTTAATGTGTCACACATTTTTCATATAATATTCGTTTTATAAATTTTATATATACATACAAAAAACGGTTATACTAATGCTCTTAAACATAATCCTAACCGATCCGAACGACTATTAAGCCCAGACACGCACAGCGGATAAGAGGATGAAATATCAAACTGTAGCTCGCTCCAAGGCTCTGTGGCCAGGATATTCGCCATTATCGTAATGAGATAAGCGAACCGGATCTTTATTTGCTCCTCGAATCGGGTTTGTATCAAATGAATTGAAGTACGGCTGGGGACAGGGCCGGACGTTCGTGTGGGCGTACTAGACTTGCACTGTGTGAAGTATTATCAGACTGAATAGATAGACAAGGCGAGAACTAGGACTCTATCAAAAGTAAATAACAAGAAACAAGCAAGCTTTTTATTTACAACTTAGTAGAAAGGACTACGTACAGACAATTAACTTCACCTTATGTATTTAAATTCGAATATATAAGTGAAGTTAATTGTATGTTACATAATAAGGAAAATTTTATATTTTCTACCAAAAAAACTTGATCTTCTTCCTCTTTTAAAACTTAAATTTATATTGGAGAAATAATCTAGCACAAATTACAAAGAACTAAAAACAAAAATAATTTTAAATTTGACCCCTTATTGAATTGGGCGTCATATTGCCCTAGATTCGGCTCTGCTAAGGGCATCAGTACAGTCATGCATCGGTGTCACAATAGCGATAACGCGTAACGCGATGCGGTAACACAGCGTTTGATGACTCTACTGTCTCGCCGGGGCATTGACGAATAAACATTATTCATATCTATAGTTATAGTTTTAAAGAGATAATGATAGTAGGCAGGCATATCATCTGGATATATTTTATATTTGGTAGGTAATGTTATTTACGTAACTTTTGTAATTCTAATTTGAAGATCAGTTGCAAGAACTTTCGCGTTCCATTACACTAAATAGTAGTATTTATACACGCGATATTAGACCCATAAAGACTAATATTCAGTTGCAAGAAACAATAATTATCCGATTCGACGCATCCATTTTAAAGTTACTGAAGTAGATAATAGTAAAATTGTCATTTAACTTTATAATTCAAAAATCTACATTGGCAATTCAATAACTATTTTATGTAATATACAATAATTACACACCGCTCACCGAATCATCTCGTAATTTTACAGACCAGCTCAATTGAGTAATAAATAAGTTAAAATGTGATTTCTTAACGTATAATTATTTTTATTATAGCTTTCAAATAGTTTCCTTCACAGAGAGGTCGCATTGCATCTCGTTTGATGTTCCCATAACATTAGTATATAACGAAATAAATGCCCAAGGGTATAGAATATATTACAAGAGTCTGTACATGGATTCGTTCCGCCGTTTGATTCAATTTACTTTTGAAAGACAAGTAGAGTTTATAACTTAAACTAAATGGTTGACCGTTTATGAAAAGTGATTGATTTAAATAAGATTATTAAGATATGTTTTATTATATTTTGAAGGAAACAACTTGGATGCACTTTAGGTACTACGCATTCTAAATTCCGTATATAATATTACATATCCTTTAAAAAAAACATTATTATTACTAAGTTAAGGAATTTTATATTAACTTTGTACCTCTGAATATAGAATTGTATTATAATTTTAATTATCGTAAAATAGGATATAGTATAAAATAATTTGATTACTCTTTCCTACTGTATAAGGGGACAAAACATGAGTATATGCTGTAGATTAAGTTATTTCACAGACATCGTTGCTCACACAAGACACTCGTTAGCCGCTCGGCAATCTCCAATCTACGCGCCTCAAATGTCACGCAGCGCGTGCGCAGCGATTGCGAGACGTAATTACTCGCTAAACGATCATCGTTGAGGCGGCGGCCTAACACTGCATGTTGAGGGAGGCTTTGCCTTAGCGAATAATTATGTAAGTGCAGTTTTAAATCTGTAAGCTACAGGTCTACATGCGATATTAGGAGTAGCAAATTACATAGCTACTTACTGCCCGACGTTTCGACTGGGTTACACCAATCGTGGTCGCGAGCGAACTGGCGCCGCCCGCCATAAAGACATATTTTAGTGTAATGGAACGCGAAAGTCTAAAATCATACATGTAAGCTACAGGGATTATACTTAATTATGACTTAGATTCGAGGTTTAGGCCGATGTTTTCATGGATATTTGCATAATAATGAATGTTATTATTAATTATTATTATCATTTGTATCAAATAAACAAACCATTATAATATTTATATACCTATCGTATTATTGTAACAATTTCATAATAGTTTTGGTTACGTACCTAAAAAAGTTTAAAATCATTCACTTTACATTAATGACGTCTAGTAACCTGTAGCTTTTGTCATTTAACAGTACACTGGTCAAACGCTACACGTAGGCTTTCAATCACTACATTGAACAATGAAAATCTATTGTAAATCGACATAATTTATGATCTGAGAAAATAAAATACACAAGACTCGACAAATCTTTGAAGCAACAATAAGGTTTATAACAAAAAATGTATAGAAAAGCACCGTATAGAATTGCGTAAAATGGAATAGAATAATAGGGCCAGGGAACTAACGCAGCCTCCCGCAGGCTCGCTCAATGCGATTTGGAGGACGTGCGCTGAAATGTGAACTTGCTCTTAGCGAAGGCGATAGAACTTTTGTGGGAGTAAGGTTGTCAACTTTAGATGTTAAACTTTGTTTAGACGGACGTGTTTATTCCGAATTCCGATTCCGAAAAAAATCGCATCATTTTTGACAAGTTCATTAATTTTCATGACAGTTCGAAATCATAAAAACAATTTAAGCTTTATGTCATTGTTACATTATTAACAATGTATACTGAAAAACAATGACACTTATTTTGCGAATGTTTTTGAGCAAATTTTGTAATAAGAAAAAGTAACGATTAACAATTTGCAAACTAAAAAATAAAAGGTTTAAGTAGTCGCATGCTTTAAAAAAATTCACACCATACAATACATATGTGATACTTGCAACTGTAGTTGCACAAGCACGCGAGTAGATAGATATGTAATTTTTCTGTTCCTTTATATTTTAAAGACTGTTAGAGGTAATCATTACATCGAAAATTAACTAACTTTATTTTATCTTATCATTCACAATCTTAATTTACGAACGAGTAGGTACTGAGTGAAATAGCAGCCCTGTTTGAACTTGTCCCATTGTGCAGTCGCATTAACCTGCTAAGTCGTCACCTGCGAGTAGTTCACACGGAAACGAACCCGCACTACGGTCCATCTCAATCAATAGCTAATGGCCCTAAGGGACATACACCCGTATTCACAAAGAGTACTTTCTTAAGTATAGCACCGACACTGTGCAAAGAATGCCATTTTGCAGTGCGTTCCTTATGGCAAGCCTTTCTATTCATAAACAACACTTAAGTTATCCTCGGCTAAGGGAACGCACAGCGTCGGATACTGCTCTGTGATTGGTCCATTCGTGTTGCAAAGTTCACGGCGGAGTTTGACAGCAGGAGGTATGTCAAATGAATGGCCTATCAGTCTGTTGAACTGATTGTTCACAGTGCAGTGCGTGTTATTTTTTACATAAAACATTTTATTTTGTAGTTAAACATGTCCCAGCATTTGAGATCATCAAATAAAAGATAATATCATGGATGCTATGTGGTAAGTGAAATTTAAGATCTTTGTTCTACGCTCATCACAATAATAAACTTTGTTTATATTGTAATTGTATGTTTCATTTATATTGAATAGACCTTTTGTTAATAAATGTTGACTAGGTAACAAAAGGTTATTCTAGCTATTAAATTACATGTAAATATGAAGAGATTTTTAAATGGCATTGTACCTATTTTGTTTTAGTTCCAAGAAAATACCATTCACGTCTTCGGAGAGAGAACTGATCGTAGCTTTAGTGCGAGAGCGACCAATTATTGAAAAGAAACGGACAAACGCTAAAAATATTGAATTAAAAAAACAGGCATGGGAGGACTTAAATGCTGCCTTTAATTCACGTTCATATGTTAAGGATATCTATCAAATAAATTGAGGATAAAATAAACGATGTCTTTTGAAAACCTATAACGTCTTCGAAATTCTTCCGAACTATAATAATCGAAAGGATTTTGAAAGTCGCGTACCACTTTTCTAGTAATTAATGTTAATCCATTTTATATTAGAATAACAACCCTTAGTATTAGTAAGAAAATAAATGATTCGATTTGATTTGAATTACTGATAGCTCTACCATCTACACTATGCGTTGTCTAAAGTAGCTAGCCCGCTCCCTTAGCTGTGCGTTCATTTTAACGGACGCATAGTGCGCTCTGACACTTAAGTATTGTTTCTGAATGGGTTTCGCTATCCCTATGCACACGTGCGCACTATGAGACCTCACAGTGACGTTTGTGAATACGGGTGTTAGCCTAAATGGCTATGTCCCTTAGGGCCATTAGCGTTTTTTTTTTACTTTACACACTGCGATGTTCGTATAACGGAACTTAATAGGGATTTTTAAACCTATCATTTATAATAGAATGTGATCGTGAAGCATACATTATTTAATGATTTGTGGATACGAATGGTCACTGCTATGCGGTTTTATTATGTATGTAAAAGACAACAATGAACTAGCTTAAATTAAATTAAAACAAAAAGGAAAACATAATTCATAATACATATGTGTTAAATTATCGCATTATGATATTTTATGGGTACAATAATGCTATTTGAATATTTATTTCTCTTTATTATTATTGAATAAGTATTCCAAATTGCCCTATTTTCTGCAAGATTAAGATTCTCGCTAAATCACAAGTATGGGACAGAAATGACATCAAATCGATCCTAATCGATCGCACTCGTGCAATGGTAAATCGATTTCGATCTCGTTGCGAGACTATATAATATCTCTGTGTGTGTAACTGTGTGTCAGACACTCGTCCTAGTTTATTACTTGTTATAGTCACTCGCCTAAACACTATAATTTCTTAGGGCTCTGTTCTAAATTTGATTGAAACGATATGGTTTAATTATTTTAATCAAAGTATTGATAATTATAGAGTTTTAATATGGAATGATTCCATATTAGCTAAGAGTCAGAAAGTCCATTCTAAGCCAATTCTAGGAGATATATTAATTTATAGACAGTAATTATGTCTTGGTATCATCTTAGCAGTTACTACAGTCCTATAACTAAAGAAAGACCCTAATCAAAGAGAAAATAAAAAAGAAAGAAGATCAAAATAATATCATGAAATATTTATCCTTTTCAATGATTACTACTATCCACATACGGTTGATTTTGTACTGACCACAACAATAGACTTTTCTCTACCTGCCTTCACTGACATCTGTCGCCACATGTTGTTAACAATAACTATACTTTCGTGTTTGCCGTCTCTAAATCCCAGGATTAATGTTTTTTTTAACGTAGGACTTTTTTGAAAGATGAAGTATTTAAATAACTTTTTGATTTACAAGTTGGCAACCTTAATCCCGCCTAAACAACTCGCCGGCCAACCTGATATTTGCCCGTAATTAATCCCCGCTTTGAGACAAGTTAATCTTTAATTAGGACATTGACAGAGTAGTAGGCGACCATTTTATAGAATTACTGCCGACCTTTTAGAGATCTAAGATCTGATAAGATTTAGGATTAGGCTATTGCTTTATTTAATTAATCTTTGCATATTGAAACAAAAGCACGGAGTAATTTATTTCTAAGTTACATTGACAACTTAAATGGCTCTTATATTGACTGTAAGTATTTAATGTGGTAAATATCACATAAAAACAAACTACTATAACTTTTCTTTAAATGTATAGTTGATTAAGCCACGCGTTTACCCTTTCACCTCAACAAGACTGCGCATTACCGTAAAAGTAATAAATAAAAAAAAACAAATCACTTCATATCGAAGTCATTAATTCGAGTTGATTTAGTAGGTAATTAAGGGATCCCCACACTAGGCCATACCCACGTCAAGACATGTAGGCCGCATGTAGGCGACATGCATTTGAATATATTTTTTTCCTTTTACGGTTCGGTACAATGCTCGAGTTCCGAAAATGATTTATTTTGTCTGTGATATAACTACGTAGGCCTATAGTGGGCGGAACATGTGATTTAGCTTAACTATGTTATTATCATTTTCAAACTATAAACTTTACACTAAACGAAGTGATGACCATATGAAGAAAGATATAATCGGAAGTCTGTCTACTGTGTTGTGTAATACATAATAAATCTTTAAGTTCAGTGCATAACTTTTATTTTTACTCATTAAGAGGACACAAACGATACGCCTAAAAAAGTAAGGTAAAACTGGTACTCACGACATAATTACTAGGCATTGATGGAGAAAGCCACAGTTATCAAATTAATGTCAAACATTTATAAAAATAATTGATGAGAGAATAAATCTCTATGGCAATTATGTGTTGATGAGCATTTTTACGACATGATCGTATTTTTTACGTGCACGTCGTATTGACATAGACGTGAAGGTATTTGACGTGGTCGCGTGCGCAGTGCGTCAATCACATGTGCACATGTCATTACCATCTGACATATGACGCGATACAATAGCAAAGTAAGAGATAGATGCATTTGGTTATAGGGAAGAAAGGGAACTTATGGCTAATTGTGTTCGGCAAAAGTACGCGTATTTCATTTTTTTAATAGAAATAAAATCGTACATATAAATATTATTATTAACCAGTGTGTATTTCAATTTGTGTTCTTCAAACGTAGGATAAGAAATATTAAAAAATAAAATGGGGAAGTCGTCTTATCATGTTACACCATCATTGCCAGAGTCTAGAGCTTCGATAAAATAATCATAAAACCTGAATTTACATACTGATATAATATCTGCAGCCAAGATACTCAAATACCAGTTATTAACATTTCTGATTCAGTTATCGCTAGGAGAACTAGTTTTTGCGATTACTTCACCAATTATTAGCATAAGTGTCATTCATAAGACTATAAATCTGTCTATTCCTAACAACTTCCTGTAATCATTTTATATTCAGACTTTATGCAAGACATAATTTAATTAATTTATTATTTTAATGTGGTCTAGGTTACCCATATGATTATATATATCCCAATACCTATTACAAGAACTTTTACTATTATTTGCATTAAACTAAAACTAAACTGTATTCTCTGACGATGAACGCAGAACTCCCTTTGTAATATTATAGAGAATTTCAAGTTTAAGTTACCAAGCAAGTTTGTGAAACATACTTGAATCGAATACATACGAGCAGACGGCTAAAACTTAAGGATTAAGTCTCGGCTGTGGCTCGGCTACATTTAGATAAAAACCTCAGAACAAACAGCATCGTGGAACAATGAATGAGGCGATATTGCGCCAACAGCCTTCACCCCAGCCAAGGAATGTGATTGTACAGCCATTACTAGGTGTTGTCTATAATAATTACCGCAATAGGTCTTGGGCCCGCGGTAATTACGCGATTAGTGCAGGACTGCATTCTTTGACAGGTTTTATCGGTATGTCACGGTAACTCTACGGCATATAAGGGCTAGACTTAAAAAGGACCGACTAATCAACTACCAAATGAGTTGTCTTTAATGTTCTCTATATTATAGTATTGGTTTGATCCTGTAACTTCCTAAGCAATTGACTAGTCTCTTTCACACATTATTATAGCAGAGACATTTAGGTCCTAATTGCTTTATTTGCGAAGTTTGTGGAGAAGTTAATACATGATCAATTGTATACTATCCCTGGAGTGTCCACAGCCTAATAAATTCGCATTGTTTACTTACACAGCATATTTAAAAAAGTACAAGAAAATGTCTGCAATATGAAAAATTATCTTAAGAACATTATACGTATAACCACCTAGCTAGCACTGCTTAATAAAATGCCCTTTCCTGCCTACGCTGCTACCTAAACTAATAATCTGATCTGAATTGTCGAACTAATTGTGGTTGTGGGCAGAAGGCCTTGTGAGACCAGGTGGGAGGCAAGTGGGATACACTTCGAGCAAAAGCTTCATAACGTCGGCGCTTAATATGACTTCCTCAGGTGATGGTTAGTCTTAAGCTACTTAATTGGAAAGCAAGGCCATTTCTTATATGGTTATTCCGTGGCGCCAATGGCTACTTGGTAATGAACGCGTAGCAGTATTATGTTACTCCATGATAAGCATAAAGGTGATGTTGCTTATTATGACCTAATGTATGATGTCACTTAATGACGAACGGTAAAAATACGAGTAATGTGTATCTTCTTAAACCAAAAGAATATTCAGTGAGACAATTTTAAATATGTTAGGATATTTTGTTCTTTTTTATTGTTTAAAACGAATTGAGTTTGATCTTGTTGTAAAACATATTTTTGGAGACAGATTAATTTGAGTACTCGTTATGAGAGATTTTAAACTTACTCTCCCCAATCAAGCCGAAATATTAAGTTATATCAGATATAATCGGCTAAGAAAGTACGATTCGACTTGACCACAGCGGTGGCAG
The DNA here is from genome assembly GCA_039566165.1 of Maruca vitrata. Classification (NCBI taxonomy): domain Eukaryota; kingdom Metazoa; phylum Arthropoda; class Insecta; order Lepidoptera; family Crambidae; genus Maruca; species Maruca vitrata. Next base: position 5,235,550 of record CM076919.1, read on the forward strand.
AGAGCTCCACCATTGCTTAGTATGTATTACCTACGCATGCGCGAAACAATAACTCTAATTCGTTGAAACACGAACACCAGAGGGAGATAGCATCAATGGCTCGAAGCCAACACAATGCACAGGATGCAGTTCATAATGCAGGTAAGTTTTTGCAACGCCACAATAGCTGCGAACTATTGTGCCACCAATAGATTCCTTCCTGTTATTTTCGGGGTAATTTTAAGTAATTGATAGTCTATTTTACTCACTGTTTGAAGGGGCAACTAGACGTGTGGTCATTTCGTAAGTGCAACCTTCGATCTTGAGATACCATTCACGACTTGTTGATTACATTATGTTTGGTTTCTTTGAACGATTGGCTACACAACTATTATTATATAAATATATGTAAGTTGTAAGCTCGGAAGGTCTCAAGTAAGATCAAAAACTTAATTAACACTTCGCATGCCCATTATGTTCCATGTATAGGTATCAATTATATTTATGATACATTAACAAAGATGTAAGCTTGGCATTGTTCGAGATAGACAAAGATCTAGGAGTTATCCGGTCTAAGATTTTGGTCTAAGTTGACCGTCATATATAAAAACTCGTACAATCAAATAAAGCTCGAACCATAACCTAAGTTTTTCCGCAACTGGATCAAGGCTTATCCTGACACATACTGTCATCCTCTTCGTCGACGCTACGTGTAAACGAGAAGCAAAACCGGTCCTGCAGCTGCGCGCGCGCACCGCTACACGGACGGTACAGTCACCAACACAAGTGCTACGTACGAGACGCCTTAAAAGTTCGACACGTGAAATGAAAAAAGTCAGCAGATACTTTGTAAACCCTCTGTAATAGCTGACACCTGGCATGTAATGTCTAGTACACCTGCTATTTTTCTTAAAAACTCGCGCCTTCACATTCACAGGTTGTCTACTATAATTTGCGATTCTTTCTATGTTGGTAATGTCTTGATAATATTTTTTTTCTGTCACATGGTCAATTGATCGTGAACAAACACAGGTAAAAACTTTCAGAGGCAACAGGCAGCGAATTTATTACTGTTTGAGTTTTTTAGACCAGCTGTTAATTCTCTACCTAAACGAAAACAAGCTTAATGTATTAAGTATTTAGTCTTCAGCTGTAAACTCCACCTACTCCGACCAATTCTGGCTCTTTAGTATAATTACACTCCAAAATACGATTACTCTTTTAACCTTACCAGTACTTACAGGCCACGACGGCTTCGGGGATGAGTCTCGGCTCGCGTGGCTCGCGCCCATAGCGGCCCTCGACCAATTAAACAGTTTCACGGCCCATCGGGATTAATGAACGTTTAACCCAAGGATATTACTAAAAGTAAGTAAAATATCAGCTATTACAAGAATCGTTATCGTGGGATGATGTAATAATTCGAGCAACGTCTCTGTTAGGTAATAATAATATTATCGGTGTTCTCAATTTCAACTTTTCCGTATGATATTTATTTACTAGTCCTAGTAGAAATCATTGGCGTAAAGATATAATTACTTGCGAATTAATGCAACTTGCATTCAAATAAATTTAAGCGCATTGATCTCTATTTTCTTATAGATTTTCTCTAATTAGACACTTAGTCATAACTTGTAGCATAACAAGGCATGTGTGCACTCACATGTCATAAGAATGGCGATAGCCGTGTTATTACAGAAGATTAATAACATTAGAAACAGATCATCGATCGCCGATCGCATGGGTGCAATGTGCATTCGCTTTCACTACTCGCGGGTAATCTGATTTAATGCAGGTACCGTTAACACAATTAGCCGATCAAAGATTGCTTATAGCATTTACTAATGTATAATATCAAGTAGAGCAAGTGGTTATTAGGTCCAATTTGCTTTTCTATTACAGATCAAGCATTTTTCACGATCTGTGATATACTTACTTACAGTAATATACTGGCAGTGTATTAACAATATACTTTTTGAACAAGAATTAATCATCATGATTAATCTTTCGTTTTGAAGCCAATTTTAATGCTTCACACGTACAATTATTATGATCTGTTGCAAAATGACAGGAAATGAAGCTATATAAATAGTGCGGCGAAAGTACTAGACATATCTATACCCAGTAACCTAAGTTGCTGGCAATAATAAAAGGAAAGCGATGTGAAGGTACAAGGTATAACGTTGCAGCATTAGACAACCTAGATTATCTGTCTAGACTATAGGTTTCATAAATGTAACTGGCGCTGTACTAGTTGCTTTAATTGATTTGCAAGTAGATACTAGATATAAATTAACTGTCCAATTGGTTATTGTCCAAGTAATAGATAGAGACAATAGAAATCTGTTCAAGACTTCGGATACAGAAAATAAACCTGAAAATATCTCAAAAGGATTTTTTAAATAGCTAGTTTAAAATACAACTATTAGCCAAGTTTCTCAATAAGCAATAAAAATATGTAGCTAATATGAATGATCTAACATTTTAGGTACAGTACAGTACAGGTACAAACCGTTCTAGAATTTTCACAATGCCTAAGAAAAACCACAAACCCATAAACGGACACGAGCATTAGTCAACATCAAGTTAAAGTTATCTCCAAAGTAAACAGCGGGTTTTATTATGAAACAGTCGAGATATTAGCAGGCACAGTAGTTGGGACAGTGGTGTAATGACAGCCGTAATTGGCTGGCCCAGTTTGCATGCGACTCGATCACGTAGCACGGCGACACACTTCCAAGAACGTGCCTAGATCACAGACAGAACTACATAAGTATAAATAACTTATGTTGAGGTATTTAGTACCATATAACTGTAGCGATCTGCAACCAGTTCGTACATTTGCTTTTTAAAATCAAACACCCCATGTGTTGTTGTCTCAAAGTCCCAAATCTTGAGAATCCTTATTATGATCTGATGCGACTGAAAAGAAGGTCTCCATCAACTGATAACTTAGACAAAAGATTGCTGATAATATAGGAAAAAGATAGATGGATTTTAAAAGGAGGACTCCTTAGGAGTAAGATCTACTGGGTCAAAATGTCACAGTGCGTAGAGATATAAACAAATAAGTATTCTAGAAACGTATAGTTACAAGTTGCTCTCACAATGGTTTTTCAACAATGGTTCGATAGGCATCTAGATCTTTACTCTATTCGCTACTAGATTGCTACAGATCGCCGTGCCTCCTCCACCGACAACACTTAGTTAGATTCAATTAAAATAGATAATTGAAGTACATACTGGGTACAGTAAACATAATAACTTCAAGAACAATAACCCGTAAAGAAAGTAGGAGCGAAGTAAAAGTTTTAATTAGACACTGTAGTTACTCCCAACGAGCAAACACAGCAGCCATTGTATGTGTTAAATCTAGTTTTTTTTTCATAAAACTATTATTTTTTGTAAATTCACAGTATTTACTTTTGTTCAACATGTAATGTGACTTTCACAGGAACTTTACGCAACGTGTGAAGTGTGTATGTTCTAATTTGAAATAAATTAAGCGAAATTATTGCCTCGACAATACAATAAGGCTTTATCTCCTTGTTAACTTTTCATAACCAACTACTTTATATACTTACTTATGTCGTGAGAGTTGTCTTTTATGTTTACAACTATGGTATACACTTTTATTATCATTAGCCAGTTTTACGTTCGGATAAAATATGGTTCGGAGTAAATTAATGCTACCTATAGTCCCCATTTGGTAAGCTTCTATAAAATTATAGGCGTGACAGGAAATCAAAGTAAATAATAAACAATTTATCCAGTTCATGTTCCCGTGTTTTGTGAACTTTGACGCTCAAGCGGTCACTGTCCAGTCACCATCACCAAGTTTGTTTTAATTTGTTCCTCAGTCATCCGGAACGTCGGAGCAGACGCCATTTGACACGGAGACCTCAGATTTTAGTTACTCAATATATTTTTATCAGCGTTCGGTACTATTTGTAATCAGTTCTGGGTTCTATGGACCCTGGTCTGTACCGACTCTCGCCTCGCAAAACTAATTCAATTTGTAACGCGAGAACATTACACCCAGCTGTCCGATTCAATACTATCGGATATCTCAATCTCTAGATAATATAGCACAAACACGACAGTAAATGCATGTTGATTGCAGTAGCAGCATTATATAACCTCAAAGTTCGCCATTTCATTTTGATAGACACACGAAAATGTTTCTAATAACCGCCATTAATTATTTCTTTATATCAGGAAAGTTTATTATAAATATTATCATAATATATCATTGATAATGCGATTATAACCGCTTGCATGTTACAGATTCATTTGAATTTTTCACCCACGTTCAACGGTCGTAAAAAGCGTTAAGATGAGTGGGCGAACGGATGTCGAATTGCAAAACGGGTGCCAATAAAAATACTATTTGACTTTTACAACATTCACATTCTATTCCGTATCGCAATAACGGTTAAATAGAATAAACAAATGCAACAGGAAATTAATCCTTTTCAAAGTAGTAAGCTCCTGCAGTAATGGGCAGTTACTGGGAATTCATCAACTCGCATCATCATGAAGCTCAATCTAAAGTAAGTACAAAGAATTAATCAAGCTTGCATCCACTGGATGGCGTCAGACGACGTAGTGAGTAGTAAAAAGCTCTTAGCCTATCAGGCGCGAGGACAAGAGTTCCACGAACCCGCGCACGCGCCGATTGGTCGAAAAGCCCGCCAACTTCAAACCCGTTTGGTGTACTTTGGAGCGGTGGACACGTGCGCCGGAGTTTACTTGTGTGGGTAATAGGTTTAGTGCTCCGGTAGAAAGTTGTTGTGATGCCAATGACAGATAGGGCCCTTGATTTTGGCTTTTGATTTATTTTCTCTCGCTGATGCATCATGTACTTACGCTCTGGTAAGTCACAAAATCAGTGTGTTATAAAATCTGCCCTCAGTAAATACACAAACAACCAGCTGCCTTTGGAACGTATGTTTATTCGTAATGGAGATAGGGATATTAAAATAAAAGCATCCAGACCTTATCAAACATGAAAAGGTAATCATAGAAATTAAACGTAACCTAGCAGGTATTTTCCTGCAGGATGTATAAAGTAAACGACATATCGTATAACATTTAATCAATTAGCTGCACATTACTTTGGATGTTGAAACTTCCACGTTTCTGATCAAAGTTTTGCATGTTCCCAGCTAGGAACAAAGAGCTAGGGCTAAGGGCGCGAAAATAGCGCGCGCAGTCTATCGCTAAGCACTAGACATCCGAATCACGAAGCTAGAACCTGTCTGGAAACCAGTCGGCGCACATTGGACCCGCGTAATGCTGCAGCTAGAAATAGCCCGGTACTTGCTCCCGGAGCATAGAGACGGGAGAGCAGCCACTTTTCTTGACTCAGCAACTAGTAGCTCATTGAGTGACGTCAAAAAAATTTGCTGATTTAGCAGTGTTACTATTAAAAGGAGACGATGAGGAGGTTGCAAACTGATTTACTCGACAGTATTTATCTGTCTATTTGACCATTCTTTGACTTTATTTACTGCTGCACCCTACGCTGAATCATTTTGAAAATGTGAGTGGTAACTTCCCTACACAGGGAAATGAGTTACCTAACTCAATAAGTCGCAAATAAATTTTACCCATCTCTACAGTGATTTGTTTGGTGAAAAAATAGCCAATGTTCTACTCTTTCTCAGATTGCGCGTACCTACGTCATTACGTGAAAATTACTTTTTGCAAGAAGTGGCGATGTAACCAGTAGTCTGGTTACATTAGGGTACCTTTAGGTACTTACGACTTAGGTCTTTAAGCCTTAAGGCTTTAGGTAACTAGGTAAGACTTTCTAAGCAGCAAATTTTGTAATTATATCCTTGTTCAGTCTGATAATTGTCTTGTAAAGACAATTGAGCCCGATTTTCTACAAAAACTTTAGAGATTTAGATGCTCTATGGACGTTACAGTAAAACTTAACAAATTGAAGACCCGTAACGAGGAATGCGAATTTAATGATATTAGGCAGTATATTTTCCCAAATGCCTCCATCATCAAAAAGCTGTGATTCTGAGCTCGTTCGCATCTCACCGTTGTTTTAAACAGCGAATATATTTTTTAAAAAACCTTCATCGGTAACATTTTACATTATTCAAATCTGTGACGTCAGTGCTCTAAACTGCTTAGTCACCTGGTGGAAAGCTCGGGTCTTAGATTGTGACTTGAACGCAACAGCTATTGTTCAAAAGGTCACGCCGAGTCCAAACGAAGCGAGGTCAGACCTCTTTCTTGTAAGTACATCGACTGGCCAATTCTTTGTTCACTATCTACTTATAAGGGATAGCTAATGAACATCTCACACCACAATCGTAATGAGTGATGATGTATTCGAAAGCAAATTAGCGATCTAGCCTATAACAAACTTTCGGAAGGGAATATTAATGAAGCAGTAAGAAATGCTAATTGTTACAGTTTATGTGGCATCGTTATACATGAAAGAAGAAACGAATCTATTAAAAGCTTTAAAAATAGAAGTCACAAACTTGACGGAAAAGCATGTACTTTATTGTATTTTTTTAGAAAGTGATTTTAGAAAGGTAAAATAATTTTAAACTGGGTGCATAAACAACGAACACACTTTTATGACTAAAGAACACTATCTTGATTACTTTTTGTCATTGACTGGTAATGGACCAATATAAGAATAAAAATGGTGATAATTTGTCAACAGATGCAACAAAACTTGCATCTTGCAAGCTCCTGGCTTACACAAGAAATTAAATGATAAAAAGCAGATAAGATAATTCGTATGCTTCATCATTTTTACACAGTTTAAATTCTTAAGTCCCATTACTTGTTAAAGTAGGGAACTGAATATTATGTCAATCAGATAACTATGGACACAGTATTGAAAGAATTATCCTTTTACTCCAAACAATTGAGGCTTACATTATGATTGCTGTGCAATGCCAATAAACTTAGGATAAACATAGTGGCACACAGTATAAGTCATATAAGTAGTTGTTTTTGCCTGAAACTCGATGTGATCCCATCATCAGATCCTAGACTGGTCACCCTATTAGTTCAGCTCACCTATAATGCTACTGATATTATAACTAGTAGTCTTAATATGTATACAGTATTGAAAGAATTATCCTTTTACTCCTAAGTATTAAGGAGTTGACCTTCCATCATCAGCTCAACATCATAAGATTATGATTTCCAGAAGAAAATGCCAATTTTATTTGCCATAATATTCATATGCCCGAATTTCATTTGCCATAATTTCATTTGCCCGAATGTTATGTTTGCCATAAATTACAAATGACATAATTTTTATTGCCCGAACATCAGATTCCATAATGATTCGAATGCCATATGTATTGTTATCCATATTTTAATTGCAATAATATTATGCTCATTGTTTACTATGTTAGTTACGTGTTAGAAACTTTGTTTCCGTTCCATTACATCATTTCCCACCAAAAAGCTTGTAAAATAGGTTAAAAGAATGATAAAAAAAATAGGTTAGGTTAGGTTAGAAACATGAAAGACAAATTAAAAATATGGATAACAATACGTATGGCATTCGAATCATTATGGAATCTGAAGTTCGGGCAATTAAAATTATGTCATTTGTATTTTATGGCAAACATAACATTCGGGCAAATGAAATTATGGCAAATGAAATTCGGGCATATGAATATTATGGCATATATCTTTCGGGCAAACAATAGATAACCGTTTATGGCACATCTAACATTTTTATATAAGGAGATAAATTTTAATCTCCTTAACATGCCATGTAATGGTTAATTTTTTTATAGAAAATTACTTATGCTCAGTTAAAAACTGAGTCCGGATTTTGATGACTCTTTGCATTCGTCATATGCGCTAGAAAAATACAAATAAGCTCTTATAACTCTTACGGCCTGATATTGAAACGATCATTAGAAATTTTTAGCGCCTATTGGCTTTCAAAGCTCTCACACAAATTTTAAATTCAAAGGTCGCTGAAACTGTAAAATAGGTAATGTCGTTTCAATATTCGGCCATTAGCTTATACTTGTACTATGTAATCTTACCTTGAGCGCGCAGAAAATACACGAGGGCCCGAGACAAGCGTGGCCGGTCAGCTCGCGGAAGCTGCGACGGAAGATGTCCAGATGCCACAGCACCTGCGAACAATGAATGCACTCGTTAAAATTCGGATGCACTGATGGCTTGTATCAATTACTCTACTGGGATTTGCTTTCATTAGCTCTTACTCGGGCGTCAATTGTGCACCTATAAAATAAAGCGTCCGACTGATTTCAGCCATGGCGGCAGATCTCAATTGAGATCAACCAGGTGCGCAGGACATATTATAGTGCACAAGAGTGCACTCTCTATTCCCTTACTCTCATAGTTCGGTGAGACGGCAATCCGACATGACCGATGAGAGATCAGGCGCAGGACCACCGGCTTAACGTGCTTTCCGAGGCACGGGCGTTCAACCGCCAATTTCCTAACTCCGGGCTGAGTAAATTCATTACAGAAAAACTTCACAAATTTTGCCCGACCCCGGACTCGAACCGGGGCCCTCTCGGTCCTTACGTAGCTACCAATAGACCAACGAGGCAGTCAAAAACCAAACAGTTGTGTGCACCTATGCACATGTAACAGATCTGTTACGTAATGTGATGACATGCAATTGGCAGCACTTGGATTTGAACACGGTGACTCATTAACTTAATGTTTAATTAAAACTATATATAGAGTTCATCGACTGCCTCCATTATGTTTTTGGAAGCACTGTCTCTATCTAGTAGTCGTGGGTTCGATACTCTTTTATTTGATGAACATATTTTAGTACTCGCATTTGCTTGCATCTACTACCTACAGACTTTTAGAAACATCCATTAGGTAATAAAACAGGAAGGAAATAAATGATTGATGTGTTATGATGACTTACGTCGACTATTTTGTTTCATTACAAATCGTGAATCAGTCAAACTACAGTACAGTTGTAATCAAGATTAATTATTTTTTTTATTTTTGTAGACGAGCATTGTTTACGTCATAAACGAAAATTATTATCAGGAAACATTTTAAACGTAACTGTACAAATAAATGTTTAACTATACTATCCTTCGTCACCAGCTTTCAGTTTTTTTTCTCTGATAAACACATGCTCGGCAAATTAAACTTCACTATGTCTTACAGTCTATATTTCGAAAAGCGATGATTAACAAAGTATGTTTTCAATAAATTGCTTCCAATACACTCTTAGCAAAAATAATGGACACATCGATGTTTATTAACATGGTTCAGGTGCCTCCAAAGGCCAAATCGATCTCCAACATAGCAAACTCGAAAAGGCTTTACAGATTTGCCGCTAAAGTCAATGTAGTAAGGTTTAAAGTTGCGCGGTGTACAGATGGTTTGTCGCAAACAAAATTACAATATTGCAGTGGGTACTATTTCATAAAAAGTTGTCGATAGTTAACGGCATATGGCGCAGATGCGACCAGTGCATGGTACTTATCTTATTTCGCCCGATGCAACTCCTAATTTGGCGATACATAACTATTAACTGTACTTAATTGAATATAGGTAACTGGGCTATTTTTGTCTACGAATAATCAATATGAGTTACATGGCAGCAGTATTGAATTACACAAGACTATCGAATCTATTTTTTGATTGTAGAACGAAAGGAAAACAATTATAGGTCATATCAAACTATATTAAATTACTTCATGATAATAAACACAGATGTTATATTGGTTCTGCTTCAGAATGCCATAACATTAAAAAAATTGTCTTAATAAAGAAGTTTTTTATCTTTCGCATATATAATCATTTCTTTTTTCGAGCACCCATGCTTATCAAATATCTCAAGCAACCATTTCACACAAGCAGATGACAATCATTAGCATCGCGATGACAGTGTCATAGTGCCACATGTCATCGCACGCGTCGCGTCAGGTGTTTCGCCATATGGCGTCGCAAAAACAACGAAAGGTACCTCGTTGTAGGGTACTTGTGTCCTGAGGGGGTGAGAGACTCAAGTCTTTGGACTCTAAGTATAAGTATAGGTTTAAGAGACGTCTTAACACTCGGTGGTAGGTGCTAAAGCCTCGATAGAGTTTAAAGGGAAGTCTATATATGGTGTCTACGGTCTTTTAAACAATAGTTATCATAATTACAATACAATTTTTTTTATTTTTTCTCGAACTTTTTAAAGGTGATGGGCAAGTTCTATTTTAGGTAAAATACTAGGAGATAAAATAAAAACTTCACAAACTTAATCTACCCGTCTCAGTACATAACCATTTTTATGTAAGCTAGTTAAAAAATATCGTGTCTATTGATCGAGTTGGGCAATACGGAAGGTGAAAAGCCATTACAACAATGAAACATCTTACCCAAAAAACCTACAATTGAGACGTAACGAGCCAACAAGATTTTTACTTCACTATTTTTATAGCTTCATTCGCGTCTCGTCGATTGCAAGAAGAGGCGTTAACATAAACATCAACATAAAAGGCATCGTTATGATAAAACTGATCACAATGCGCTATAATGTTGACAGCAACAAGAGGTGTCTAAGAATAATCGTATGAACATCAAACGTGGGTGTACCACATATTAAACACGTCTATGATCTGTATGCCTTATTCATGTGGATGGTAGAGAAACAAAAAGTATATATTTTAAACCCACAACATAATTTAGTTCAGCATGAGACAGGTCGTGCCAATGCCTTTTTTCACGCTATGCTGTTGACACGCCATTGTGTATAATTTCGTGTAAAATATGCTATTTATTCTGGGCATTATTTCGTTAATAGTTTATAAACTGTGTTAAAATGCAGGTTGTAAAAAGAACGCATTAAGTAATATAAAACAGTATTCCAATTATTGGTGTAATGAGGAAATATTTATAAGGTTAAATTCCTGGATATATGTATAATCCTTTTAGTTAAAAACATTTCGTTTTATATAAACTTTTGCTCTATACTATCTTCCTACATGGATTTAGGTGTGAGAGTAACGTGCAAGATCGGTGATGATGACAAGGCTACTCCAAGTCAATATAGTAAGTAGGCAGTTAAGAAAAAAAAACATGGTTTCCACTGTCTATCCACGCAGCACAGATGCGCTATCTACTCCGCAGCACATCTAAGACCAGTCATCGTATCGATTACACATAAGATCACAGACGCCAACACATTTCCTTCGCCCACGCCACTTCTCGTTAAATATGTTGTCGTTTTCGTCACATTGTCATTGGGAAGGCGAGATGACGGGTGTTGTGCTGCAGTAGCATTTGCATAGAACAACTTGTAGGTAGTAACTAAGAGCGAGCTGACGATGGACTAGCTAGAGCCTTATGTCAATTACCATTGAAACTTGCATTTCTTTGAGCTTATAGGCAGTAACGGGGGAAGGGTAGGTGACAATTTGGTAGGCATAACATATGTAGTTACAATTGGTATGTGTGGATACTATGATTGTGGAAAATTGTTTTCGTATGTGATGATTGGTGATTTTAAACAGGTTCATAATATAGAAAATACTGGTTATACATATAAGTATTAATTATCATACTAATTTGATACTCTATAAACATTTTCATAGAATTCTTCAGAAATCTGCATAAACGCCTTTGTATTTCTGAAAAATTCAAATTCGATCTGCGCTTTTGACTTACACAGTGCAGTATTATTCTTAGTAATCTCAGAACGTATGCAACCCAAATCCAAATAGCTCATGTAAACAATATATTCACATTGTTCCAAGATTCCAAGAACCGAGACCGTATATTTTACATTTTTATGGCAACGTCTGTTGCTTAGCAATTTAAATGGAATATTATGTATCCAAACGTCTCATTTCATATGCGGCTCTAATCCATCTTGTGTTTAAGATCCACCTGTTATTGTAATTTGGTACGCGATTTCTTTAGCAAACGAAAATCTTGACTATTAATTTTAAGATATCGGAAGATTTTTTGGAAGGACGTTAATCATAAGGCAGCATAGCAACATATGTAAAACTTGTTATAAATCAAAAAATGTTTATAATAGCAATATATTTAACCAGAAATGAGTTCAAGATGGTAGCAGTAGTAACTTTCAATTAATATTAAAGACCAACTAAAAATAATAATGAAGCTTAAGTCATTCTTATCCAATTTCAGTTACCTAAGTGCCCCTAGTAAAACTTTTATCATTTATCAAGAGTGTTAATAAAATAAATCGACATTAAAAAGTTATTGGTACTAAAATCATTCAATTTACAAGAAAAGGTGATCCGAAATGTATATTAAATTATATGGGCGGAACTAATAATACTTTATAATGCTGATCGTTATATCATTTAAAAATAGTAATATTATTTATTTAATTCACATTTATTTGCTTAGCAGAAAGGTATTCTATTATGAAATATTTATCTACATATCTTTTATTCATTTGGGATCGTTATCCTAATCGTCCGTGCATCTGACTCCGCGACGCGCGCGCCACCTGTTGCATTAAGTCAAGTTTTTTGCGATATTGTTTTCGGTGCATACGCAGGTGCGCGCAACAGGCAGATGTTGCGATTGCGATGCTCTCCAAATCTTCCTTTTATTCTCTAGAACCGGTGGTCAGCCGTGATAAACAAGAACAATTAACGTAATTGCACAACAATTATCCAATTACAATATAAACTTTCAGCCATAAATAAATTATTTTGGCAGATGTTTCCCTTGTACGAGTTACTATTTTACTACAAGCGAAAATATGTTCATTAAAATACCGATTGCGATTAAACCAATTTTGAATGTGATAAAAATGTAAATTCGCATTCCACCTGCTGATTCTCTAAACCTATTCATATAGATTAATTAAGATATTACCCTATATAAGTAAAGTCGCAAATAAATTAGCTCTGGTATGAGCAATTTTAATTTACTCTAGCCGCATGAGTAATAGCACACCTTATAGTGTTCATTAAGTTAACTTAAAATGTTATTTTAGATGATTATTAGTTAGTAACATAATATTTAGTTATCAATTTATTTGAAAACGAATCATGTCGACCATTATGCTAAAATACATGTAGGATAGCGGGTAGCGGGAGCGGCACTTTTGATTAAGTGTCTATGATCTCCGCTAGATGGCGCTTGGTAGCACGAAGTTTCGGTTGATTTATGAAATTGTATTATGTAGTGCTAATTAATGTTGTAACATTATTGTAAATCCTAACTTGATTTTAGGAAGTCATTAACAATGATTACTTGATTAAATGATGTTTGTTGCATTCGAATAATACTGGCCGGTTACTCAAACGCGACTGTCAAAAAGGTGACAGTCGATTTCGTTTGGACATGGCCCGTCACATTTAGTTTGAGTTGAAATGATGGAGTTGTGAAGACGGTTACGATTTAGATTCAGATTCGATTAGGTCGTCCCTGGGACTTGTCTAGTGACCGGGCAGTATTGGTTATCGTGATTATATCGACCATAATGTTATTTCGTTGATGTTAACTTACGATCGCCGAACAAGAATAAAACTGTAACTATTGTATGTGGTGTTATTCATTGCCTGAAGACCCTACGCAGCCCACAGAGTGAAGAGTAGTGAACCTAACGATAGTGTTAACCCTCTGATGTCGCCGCCGGCCACCCCGACGCCGATATCAGAAGTGGGATTCACTTCGGGCTAGAAGAAACACCACTAGTGTACCCGGATTAGATGAATCTTTCCTGCGTGTACTTGGAGTCGTAGAACCGCAATATGATGAGCCTGATCGATGCAATCAAGCCTACTACATCGGTGGATGAGATTTCACTGCCCGAATTTGACCCGGACAAGTCTAACAACGACCTGCGTGCTTAGTATGACACCGTTGACCTCTGTATCGCTGCATTGAGACGTCAGCTGCTACACTTATTAACCTGCAAAATGACCGTCTAAAGGAGGGCGAATGTTTCGCCGTTTGCGCTTCTTGTCTGATGACTTCACTATCGGCGAATTGAATAGAAGCGACCTGATAAGAAGCGTACCAACCGTGGCCCTCGACGGAGCCTGCAACTACCACCGGACGTGAAAAGCAGGATGTGACATGCTTCAAATGTGGTGGCAAGGGACACTACGCATCAAGTCGTCGTCGTGCAACCAACGGCGGCAAGGGATTGGCAAGCAACGGTGCCTCAACCAACGTGCCCAGCCATCGTCGAGAGGATATTGCTTTGTAAGCAAACCATGGGATCATTCGCTGAATAATTGTGAGTCTTTTTCATACTGTCGTGATTTTATTGATGAGTCAATATAGTCGGTTTCAACTGCCTGCGTGTGTGTATGTATGTGTAGTGCTGCGTTGGGACCGAGAGGTCCCCGGTTCGAGTCCGGAGTTGGGCAAAATTTGTGTGAGTTTTTCTGTAATGAAATTACTCAGCCCGGAGTTAGGAAATTGGCGGTTGAACGCCTGTGCCTCGGAAAGTTAAGCTGGTGGTCCTGCGCCCGATCTCTCATCGGTCGTGTCGGATTGCTGTCTCACCGAATTGTGAGAGTAAGGGAATGGAGAGTGCGCTTGTGTTTGCGCGCACACTTGTGCACTATAATATGTCCTGCGCACTGAAATCAGTCAGACGCCTTATTGTCGGTTTCAATGCAGATATCTCTCATTATAGTAACGGCTAAAATAGTGTTTTGGTAAATTACTAGTAGCCACATGAAAAGTGTGAAAGATTATGTGAAATGCCTACCTATTATGTGCCTGATGCCACTAAGTGCTGAAGTTTTAGACCTCAGGCAACTTGTGGTGGCTACTGACAGCTTAGAAAAACAGGGAGTGTGAATCTGTGTGTGTGTGTGGGTGTGTGGGTGTGTGTTGGTTAAAACTAGTAAAAATAAATCATAAAACTGAAGATTTGGCTGTATGATCTTTGTCAAGGCCGTTAAACCAATATGAGACAATAAAAAATGTCAGAGCAAAAAAAAAAAAGCTTGCTTGTCATTAGAAAGCAATTAATAATTTTAGTCTCTCAAACAAGTAAATTAATTGTTGGTTTCACTTCAATGAAGATAGGTAATTGAACGGTGATTCTTAACGCTTTACCAGTCAGTTGTCTACTGTGAGAAATCTTTGTTTCAGATGTCATGCCTTGTACTCCAGATATCTGTGGAAATAACTGGGAATTGAGCTGCAGGACAACAGACGGCTACTACGGAGGGAGGGAGGCAAGGGGAGCAACAAACTCCTTATACCATGAACGCAAGACAGATGCTGAAAGGATATCTTACTTCAGGTGCATTGTTTTTATGTTTGGACTTCAGACATTCATTGTGGTCGATAAACGGTAGTGTGATGTTGAGTCACAGTATGTAGTGGTCTCTGAACATAATGTCTGTCCTTGAAAATGAGACAATGTTGCCACAGAAGCGTGTGGAAAATCTAAAATGAGAAATGGAAAGAGTAATAGAAAGGTATGGATGGATAAAAGCGTACAAGATGTGATCCGTATAGGATAAGCCGTGTAGGATAAGATGTTGTAAATAGAAAGAAAGGCTTGGCAAGACTGGTTAGCAATCAAAGCTAATCACCGAATGCAAAAAGCGACGAATGATGATATGAGTGAAGCAAGAAAGGAATATAAACGGGAATAAACGGGGGAATGAATGGGGCATGCACTGATTGGTTTAACATGAACACGAAAAAAGTGTTAGACAGGGATGTGTAGCGTCACCATGGCTATTCGACCTATTCTTAGATAGTTGCTTGACTAGTCTGAGAGAGTCTGAGAAAGGTTTGAGAATAAATGAGTCAATCGTCCAGTGTCTCCGTTACGCTGATGATCAAGTCCTTCTCGCTTCATCGGCTGCGGAGTTGCAGGATATGATGACTGTTCTATATGAATCAAACTCACAAAAGTTGGTAAGTGTGATAGCGATATTGAAAGCAGAGTGAATGCTGGTAACATGGTGAACGGAGCGCTGCACACCTTTGTGAGCAGTCAGAAAGTGTCCAAAAAGGTACGTCTGGCGGTTCATAGGGGGAGTGTTGGTCCCGACACTAATATACGGAAGTGAAAGATAGGTATGGCAGAAGCAGCACGAGTAGGATAAATGCAGTGGAGATGCGAGCACTTCGAAGTATGCTAGAAGTAAAACTAAGTTATAGAATAAGAAACGAAATAATTAGAGAATGTTGTGGTGTGAAAGAAGATGTAGTGACTAAGGTTGAGATAGGTATGCTTAGATGGTTTGGTCATGTTGAGAGGATGAGTGAAAGACGATTAACGAAGGGTATATGAGGGTGTAATGGGAAATGTCGACAGGGGAAGACCAAGAAAGACCTTTCATGACCAAATAGGTCAAATCTTAAAGAAAGGTCAAATCAAAAGTACCCGTAATCGACGAGCGTGCATGAAGAGGTTGATGAATGTGGATGAAGCGAAAGTGGTGTGCCAGGACCGTAGCACATGGCAGGAAGTGATCTCTGCCTACCGCTCTGGAAAAAAGGCGTGATTTTATGTACATACAGTATGAAAATGAGGAAAGAAATCAGACCAAGTTAGACCCTAAGTTTTAAGGCCCTATTAAAGTAATTGAGGTTTTGGTTCGCCCTATGCAAATGCGATAGATGATTTTTGAAATCTTTGAATTCTAATTGAACGATAGGTTCCCAAATAGTTGGACAATGCTAATGATAATTACTTTGATGATGATGATGGTTGTTGGTTTGTTTAATGACACATGTTGATGGTACGGGTATCCGATGGACTGGATAGTAGTTGTTGTAATTGTGGTTGAAGAGACAGCGTCGTCCGGGCCATGCAGCTGTAGGCGGCTGGTTGAGGGGACACGCTCGTTTGGTCCGACTGATGGTCATGTGTTAGAAATGGTTGAGAGGAAAGTGTCGTCCGGTCCGGGTTGGTCGAAGGGACACAGATGTCGTCCGGTCCAGTCTGGTCGAAGGGACACAGATGTCGTCCGGTCCAACCTGGTCGAAGGGACACACTGGTGTTGTACGGTCACTGTGAGTTGCTTACATGACTGGTAGAAGGGACGCACTTGGTTGGAATCTATGAGACTTATTTCAAAGTGGGAGGGACGGTGTTGCTCGATGCAGTAGGCTGGTCTTAATTGATCACTGCATGCTGATCGAACATTTGTCCGGACTTTGAATAGAGAGATATGAGATTGAGACACGGAATAGAGTATTGTAATCTTCAGGGGTGGTGTGTGTCTAGACTTGTGTTATTAATGAATTGGATATGCTGAGTAATGCCTTAGTTGCAGATTTGAACTTGGGAACTTGTCGGTCAAACGTATCAATGTTAAGTAAAGTGAAATTTTGTAAGCTCAGAAGCTCTTGAATAAGTTTTAGCCGGGATGGCCGAACGGTTTACTCTTTTGGTTTCATTTTGTTCTCAGGTACAACACCCGAGGACGGGTGAAACGTCAGAATGGCCGTGTAGGATAGCGGGAAGCCGGAGCGGCACTTTTGATTAAGTGTCTATGATCTCCGCTAGATGGCGCTTGGTAGCACGAAGTTTCGGTTGATTTATGAAATTGTATTATGTAGTGCTAATTAATGTTGTAACATTATTGTAAATCCTAACTTGATTTTAGGAAGTCATTAACAATGATTACTTGATTAAATGATGTTTGTTGCATTCGAATAATACTGGCCGGTTACTCAAACGCGACTGTCAAAAAGGTGACAGTCGATTTCGTTTGGACATGGCCCGTCACATTTAGTTTGAGTTGAAATGATGGAGTTGTGAAGACGGTTACGATTTAGATTCAGATTCGATTAGGTCGTCCCTGGGACTTGTCTAGTGACCGGGCAGTATTGGTTATCGTGATTATATCGACCATAATGTTATTTCGTTGATGTTAACTTACGATCGCCGAACAAGAATAAAACTGTAACTATTGTATGTGGTGTTATTCATTGCCTGAAGACCCTACGCAGCCCACAGAGTGAAGAGTAGTGAACCTAACGATAGTGTTACCCTTCTGATGTCGCCGCCGGCCACCCCGACGCCGATATACATGATAGTAGCTCCAGAATTTGAAATAATTTAACATCAACATTCATCATCAACATGGGAGTTAGATCCTATTAAATATTCTGATGAAAACTTAATAACTAACTTAAAGTAAACGAGATAGAAACGCGTTTCGTTCCCGGTCTACCCAGCGCAAACCCATAAAACAGCTGTATTTGCCGGGATTTAACGCAATGCATCGGAAAAATTGTCGGTAATGAGTAAAAAATCTATAAGAAAGCGGAAACACGGCAGATGTACAACAGATCACATCCTTCTTCCATAAGCTAACCCTTTTATCCTGTGCAATCTTATTTTACTGGTTATACGACTCAAAATCGCTTAACTAAAACTCTTGTATCCGCTCTAAGGCCAAAAAAGCTAGAAGCGCATTTGAATGTTACTCATATGAGAGTAAGAGTCAAATTATATTGGTCGCAGTAACCAGTAGAACTTAAGAACCAGTAGTGAACGAATGATTTCTTCTCGTCACGTAAAGGTTACCGTTCGTCCGTGTGTTTATAACAAGAAATGTATGTGGGACAGATGCTATCGTATATCTAGATTGAAGTAAATGATACAAACAAGATCGGTAATCATAACAGCAGCAACATTTCATTACCTATAGGTAGGTATATCTATGTCCTATATACAGACATACAATCTCTTTGAAATGGAAATGAAATATTTATGCATCTACTGATATTGTTTGAGAAGACGAAGAAGACATTCCCGCTTTATTTATCGCTTTATCATAACAGAAGAGCCATGTTGATACAGATCATTATTGTAACGACTTACTTTTGTGAGTGAATTCTCACAATTCGAGACATCTCAAATCTAAATAAAGATGGTTATCGCTTCTATTTCGTAACGTTAACCACAAAGAAGGACATCACGAAAGAGCTGTTTGCACAACACGTTAGCTCAGAACACGTGGAGTTTGTAGTATTTTTTGAAAAAGTATCTCAAATAAAGGGACTACTTTTGAGCAACACCGCTTTAAGGTTCAGATCACACTGTCTCCACTCCACACGTTTTTATCGACTTGCTAAACGGTATACACAGCGCCTGTGTGTAGCAAGCCTATTTATTTGGGCTCGTCACAAACACCATTTCTAGCTAATGGATGTCGAGACGCAGGAAGATAAAGATTGGAAATGGAACGATTACGAGAACAACGCTGTTCAAATACACATTTTGATAAGATATCTTGCCCCCTAGTGTTGGCAACTGCAGGTGGTATGTGGAAACTATCGAAACGAAAAAGGTACACTTTCAACTGATAACATGCTCATCACATCGTCTATACATCAAGAAAATATAACTTGATAGGAATTGAGGAAGGGTAATAATGGGTTGTGGTGGTAGAGCGTGGTCCTCTTTAGTGTCATATCTGATTGTCTGAATGTATAGGTATTAGAAAACTGCCATTATAAATAAAATATTGAATAAATCGGGAGAAAACTAATTGAGAAATTGGAAAACTTGCACGGTCACAATCAAGCGTTGAATGAGAAAAACTTAATCTTTAGCTTAAAAGGTCATACACCCAGAAACGAAGGGCGCTCAAGCAATAAATTATTATTTTAATAATCCTTATCTATATTCAACGAATGAAATATAAGCTTGGTTGTGTGTGGTAGTAGGCAGGTTCAGCTATTAATATGCGTTGCGGCACGTGCTGAGACCAGAAACACTGGCTACCATTTTATTAAGCTGAGAGTACCGGCCGTAAAGACCGCTCTTCACTGTGTATCGACTGCAAAAGATATGTTTCACACAATTTACTCTATATTAATACTAGATAAATAGTTTAACAGCGACTGCGTATCCATTTTTTATACTACCTTTTAGATGCGTATGAAAAGATAACTATTTAACGATATATGTAGTTAGTGTGTTATCTAATCTTAGGCTCCATGGAAATGCCCTGGATGCAAATAAATCAAAACTGCGAACCAGACCAATAAAATTATCACACATTTAGCTCTACTCTAAACAGTAAAGCAATCCTTCTGCTAGAAGTTATAAAGAGTTTATGATATTTTTTTTATTAAACATCCAGTAGTCCAAAATAAAACTAGGAAAAAAATAAATCTATAGCTCTGCTACACAGAAGCCCGCTAGGCTAATTCTATGCGCCGGCGCAACCTACCGTGAGTAACGGGACGCCTCGCTACAAGTTCAAAGGTACTACTCCATGTAGCGAAATCAACGAACACACGTAACTATGTATGTCTGTATGTATATGTAAATATAAAACGTGCCCAGTACAAAAACAACGCAACGAAATTCGTTCCGGACTCTGAATAGGTTCTTAATTATTGTATTGTGGGAAAAAATCGTATCTATAAGATATGGGGGTCATCACTCACTTCCCCATTAGAGTCGTTGGATAGATGAACGTTGTTGTAGTTGCGAGTAGCTAAGTACTGTTTTATATACGCAGTAAACCTTTCAAACACATGTTTCTTCTCCTAATATATATTCTATGTAATTTTTAGTATTTTGATTAGAAAGTGATAAATTGTATTATGAACGTTCTATTACGGTGTAATAAATCAATCTATGATTCGAGTTAAATTAGCCCAAAAATTATATAAGAGGATCATTCATACACGGCAGAGTATACTGGGCTGAGATAGTGATGATAACGAACGAGACTGAAAGACAAACTTTTACGAGTACATGTTCATGTTCTGGTTATCATAGCAAAAACAATGGCATGACGATTTCAACTCCATGTGTCATCCATCGTCTGCGATATTGTTACACTTGTTGTAATGCCACAGATACGTTCTGCTTTCTGCGTTATACCAAAGCCGCTCTAAGTTGGCCGATTTGACACTTTTTATTTTATATTTTGCATTTATCCTTGTTAAGAGGAACATATTTAGCGAATCATAAAGAACAACTTTTAAAAATAAGACGTTATTTCAAAATGTCAAATGCACCTAATTATCTAATTATTTGTCTTTTATTACTTAAAATAATTGAATTATAAAAAGAAAACGTAAAATTTCCACTCTGTATTACGCTTTTACAAGGTTACGCCGATTGACACGTTTTCATAGGGACGTAATGGGTAAATACTCACCAGGTATTTTTTAGAGATAGGATGAAGGATTTAATAAGTATTGTGGGTCAATTTCAACAAGTCCATATTTTTTAACATTTCGGTGAACTTTTTTATTTGTTACTTTTTTGAAAATACAACCATGTAGAATTGTTATTTACGCTATCGTTATAATTAATTTTAACACGACATTAAATTAAATTCATATACTTAAGAGATATAGTACTTTGAAATTTTGGTGTCACCGAAATGAAAGAAGAGTTCACCGAAATGAAAGAAGAGTTCACCGAAATGAAACTTCTCATCACCGAAATGAGAAACGCAATACACCGAAATGAAATTACTTATGTAGTCACCGAAAAAAAGTAAACTGTTACCAAGTATACAGCCTACAACCTACGTTTTGAAGAGTGTATTCATCACACAGTAACAGATTTTTTCTTACTAAAATTAAAACTTCGGCCTTATCAATAAAAATGCATCTCCGTTAATCGTTTAACAGTGGTCGATGGAAACGTGGATACAACCCAGCCTTGATCTTTGTCAGTTCCAGATTCAGCTCTCAATGCATAAAGTCCATCTACCAATCAATACCCCTAACCTTACATAGACCGATTAAGTGCAATATGCAGTAGTGCAATAATTCGTTAAACAATTGACAAAGCCATTATAAAGCTAGCTTCATTACCGAACTACGAACGATTCGTAGGTATCATCTGGAAATCGTCGTGCCAACATATCCCAAGAGGCTGTCGTACTTCTAACGTCCCGGATTTGACTCAAGAGTCATCTGCGCCATTTAAAAATTATGAATCCGCCTATAATGCCGATCCATTTTCACAAGACACATGTGATGCTTGTGAAATCTTAATGCTGTCTATCCATGCAAACCAGCGAACCAAATGGATTAATACAGTCACCAGCATTGACATGACCCACAATAGTAAAAAGGCCTAGACCACAATCCGTAAATGGACCGGTGAGCCCTCTCCTCCAAAGTTCCAAGTAAAGTTACTGCAAACAAAATTGCTCATCAACTGTTGCTGAATAAGAAATCGTACACTCGCCTTCCCAGAATTCAACTTGTACAATGCCTTCCGAAAGAGAATTTACTGAGCCAGCCTTTTGACGATATCATTTTTAGTGTTAGATACTTGAAATCTGGTAAAGCATCGAGTGTTGATAACATTTCCACAGAACAACTTAAAAACTTGGATCCTATGACTATTTGCTGGTTACAACCGAAGTTCAATGATTGTCTACAATCTGCGAAATTATCACGTCTATGGATCTTGATATTGCCATTCCAAAACCGGGAAAAGTTCTAGATGACCCTAAAAACCTTCCGCCCATTATCCTTGCTCAGTCACACATACAAATTACCTCAACGACTTTTGCTTAACCGCCTATCACCTATTAGATCAGCACTTAATTCCAGAACAGGTAGGATTCAGACCTAAAAAATCATGTTGTAACCAGACGTTAAACCTCACCCAACACATGCCATTTTATCATAAACGTCTAGTCCATAAGATTTGTATTTGTAATTCAGAAGCTACACTGATGTTATTCTGTTTTGTGAACCAAAATAAATAACACAAAGAGGATAGTTTTGAAATGGGAATGATTACAGCGCTGTATGCGTGGATCTGACAGCAGCTTATGATACAGTGAACCTGAAGCGTCTCTTGTGGAAAGTCTACTCGATGGTCAATGACTAGAAATTTATAAAAATACTTGGTGAGCTGCTCCGCAACCGTAGCTTTCAGGTCCATTTGTCTGAAGAAATAAGCAGATGGCGATCCCAAAAAAACGGTAATCCCCAGGGTCTCTACCCTGGGGATGACCATTTTGATGGAATCAGTACTTTTCAACATCTACACAAAAGACCGACCATGTTGCCGATGACCTGGCGCTCATATCACAAACACAATCCTGTGAAAACATAGAAATAAACCTCACTTCAGCCTTAAGGTTCAGACACTCTCCAGACTAAATATAACATGGCAGGGACAACCACAGAAGTTAAAGTCAGCATAGCTTTATATTTAGATTTAGAAAGTATCGAATCTTGACACAGATCCACCTTCTGCTCGTCTTAACCTCTGGTCTAACACGTTTGCTCCACCCGTCCCCTTGGTTCTACCTTCAGAAAGCCTTCCAACAGGACACGATTTGCCATGGTTAACCTGAAGGTCCCTGGACAGACTCCGTAGCCAGGTTGGCCAATGCAAAGATAATATGTTTAGGTGGGGTTTCCTGGACAGGAGGATATCGCGTGCCTATGTGGTCTCTCACCATTGTCCATGGCTCACCTCACTTCATGCCCCGCCTGTCCCGACTCCTGTACACAAATTGAGCTGATAGAAGGGTCAACAACCGCGGTCCGGGTGGCGGAATTATCCAAAATAATTTTAAGTGTTTTGCCATCGACACGAAAAGAAGAAGAAGAAGAATAACTTACCATTTTGAACTTCATCATTTGACTTTAGATGCTGTTGACAAACATTTCAAGTTAATCTGTTATTACTTTAATCCAGAGTCTTAAATATATAAAAGAAGAATCACTGACTGACATATCGATGCACAGTCTAAACGGCTAAACGTAGGCACTTGAAATTTGGTAAGGACGTAGTTTAGGTACCGTAGAGGTGCATTAAGAAAAGGAGTTCCCGAATTTCTGACGGGAACAGGAATAATCCTGAAAATCCTTTTGTATGAAAAATCGCCCACGCAAACGAAGTCGCGGGCACAGCTAGTGAAAAATAAAGGTATTGATTACAACCACACATAGATTTTAATAATTTAATCTGAAATTCATTTGGGAACATGTAAGAATAAATCAACAAATATATTGTAATTATCAACAATAAAAATAAAAATATATTCCTTTCGAAATTACAATGTAACAAAATAAATTAAGGTCTTTATTCACCGAAATGAAGTAATTTGACACCGGAATGACAAAAGAAATCACCGAAATGAAGATAATAATCACCGAAATGAAGATAATAATCACCGAAATTACCAAATTCTCACCGAAATGAAAAAAAGTCACTGGAATGATATTTTTTCTCATTCCGGTGGTCAATTTAGGTCACCGAATTCACCGGAATGAGGTCACCGATATTATATACAGCCCATAAAAATAAGCACAACAAGGAAAATATAAATAAAAGAAATAAATTGATACGACCTACTTAATTGAGCGACATTTAGTAATAGTACATAGATTTTATAGACATACCGAATGATTGGATCACAACTTATATCCATTCACGTGAATGACAAAAAAACGGTACGCAGTCACCGAAACCGACTTACTTACGTTTTTGGCGGGAACTGCAAACAGCAATACACGTCCTCTTACGTTAAGCGCTTAGGCGGCACTGATGCGCAGATTTACTGCGCAGTGGCAAGCTAGTGTTTTTCGATGCCTAGATATTCGCGTACAACGAAAATTCACCGCGATGACATATCTCATTTGGACACGTGAATTTGTACTTACCATTCATTAAATATAACAGATTTTGTATTGAACTTTCCGCAATAAGGTACTGTCATTATTAAGGATTTAAATAAAAAAAGTTAAATCCCTAAAAAATCAACTGTTTTTAAAATATGATTAAAAGTATACTGAAAAACAAATTGTGCCGCGTCACCGATATGATACAATTGGGGGTTTAAGATTTTTTTTACCTAATTAGCGATAATCATAATTTAAAAATATTTATAGTCACCTATAGGAGACAACACCTTTTATCTAAAAAAAAATATTACAAGTTAAAAGTGCCATCCTGCACTAGCAGTTTCAGCCGTGCCGTTTACGATTTGGTGTCGGGAAATTCACCCTTGTATTTTAAAAATAAATATATTTTTAAATAAGAAACTTCAATTCAATCTTCTGGATGTGAATAAATGTTTTTAATAAAAAAATTGTTATACTAGGGTATTTGACTATTTTTTTATTTTGATATAGTTGGATGGACCACTCGAATACAAAGACACTGTTGAAAGTATCACTTTGATATCTGGATATTACAATTTTAATTGCACATTATTTGGGCGAGCTCAAAGATGCTCCATACAAACGTCGACTGGCGTGTGACGTCACATGCTAGTTTGTTGTATGCAGCGCCTAAGAAGTTTGTTCGGTAGGTTCATCAAAAGTTGCGTTTATTGTATGTATGTTTTCATAATGAAAGATGTGACTAATTCTGTTATTAATAAGATGACAAAGAAATTTTAAATGATAATCTTTAAATGTCTTTTGTAGTCTCATTTCGCTAAAAACTTAAGTTTCGTTTTCATTAATAATATTGATTTACATAAATCTTACTGATTTTCATAAAAATGGCAAGCATAACAACTACAGTCAAATACCCTATTAGACCTTGCTTGGTTATAAAGTGGAAAGAACTGTTACTTATATACTTCGGCAATTTTACCGTTGTCCCTCACTAGTGCAGTCAGTCTGACATGTGTCAAATCGGCCAACTTAGAGCGGCTCTGGTATAATGCTTAACATCTTCAGCCACCATACATCGTTAGTTTATTAGTCGCGTTAGATACTGTTATAACTCTGGAAGCAAGTTTATTTCCATAATTAATAGTATACTATAACATGAAAGTAATTAAGTTAACAATAAAATAAAATAAAAGAAACTTGCAAGAACTAATCAGTTTCCCACGTCTTTTATGCACCGAAAACGGAAACAATAAAAAGCTTAATTAATCCAGACGATTATGATGTTGTGCTCTTTACAGCGATTTGCTAGAGATTCATCGTAAACTATTCGCTGGCTAATCGCCTTTTTGCTATGTAAAGGGTCGGTTTCCACACGTTTTTCCATGCGCGTTGGGTTCAGCGGAGCGTCCAACATATTGAATTGATTGTGGGTGAATAAAAAAAAAGCGATTTGCCGGATGGTGACCATCGTGTGAACCGACCCACTCGCGATGCCTTCCAGCACCCGATCGGGGCTCATTGTGTAATCTTACGTTTTGATGTAATCTTAACAATTACTGTACGAAATTATTTAACTATGATTTCGGATACTTTTTGCCTAAGAGTCGATTATCTGGAAACGCTGTGTAATTCACTATTAACCAATGTTTGATACTGTTTTTGCTTTTTATTTAAATTTAAGGTCGATGTATTTTTTAGAACCTCCAAAATAATTTTATTTTTAACCGACTTCAAAAATTAGGACGTTATATAAGGTAACTTTAGCATCTTATACGATGATACAATAGCCAATCTAAAAGGCCACTTGTTTAAATCGCACCCTCTAACATTAAACATTCGAACCCCTCAAGACATGACTCATCGAAGGTGATTATCTTTTAAAATATTACTGTTATTCCCCATTGCAGGTGGATGCGTGGGGACTCTCGACCCTGCGCAAACGCACCGGAAACGCATTTGAATCAAAATATAGCCGGTGCACTTCCCCGCGGAAACGATAGCCACCTTATTTTTTTTAATTCATCGCCCAATAGTGGCAGCTTTCAATTAGTACTCAACACGAATTGCGTTGGGGAATGACGTCATATGTCGATATAGACGATTAGGACCAACTGTTCCAATTTTGGAAATTAGACGAATGTATTTTGTTTTTACACTTATTGGGCAAATATTTTTTTAATCGCCCCCTCCCTCACACCTGCTACTTCTACTCGTACGCATAATGGTCACGATAGACATGTAAACTTTAGTTTTATAAGTGGAGTCTGATTATATCACCGAATAAAATCTAACCTTCATAGCCCTTCGTATAGAACTTAGCTAACTTAGCAATCAGATCGGAACTATCGCTTTCTTCGTAACGAACTTGATCGTACAAAATTAAAACACGCAAAATTAGTCGGCTTAAGACAATAGGTACTTTGATTACGTCTGAAGTCAATGCTCGACACGCACTCACACCGTCACGCACCCTTGACTTTTCGCGGACTTCACAGCAAACGTAGTGCAAGGTTAATAAATTGCAAACGGTGCAATGCATCTATGTGCGTTTTTGTTGCGTCTACATTTTACGCTAGCTGCAGTTACGATAATGTTTGTAAACATCTATTTTTTGTTTATTTGGACAATGTACGCGTGAATTACGATGTGTTATAGTTTTGTCTGAATGGTTCACGTAGAATAAATCAGGTTACTAACATTGCATTACTTAATCGCTTGCAAGGTGTATTAGCCCATTAATTATTAACAACTCTTTAGTAAATGACTAAATTAAGATTTAACAAACACAGTTTGGTGAAATTAGACCTAAGTGAGGTAGTCAACGTTTTCATTAGTGTCAAAATTACAAAAACGATACGTATGCTATCAGTTCGAAATATATTTTAGTTTCGATGTTGCTAGTGAAAATGTAATACATATTATTAATGTGAGCTCTCACTGCCACAGAAAAAGCAGTACCTGTTTTAAGGGACCAGCAGTAACCAACGGGGTAAATCATTACAAAGTTTACCGATACACATATACAGAGCGATTTGAGTGGTACTTGGCAGGGATAATTGCGACAAGTGAAATGTATCGCACGTTATACTTAGCGTGACAGTTTAAGGGATATTTAATTTTTGGTTTTGTTTCGACCGGCTTCTTCAGGTGGATAATTATTTACGGCATATTCCGAGATTTAACTACTGTGTAAATGTATACAGTTACAGTACATATAGTTTTGGTAGATTTTATGTTAATAATCATGTTTTACGATTCAAACGAAAATCTGATTAACTGTCAACTTTCTCGTATCTGATAACATTAGTATTATTAGCATTTTAATGCTGCTTCTTGAAAAGTTATTTTACTCTGGCCCAATATAATGTTGATAGTTTAGGGATTTTTAATGAACTGAAAGACATTCGGTAAATACTGATATTTTATACTGAAAATTTTTTCCACGAATGTATTTCGAAATATGCCATTATGTTAAAGAGTATATTACATATTAGATATAATATTAAAATAAAATTATTAATCAGACGAAGTTGTAAGACGACCCATCAGTTTAATACTGAGCTGAGTACTGAGCAACGACTGACTACTTATGGGAATCCGCGCGTCAAACAACAATACCTTCATCAATTTCATCATTCCCAGAATGATGAGAAATCAACGCGATGTACAAATAAACGGTTATTTTGATCAAACCACAGGTTAGTAATTAAAAGTTACTTTTGAACAGCAATGTCTTTCTTACAAATCTGTGCTGATTGTAGTTGAAATTTTAAAACCATTGAGTTACTAAAATTCTCATAAGGTTGCGAAATTGGATTATTAGAGCGATTGACATCGTCGATAACTTAGCTCTGTACAAATCTACCTCGACATTGGTAGTAATAACTTAAACATGCGGTTTCATCCTCATTTTATGTTAATGATTGGTTTTAGTGCATATTAGCACTAATATAACTTGAACAGAAAACGAAATATTTATTTATTTAATAAAAAAAAGACGTGTGGCACTCGGGGACTGCCGCGGTGCAGTGCTATTGCATAGCATCGTCCGATTTCGGAGCAGCTCGTCTCGATTCGTGCGAGTTTCGTAGAGTTGTACAATACGTCTAACCGCACGCACACAAACACCGTGCCGAAGTCTACCGAACTGAAACGACGTTAGACGATTGTGAGGTTTTTTCGTTACGGAATTTCTTGGTTCGGTCGCCGCGCTCAAAGCCCGCGATAAAAGCTATGCAATAGCTTAAAAGTCATTATTTATAAATAAACTTTTATGTTAACTTTTTTTTTTACTTCTTGTATATAACGACATAGTTCCTGTGACATAAAAATAAAACTATTTTTCAGTTGGCAATGGTATATTTCGAAGCATCTTACATAAAGGTTAAGATAAAATCTCTGTTGCTCTTTCGCATCAAAAGCACATTGAGTTACCTCAATCACTTTCAAAGATGAAAAGTCAAGACAAATGCGCGTTTAAATGTTCATTTCGTCCAAGAGCCAAAGAGACCGGCCAAGTTAATTCGTTTGACCGCTTTCGGGACCGGTCCGTATAAAAAACGTATACCCCGCCAATTTTGCTTTTTGCAGACTCTAATATAATCAGAGTCTATTCTCATTAAAAATAAATTACCGTTCGCGGGGAGCGGCCTGAGATCTCTATAAGTGTTAAGCGAGCATACTTAGATGGTATATAGTTGTTTGGATCTGTGATTACGGGCCGAATGGTCAGAAGGTTAATGGATTACATTATTATTATAACACATATTTATAAAATTGCCCAGTTCATACAAAATATAATAAATATAGCTTGTATGTAAGGTTGTTATACGTCCAACAAAGCTATTTTTATAAGTAAAAGACTGTTAGAGGAAACAATTACCAAGAAAACATAATATCTGTTTTATTAAATCCCACCCAACTGTTTTGATTCGTATCTTAATGTTCTGATTACTTCAAATTTCTATAAAAATGTTTCTACGAAAGGAAAGTGGCCACCAAAGATCAAAGCTTGCCCAACGACTCCAGTTTGGATAATTACAAGCAGTTGAAGCAGTTAATACAAAATCATATATAATAGGTAATATAATTTTTGCTCAAGTAAATAATTAAGATGACCTTTTTGTAAATAGCTAATAGAAGAATTAGAAAAACAAAATTTTATTCAAATAAAATAAAACGTTCGCATAGTTAACAGTTCCAAAAATTATAAATATTAGATACATATTTGCGTGTCATTGACGTGTAGCTAATGATCTCAGCATCTTATCGCCCCATGGGGGTTATTAAGTTAAACGGTTGAATGGGTTACAGGAAATAAACCTTTTTTAATCCCAGTTATAACGGTATATTTTTGAACCTCCAATACTGGTTCAGTACTACGGTTACAATAACACGAATTCACAACAACTTTGTTTTGGATGTATTTTACATAACATGCCTTTTCATGAGCCTAGAAAACATATCGTGCAAAATCTATTACAAACATTGGATATAAGTTTAAACTTCGTATGACTTTCAAGTAAGCATTAGTCCCTCTGCCCCATTGCGTGATGCGTCCCTAACTACTATTTAATGACTACAATCCATTGACGATTTCCGAAAACTTCAAATCATTTCCTACATAGACTTAATTTAGTACAAATCTTTGACCACGGATGAGTAAAGGAATCGTTTAATTCACGCACTATTAGCACTCACCGGCCGAAACGTTTTAAAAGTGCAGTAAAAAAAACAAAATGATTGTCAAAACGCCGTGCATTTTAACCATCCCTCGGATAGGGGGCCCATCCATCCGTGTAGTGGCCACTACCTGTACCTGTACAAAATACAACTCCACAATTTACGTACGTAACTATAGGCACTATAGTACTACGCGACATCCGTCTCGCTTCCCCAAACACGAAAATAGGCATGGTGTTTTCCCTCTCGCTCACACGTGCGCGTTGATGTCTTTCGCTCCCGACTCGGATTGTAGTATAGGTGCGAAATTGAGATAAAACAAGTTTTTTTCTTTAGTATTACAACTCTATTTCTATGCTAATTATTTTGCAATGAGCTCTATGATGTTGTGTGCGTGTGATAGTTTAATAAACTTTTTACGTTTTAGAAGATTTATGTGAACATTTTGGGTGTACTGTGAGGAAAGTCGTTTATTTTAAATTAAAGCGAGGAAGGTTCGGAGGGAACGGGGGGATCGAGATTCACGTTGGACGCTCGGGAACCGGCTGGGGTCAAATTACCTTGCGACGGGTTTTGAGATAAAACTCCGAGATTCGTTATTTCAAATGGTCATCTTAACTATTTGTTTATGCTGTGCAGCCTTCGAGAAATTTGAGACGAGCCAATTAAACATCGTCTACTAACGTATAAATGCGTTGTTTATAATTGACGTGAATATTTATAATGAGTACCACTGTAAAGGCTCAACAAGATTGATTATTAATGACATACACAAATATAACAATATTTACATCTTCAAGCACATCTATTTACGCATCTGTTTTATGTTAAGACAACATTACACTTTCCCAAACAGTCATTAGCCCATCTAGTTCGGTATTATTTGGTCAGTGAAATGAAAGTACTGTGTACAACGTATGAAGTATGAATTTGCGCTGACTATTAGCATAAATAACACGGCGTCTGGGCATGACGGCTATACGTTTCAGTATTAAATCTTAAGGCTCTTTAGGAGTCAAAACTTTCATTAATAAATTAGGAAGTCTTGAAAACAAATTTCAGTTTTTATTGTATAGGAAAGTTACAATAGACTTTCAATAACATATCTGCATTTGTATTTAAGATAAACGTAATATATTTGTAAATGTTTTTATTATAAGAGATCACTGAGATTTCATTGGAGGGAACAAGGTTTACTTGCGGATAAAATATAGGGAACTTTTCATATTGCATGTATTAACTAATTATCAATATTTAATGTACAGGAAAGTAAGTAAAATATAGAAAGACTTTTAATAACAAGACTTTCATTGAGCCAAATAAAGATTCACAATCTTACCTTAGCGCTGTGGTAGAGAGCACTATTCCTGGTCACTTTCGTTTTCGTCATCGTTCCAGATTGTCACTACACAATATCCACAGTACATAACACATTCACTGAAATGGTCATAGTCAAAATCCGTAGGTAAATAACACGAGTACGACACAATACCGCGCGCAGAGTGTTTACGGCGGGAGGATACGTGTGGGAGTGTTGTATCGAGACGCGTGCGCCGGCGACGCCAGCGCCCTCGGCTCGACTCACTGCGGCGGAGAGCGGAACTACGGCTAGCGCACTGCGCTGCGCTGCGAAGGCGGCGGAAACGAGAAGGGCTAGTAGTGCCTTCGAGCGGCCATTTTGTTTTGTAAACACAGTCCGGAGATGAACACGGGATCAAAGGGCGTTACAGTACTACAATGTAGCTAGCTACGGGCTACGAAGTTGTTTTGGCAATGAAAGACAGGTTTAATACTGCACGTTACTGCAAATTATTGATTTTTTTTATTATGAACATTTGTTACAATTCTTTTCATAAATGAATACGGTCGAAAATATCGAGCAGCAATCTTTAATACCTATCTTGCTAACTAAAAACATGAGTATACACGTGTACGTATAATTTAATTACTTACGTCAGACTGTTAATCCCAAAAGAAATAAAGCAATGATGGAAGTATATGTATGTATATTCTATAGGCACATTTATCCGTGCCCAAACATAATAAAGCAAACCGTCCAAATAATAATAAGTCCGTCTCTACCTGTATTCTTTTTTGCTTCCCTGGAGCAGGTGGCCGAATGAAAAAAGTCCACTAAAACGGGGAGCGAGATGAAGTGTCTGCCCAATGAGAAGGGAACCGATATATTCCCGTAGACACCTTGCGATTTAGCTCGATATCCAGTTTTTATGCACCGCTATACAATACAGTCGAAACGCGATATTAAATTCGGTAAACGGTTTTTTTTTCGGGACACTGAATGGTAAAAAAAGTCTTTCATGCTTTTTAACTTTGCTTGTCCCTTTTCATTACAGACATGTGTATGTAAACGTATTGTTACGTACATCAAAATGCTTATCAGTTGCTTAGATATATTATATTTGTGTGTGCACACGAGTTTTGTATTGAATTGTTATAAAAAGTATATTTATCTTATAGTGAAATATTTTCATAGAAGAACATTGTTATTACTAGTATTTGTTTGTGAATCGTGACAATTTCGAATATATTTTCATACAGATAATAAACATTACATTACGTGTATAAGATATGCGCTGTAAATAAAATGCTAATCGCGATGTTACAATCACGTGCTAATTTTGCTATATGTATTTGGTTAAATATCATACAAACGTCTAATACTAATTACGGTAACTTTCTGCCGGAGAAGTAAACTATTCAATGACCTGATAAATCAAGAAGTTTGATCAAAGGAATCCACGTCCCTTACGGTATGTCGCGCGAGCCGGCATCACCGCAGGGCGCGGGCTGTGGTCGGGCGCAACTATAGGGTTTCCCTGGATGCACTTTTTGTACCAGATACCCCGTGCAAAAATGATCTGCGCAAATGTGAATACGTAACACCCCATACCTTTCAAGTAAAACAGTGGTTACGTTGTTACAAGCCAGACCTCAAGTGAAGATGCTTTTCCCAATAAAAGACACACGCAGTAATTCAGCACATACAAGTGTAGATACGTCAAGCCTTCTATGGAATATTCGACAGGCTTTTCACATGTCAGCAAGCCCAAACGCACCGTTATTACTAGTACCTTTGGAATACATAACAGCTTGTATCGTCAGCCCCAAAAATCTACACACACATTTGTTGACTTTTATATCTTCGAGTATAAAATCCAATAGATAAATTAGCGTAATTATAATATTATACCTTGTTACATTTGTAAGTTCATCTGATAGTTGTACCTTTATCCCAAAATATACGCATCGTACTTACAGCTTACCAATGATGTAAATATGTAATAGAAGACTTTCGGGTCGACTTTCGGGAACATGCATTTTACCAATCTTCCTATTCTATCATACCAACGCCTAGATATCAAATGTGTTACCTAAATCTAAGGCTGCCTGTACTACTCGGAGGCTCGCACGTGCACTAAGACAAAGGAACAGAAGGCTTTGTGCGGCGCCACAGCCTCCATTCACCACGCGACAGTTGCGACACGAGACGAAACTGACTGTGCATTTTGTCAACAACTCTTTAGTTCAGAAGTACTCTAAACTTGGAGATTTTTGTTGAACTTTACAAGTGTTTGATCAAAAAGGTTTAACTTTATGATTGATTTGGTCATCCAACTCTTAATAACGGCGGCTAACAAAATCTAACCCTTAAAACGGTTTATTTAGTTGAACCTGTCTGTAAATCTATAAATAATAATTCTAATCTATAATTATAATTCTGTAATTCCATTCCATGCTGTACTCAAATGAATCTACACGGACTAAGTACTTTGTAGTGATGTCCTGCCTTTTATCAAAGAATATCTTGAGGTCTATCAACTATCTTGCATTAATCTCGATGTAATCTTATGTCTCAGAAATTCTTTAACACGAGCTTGGAATAAAACTAGTCGTACAGCCTCAGAGATTTGACCCAAACGGTAGTAGCTGGACAGGCCGAGGTATTACCACAGTGTTTAAAATAACAGCAAAGTCTCTCAAGCCAGAGGGTGGCAAGACATTTCTTCCCATTTAATTGTTTTTTCTGCCGTGTAAAGATCTCTACCAAACCTATACCATACAAC
This sequence comes from Maruca vitrata, assembly GCA_039566165.1. Lineage (NCBI taxonomy): Eukaryota > Metazoa > Arthropoda > Insecta > Lepidoptera > Crambidae > Maruca > Maruca vitrata. The sequence continues at coordinate 5,269,839 of CM076919.1, forward strand.
TTATTTCAGAAAAAAAAACCCTAATGTTCTCTAGTGCTTATTTCATGAACCGACAAACCCAATCCACTATTTGACAACAAACTTTTGTTAGCAACTGGCCGATGAGGCTATAAAGTGTGATTGTGAGAAGACATGAATGATGGATGTTTATGTAGACAGTTACAATCATACAAATAATATGAGTATATCTATTTAATTCATTATGGCCGAATTATCAATTCCATAGAAAGACATAGTTCAATTGCATCCAACACATTGCATTGAGTAGCTTCCTCAGCAGTTCGCTGAGGGACCGGTAAGCTATTTTACTGTCGTCCCATGTATTGTGGCTTAACTTATTTTCATTCCTCCGTAATTGCTGGTCCCAATTACACGCCGCGTCTAGTTAAGTGAGAAGTTGATAGATCCGATGTCGGATGGAAGTATACTTTTTTTATCCACCAAATTGGGGTGTTTGGAAAATTATAACGAGATTAAGTGACCTACAATATTAAGTAATGGTTTGGTAAATAAGGGACTGCTATCAAAATTATTAAACTGGTCTGTATAAAACTTACAATTTTACAAACCTTTTAGAATAGTATCATCGCATTATGTTAATAGCTGATTTTCACACATATTTATTTATATAAAACAGCTCTAACATGGACCCTGTTGTGATGCTTTACAAGTTTACATTGACATTGACATAAAATAGAGATAGAGAATAGAATTTCAACTTGAGTCCTATGTTCCCAAGAAATAGCTTGGGGACGTAGGAAATTAATTCATATCTAGAACCTACCGATGAGATACTCTAACTTGATACCTAATAAAACATGCACACACATAACTATTTACTTTGCATTTGAATCTTCATAATAATCTACGTGATTATCATGTAAATATTGCATGCATTAATAGCATACCTTGTAAGTGACTCACGGTGCATCGAAGCCTTAGATGATGAAGAAATATTGGAAGTTATGAGATGAATAAAATTCCATGAACGATGTTAGCCATTGGAGCAAAGAGTACATGCGTAAGGGTTGCCAACTATGTATTGTATAATTTTAGTAATTTGAATCCTAAAACATGCCTCATGTCATAATTCAAAAAGAATTAAGTAGGTGTAAAGCTATATTTGTTATAACGGAGTAACTGTATATACGAGTATCACTGGTGTTTTCTAAGCTCTTTGTTGTGCCATGATTTTGAACTTTAGGTACCTTCGCTCTTTGGTAGCCCTAGGCAATGGACCGAAACCCTTCTCCCAAAGGAATCATCCAGTAATACCAACGTCAGGTCGAGTAGAGTATGTAATTAAAGCAACGTGTTAATTGGCCCCTTTGTAATTAATCGCCGGCCCCACGATCATTTATTCTCTCTAATCGTCCAATTTCATTGTCCACAATACGTGCGCTTGATTGATACTAGCCATTTTATAAAGCTTGCATACGATGGGTGCTTCTTTTTTATCTTTTATATAGCGTTGAAATTTAAATATACTGTGAGGTAGGAAGTCAATTGTGTTTGGGAGTTTTGAATGCAACACCTACCTACATAATCAGCAAATCAAAGATCAAATATCGTTTCAGTATTCGGTCGTAAGATTATTCTAAAATTACTTAACTTTAGCTTAAGATTCGATCGTTACTTTGTGACAACCACAACCAAGTAAACATAGATACAATAATGTTAACTTACTAATACCGAATAAGTCATAAAAAAGTAACAAATTTACGGCTCCATACAAAAATAAAAAGTTATGTACCTATTATGAAATTTGTCATTAAAATGTGGGTCAAAAGGTACTTTATCTTTATGTCTCCGGTTATAATTTTGGAAAATAACAATCGCATTTCACGCTTCCCTTTCTAGCAAGACATGACAAAAAAGACTTAAGCCTTTTTATGCCTCGACGTCAGACGGGAGGTTGGAAGCTTACTCTATTATACTTTTTTTGGCTTCTTATATTTTAACAAAAAAATTTGTAATCATCTTCGACAAAGGTAGGCTTATTAAAGAGTTTAATGGATACTAAGGTTATTTTATGGAATGCGCATAAATTAAAGGCTATTGGAATAGAAAGTAAGTATTTTCTTGAAAGGTAAAGGCTTTGTCTTAAAATCATTTCTGATTACAAGTAGGTATGTCTGATATGAATTTTATATATTTTTCATAATAATTTCGTACGTGTTAAGCAAAATTAGGTATCTTTTGATGTGGTCTGATCTACTTTGAGAATGATGTTATCTAGAGTAACACAGATTTATTTAATACATGTAGAGTAACTTTCATTTCACATAAAATAAAACTACGACCAAATTCTACTTAATGTGCACGTGCTCTAATATTCTATACATTTTATTAGATACCATCGACTCAACACCACAACACGACATCATAACCGGTCCATCTTCCGTCCTGCTTTATCCCATACGCCTGTCTCTCCCATACGTCGAGCTTTTTGGAAGCTTACACATGAACTACACAACTATGAACTTTATTCAGCCACATTAGAGTAGGTTTTAGAGGAAATATGGCAACGTGTTATTGACTTTATAGTAAGTTGTAGTAAGCTAAACGAGTTTTGTACGAGAGGAAGTGCTAACTTCACTCAAAAAGACGTTTACAGTTAACTTGCCAAATATAGCAGGACTTGAACTCGAATAGACCTACATTGTATTGACGACTAAAGAAATTATAGTTTTTGTCATGACAAAGTGACCTTTAGGAAGTATGAATATACCAATGCCTTTTTCATTACGCTCGCAAAATAATATGCAAATATTTGCACCACTATGATCACCAATAAATTTATTGTTTTAAGTTGAACAGTATAAAAACTTTAACAGTTATTTCAGGCTATAAACAACAGTCAACAAAAGATTTTTGCCTATCTAAATACTTAATGTAGTATATTTGTTTTAAAAACCCTTAATTTACATTATTAGCCACAGCAACTTTTATTTTTTACAATCGTAGGTACCAATCGCAGGTGTAAATATGTATTGCAACATAATGTTACAAACTCCGAGCTTACGCGGACTTTCCGAGACGCCTACAGAGCTTTGAGGCCGCAGCATCTTCCCGCAGCATTGCCTGTGATTTAAATGTGGCGCTAACGTTAACTCGATATTACGACCACGAGTTACAGAGAATAAATATTCTTTTCATCTTTCATGAGACTATTATACGAGAGTTAATCGTATGCAAAAAACAAAATATTGTTTATAACAAATACGGAATTGTTAGACAGCAGAATTTCCAATAACGTTTACTTAGTTAGGTAGTTGATAAGTAGAATAATATGTACATATAAGTGAAGATTGCCTTGTGTTCTTGTTCTCATGAAATCTAAATTTAATTTACCTTTGCGTGTAGTACGAGTAGGCTGCGTCATATTTAGCACATCCAACTATAAGCCAATTTTACCGTATAAGTGGCTCTATTGTTCCAGACTTAATTATTTCCCAGATTAGTAAACTTTCCAACGAGGCTCGCATGCCTCTCGAAGCATGCGGCATCATGTTGAGGGTGCTACACGCGACAGGCCTTCCCACGATATCACTAATTAATCAAACTTAATAGACTAAACAGCAGTTCTGAATGCTTGCAAGCAAAACATACTTAACGAGCGAAATCAATCGACAGGGAAATGGGTTTGGCTCTAATGAGGATGCAGTTACCAATTTCTGCTTTTCCTTAACGAAGTGGATTGGTTCCGACCGCAGATAACATACTATAGTTCCGACAAACTTTTTCTGGTAAATGTAGATGTCATGCGATAAAAAGGAGAAGCTGGTTGAAAAGCTACCTTAAAAGTCTGCTGCGTTGTGTGTATAGTAGTTTCAATTCTATATTCTATACTCAAGACATAAAAATACAGTAATTATGAGTAGGTAAGGCATAAATTAAGACACTTTCATAAATATATTTTTTACTTAATTGACAAGCACGAGATATATTTGCGATCTCGAGTTTATAATCTCATCATTACATAGACAGTTTGAGGTCGCGTGTAGGCTTCGTTCGACCACACTCAACTACATCTTAATTCTGACAGTCGGTTAAAACTAAAGCCTACGCGAATCCGCAGCCTACGTGACCAATCATAATTCGACCATCCTCAAAATTGGCGTCAGGCCTATAAACATGTAAAGTGTCTTTCGAGCCATTTGTGCGTGATTTGCATAAGTGATGCGCCTTCAACCATAGAGCTATAGGTTTCTAAAACCGGTTCAGTGCTTTATGGAACTTTTTCTGTGTTTCGAACTTAACTGACCGGTAGATATGGCCTCCTTTATCGGAACCAGATAATAATGTTTGTTGACCGCTAAAACGCTTTTAGGCACACCTATTCGAAGAAATCTGTTTTCAACATTTAAGGCCGATATTTACGTTCAACAATTGGTGCTATATTCTTAAGATAGTCTAAGGCACCCAATCTGAATGGCAAACTGCGAAGAACATAATATATTCTATTATAAAAATGCAAAAGTGTGCGTAATAATACGCACTCTTTTTCGGTAATCCGATATTCACATGACCAATAAGAGATCAGGCGCAGGATCACAGGTTTTACACCGGCCTCGTCTGGACTGAAACTTAGCCGTGGATAACTTAAATGGGATCATCAGTTAGTATGTACCACAGTTACTTAACTCGCTCACACCCAAATATGGAATTCCGAATTCGTTTCCGAAGTTTAGCATTATATTTTATAACGACAAACCGTAGCTTTCATTGTGTAGCGAGGAAATGTTAACGGAGAAACTATGGCCGGAGTCTATTTGCATTTTACGATCATAATGTGTTCAAACGATCATTTAATTTGGACGCTGTAAAACGAATCCCTTGTATAATGGCCGTTGATATTGTTTTCGTATTCAAACGATGAAACGGTTTTCTACTAAACATTCCAAGACTCGCAAATCAATTCAATTACATTTTGATGGTTCTAAAAACTTACGATAAAATTCTTTGGTCGATTGCAAAAAGCTCGTTATTATTGCTGTAAAATTATATAACCTTAACAAAACTGTACAGTACCAGACTTTGCTCTGAGTCATCGTTTCATGGATAGAGCCAAGATAATATGCTAAAGGTACATAGATAGTGAACACGATAGTTATTGATTGGCGCCTATCTGAATTAGTAATAATGATTGCCAAAACTTCATTACAACTGTATCAAAATGGTTGATTGTCTTTGTTTGATTGTAAAATATGCTCCTGAGATAATAATTCGAGACATATGACGATTTCACTAGACATTCAATCAGATCAACATGCCTACACGATCACGAAGTCGTGAAAGCTCCAGCACATGAGTACCGCAAAGACAATTTGATCTCCGTCGTCTAATCAAAGCCTCCTTATAACAAAAAAGTGAACAAAAACAGTCACGCCGATTAGAAAAGTGAGCGTGAAGGAATGCTCGTAGGGGCGAACGACGATCACAATTGAAGGCATATAGGATTTCATTACAATGTATTTTACTACCTATATTGTTATCGATTTATAATTGAAGATGGTTATGCCTTTGATGTGACTTGTCACACAAGCCATGTTACTGTCAAAGAATCGAATTCGATATTTTCACAAAGTATTAGTAGAGCTATCTATATGGGAGAGAGTCATCCACTCCCCCGTAAATCTTGTGATCGATTGATTGAGTGACACGGCAACTCCAAACCATCAAGCCAACCCAAGAGCCAAGTTCCAAGCCATTTTTTTCTTTATCTGACTTGTACCTAGGAAAATGGGGAAAAACAACACATGCAGTTTATTTTTAACAACAAAGAAATAAATTCCACGGGAGCTTTACACATACATACAAAGAATTAGCTCTCAGTAGTAGTGAGAGAAACAAGATATTCCTAGGATCGGTGGGACGCCCGCGGTCAGTGGAACCGTTAAGGAAATAATTTCATTTTAATAGCGGCCACAGGGGATCGTAAAACAACAGGCGCGGACACACGGTAGCGAGAGCCGTAAATACTTGGAGTTATTTACCGGCGCTAGTTACTACTAATCGCTTTGCAGTTTAATGCACGTCGTCAAATGTTGTTGGATAATGATAAATGCTAACTGATTGATTTTAACGCGACTGTTGACGGGTCAATCGTAATCGATCCCTAGTTTTATTATTTTTCATTGTTTTGATCAACAGCAATCCGTACGTATTCCTTACGTACGTATTTAATTTTCTTTGTTAACTTCTTCTTTTGGATGTCATAGATATCCTTTGGTCATAATAGAAATATTAAACATTGGATTTGACTAACTAGAATAAAATATATTCTCTCTATTTTTTATAAATTCAACAGATCAATCTTAGTAATAAACTTTTAATTCTATTCTGTTTATTACGTCCACTGATTTTTTTGTTAACTTTATGCGATTACGTCAAATTAATCTGAATCGTATTCAATAAACAAAGGAGACGGGCGAATCTGGGCCTATCGTGTACACAAATAAAATATTTATCAATATTTTTTTCTTAATTTTTAATTTTTAATCACGAAATATTAAGCTTTTTTACCATGGGATATTAAATAAAATAAATAATCATAATAGTATTGACTTTCGTTACTTCCTAGCTTTACTGTCATTTTTTGACAATGTTGCCGAATGAAATAAAGTAATGATATAAATAAATAAATGATATAAAATAGAAAATAAAAGCAATGAAAGTGAATAAAGTGTGTTTGTCTTTAGATTATGTTTTAAAAAATCGTTTTAAATAATTAATTATATAACAACGTTTATAAAAACATTGTAAAAATAAATTGATCAACAGGTTTATTTTTTTTCTTGTACTGGCAACAAAGTAGACCTCATGTTACATCAAAGTCAAACGTCAAACTAAAAAATCATCATTGGCTTGAACTTACGATAGCGGATATTTCGTTTTGTTGTCATTTCGTGTGCTTTTATTATTCAATTAGTATTATTTTGCGACGATAGATTCTGATGGTTATTACGAGAATACAATGACTGATCAACGACTTCATTGTATCAATTGCGGCATAGCTCGGCGGATTACATCAAATAGAAGAGGAAAGCATAATATTATTGTTCTTGCTTGGTAAGAAAAAGAAATGTGGGCTGCTGTTGTCACATAATGTCTATAATATGGTACCTAGGCTTGGCGAAACATCAAGAGTATTCAATACCACCTGCACAGTTTTAAGACGATATTTTGATAATTGTTTCTGATGAAATAGATGATCAATAAATAATTATTATGAGAGAAATGTGTTCTTCATTCATACTTATACCCATCTACTTACACTAATATTATAAAGAGGAAATACTTGTATTTCTGTGTGTCTATTTGTATGTTTGTAATGTATAAACTCAAAAACTACTGCGCCGATTTCAAAACTTCTTTCACCATTAGATTCACCCTGAGTAACATAGGCTATATTTTATCCATGATATCTATGATACGGGAAGAAGTTGCCCCGGGACGCGGGTAAAACCACGGGAAACAGCTAGTCTTTTACAATAATCTTAGAAACCGCAATGTGTTAATGTCCTAAAATACAATCTGATAAAATCTAGTCAGTAGTAGTCTTTATACAACGTGAGAGCACTGAGAGTTTGTTAGAATAACTCATTACGAAGCAAATTATAACACCTTATATCTTTTTTCTCCCGTGTAGCAGTTGTAAAAAAATTTATTTATTTTAAATGGCAGTAATATCAGAATTAAATAGTGTAGTAATTGTTGCTGTACAGTCAGGCCCAATTTTGTATGGACGTTCGCCCGTCTCCTTTTCCGTGACGTAGGTATATTGTATCGAGAAACTGTCAGTGTCGTTCTTGGACAACTTAATTTTTTTTTTCACTTGTGGCACTAGTAAGCATCTTTATACTTCGCCAATTTCTGTGTTATTGGTAAAAGAGTGTAACTCGTACTTCTTTTAAAACTACAGGCGCGGACACACGGTTGCGGCGAGTCGTAAATACACGGAGTTATTTACCGGCGCTAGTTACTGCTAATCGCTTGCAGTTTAAGTGCACGTCGTCGGGTGTTAGATGGAAATTGATTTCAACACTGCTGTTGGAGGGTCAATCAATCACAATCGGTCCCTTTTCCTATTGTTTATTGCCTCTAAACTGTTGAACAGAAATCAATTATTATTTAAAGGTAGGCTTTAGCTAAAATGTACGCATGTTTTGCTTTTGGTTATTTATTTAAATTTTTCATAAGATCTATTTTTCTATGATACTTTATCACTAAAATTTAATTCAACTCTATGAATATCTGAACTTAGTGCAATTAATTTATCGTATAATACACCGTGAAATAGTGGTTGGTTTCCCGTGGCAGAACGATTTGCCTTTAGTAATACTATCGAATCAAGCAAATAATTCCTCGAAAAAAAAATTTTTTTTTTTCAAATTTTCAAAATAATAATTTTCCAACTCGAAAACGAGAGAAGCTATCGTTCTTTTATAAGATGTGACGTAATAAGGTACTGCTTGCCGCATGAAATCGATGCTTAAAGCTGAAGAAGTTCGACACCCTAAGTCATAAAGCGGTTCGAACGTGCTTTTGAGTTTCGGTTCAACCTTTCGTAAAACCGGCATTTATTGATTTTAACAAAAAAGAACTGCATAAATCTATTGTACTACTAAGATAGAATCATTTTACTGCGGGAAAACAACCACTAAAATTTCACGGTGTATATGGCGTCAACAAATTAGTCCACCCAATGTCGTCTTGGTAACCAAGAGGTATGGAATACGTTTCAGTAGAATAATGTAAAACCTTTTCAGGTGGTTCACAAGATTTCCGAAAGTATTGCGAAGATTATTATTTTGCTCGAATCGAAGTATACTTAAAATTTCCTTCACACGCATCAATGTTCTACTCCATTACCCAATTTCCATAAACAAAATGTGACAAAAACACCTCACACGTAAACCACTTGTTAAAACATCTTCTGGTCACGCCATGACTTTAGATATAACTTATAATAGAGTACGTGTGAGTGTATGCGTGGTTTTGGGTTCCGTTTCTATGACTTAGACTTAGACGCTTGAACTTGTCCTGTTGTTTGATAAATATTGGCGCATTTGGCACCCCTGTGTCGTATATCTGAAGTGTTGAATCAATTCAAATCAATCATCTTTCGGCTAGAAGACTTATGTGTAGGTTCAATAGTTGGGTTAGTTTTAATAAACTGTTATTGGTTTAATAACCAATAATACTAACAAAATAAGGTTATTCTTATTGACTTCAAAGAGGAGGAGGCAATATGTTCCACTGGGTTGTATTTGTGACGCTTTTTGGGTACAGATTCTTAACATTCATATTACACAGCTTTTATTACCGTACCCGATTTTGTACCAATTTTATTATCAGTTTAACATACAACGTTATGTTACAAATGTAATAAACATTTATCTATATATTACAGAGGTACAGAACCCAACACGTGTAAACCCTCCTCACACTTATCCACTTTTTATGATATAATGTTGTATTGAGCGCTCTGAACCGCAACAGGCGAAGATTCTCACGGCGATCGCCTCGAGACCCGAGGCTGCGCAGGCGCCGCTCAAGTCGCGGGAACGAACCTATCCGTTCTATTAGGAAACCGGACCCAATAGGGAATAGAAAAAATACGCATTTCCACTCCATTGGCAAGGCTTATGATTGCGCTTCGCAGAAATGAGTACTACGAACGAAAATGAAACTGTAGTTGCACGATCCCTGATAGAGCTTATATGGTCAGCGAAGACTGCTAACTTTTGACAGATCTTATTTCTCACGACCAGTAGATTAGAAGTTTGCTGATTTTGCTGTTCATACGGGCCGTTATACAGGCTTTCAGGTTTTAATTGATGTTTTTGCTAGTAATACTCTAGCTAGAAAATCGGGGTCATAAACACAACAATTATAAACGTTAATTATGAAACTCGAGTAAACCTAAAAAGCGTTTCAGCAATTTACACATGAACGAACAATTCCAATCATAGAATAAAATGGAATCAAAGGAACCTTTTGTTTCCCATGTCTTTCGTTTTTTATTTCACCAAATCACTTAGTGCCATTGGTAACCACAATATGGAAATGTGCTATGGAAGCGGGAAGCCGGCAGCGACCGCGGTCCCACAGTAGTTACCACTCCACAATACCCATGCCATAAATCGATATGATCACACCTAGCTTTTTCAATAGGCACCATTGGAAACAAATTACTTTTTGTTACTCAACTCTGTAATAACATACTTGCATTTCCCTTCACATTAGCATAGGCAGGCAACAGATTATTCCTTCACGCTTTATTGGTGGCGTTTAACTGCAAGTAATATGCAAATTCAAGATAGAGATCGTTGAAATAAAGACTAGCATTCATTGAGAAAGCTATATAGTAATATGATGTTAGAAGTTAGATAACATATCGAAACTACTTATTAAAATCAATGTAATAAATAGTTTACTATAGGATGTATTTGAGAAGAACCACCTATTAACATTGAATAGAGTTGCTTATTAAGATTTTTGTGATTACATTTGTTCTGTGAAATGCTACAAGATAAAGCAAAATACAACTACTTACTACTACTCAAAATGACAATTATCCAATCTTTAAATATATGTTGTACACAAGTTACATTCACACATGGTAGTATCTAAATGTCGGCATATTAGCAGATACGCAAACGCACAATTACCCTGATACAATCGCAAACTATAAGATATAAATAACATGAGTCTTATTACACATGTTCAATGGTTAACTTTGATTACCCCCTGTCGCTCATTACGCCGGTCATTTCAACGTTAACAAAGAAATTGTCGAGGCTTTCCCATCAGGATGTCTTCCTCATTATGAGGTAGACGGAGTGACATGGTCCTTATAATGCGAGCACCTTTGACCAGGCACCTGTGATGTAATTAGACTCCGCGCGTCGCGGTTCGGCGACGCTCCCACAGCGCCCTAGCCGCTGATCGGAAGATTAAATGATTCAGTTACGCCATACGAATTTAATTTTTTGTATTTTGCATACGATGAGGGGGGACGGTTTTGGAATGGCGATTACTGGTGCGTTCACCTCGGTTTTGAGACTTACTTCGAAAACGTGATTTTAAACTTTTGCCCTTGATACCCAATCTAATGAGAGCATGATTATTGGAACATAATCGGATAGTAGCTGTATAAGCTGTATTACTTACTTGTATATTAAACATTTTACGAAATGTGTAACACGCGCACAATTTGTTGTAATTTTAAATCCATAGTGTTCATTACAACTGCAGTAGAGGATTAAAAGATAAGATCCCTGAGTTGCACCGTATGAGAAAGATCTATATCCAAATCTCCAATTCAAAGGTTTCAAAGGTTAGATTAGTTAGTCATCTGATAGCGATTCAAAGCGAACGACTCTTGACATTTCTAACTACTTTAACCGACGATTGAGAAGATTGTTTTAAGGTACCGAATTTACGTGAGTTATAAAAAGTTTAACTACACCTTAACAAGGTTCAAGGGCACTTTCGAAAACGCGGCTTTATCTGCTGTCAAACTAAACACATTGGGCTGTAAAAGTCGGGAGTAATCTACTGGAATATTTAAAAGTTTTTGTAACGACGCCGTAAAAGTCAGAGTTTGGACGACTCGGCGTTTGTGCATGAGTTATGGGGAGGTCAGGACGGTTGGACATTGGACAATGGACAGTTTTTGTTCGACCAGTCGCAGGATCCTTAAGGAAGGATGAGTCAGCGGTCACGGGTCACGGGTTCGGGGCGATGGCGATGCACGACTTCTTCGCACGCAAGTCATTTCAGATGCAAAACATAAAGGTATCCACGAACTTATGTAAAAAAATATCACTACTAGCTCAAAACAAAATACAATAAGACATACTATGTGGTGGTGTGTATTACGATTGAGATCGGGCCACAAGTTAAATGTAGTAAGTACGTAGTACACTATGTACCATCATCATACTAATGGTTTGTTCACATTATGTATATTTTAAAAATAATGCAATGCCAAGTTCAAAATATGTGATTGTATTCTGTTGTTATAGTTTAAATTAAAAATGTAAACTAAGAAATATTAAAGGGAAGCAATAATATACCTAGCTTAATTGCTTGCACTGTTTTTGTTAACAGTAACCGAAACAAAAGTTATAACTGGCCGTTTTCGCTCGACATAACGAATTCAGTTTTAATTGTGCTCGCAGGAGGCCCGTCTCCGAATCCTCGAGGAAGCATGAGTCATGACTCATGAGTCGGTGAGGTCACGGTTCAGAGAGCACAACGGCTCGACTCACGGTGGATCGGCCAACGTGCCAAATGCACACGTTAGGCCGAGAGTGCATGACTGCAGAATATTGCGGTATGCAAAGAACTTTGAAAATCAGCGAATCAATCACATATGACACTTATTAACGTAAAAGTATTATAAAATAAAACTGCTCACTTAAATTATACCTTATGTAAAGATACCTCTCACCAATTGTTGGTGAGATAAGAAGTGTATTTAGGAAATTTGGTATGTGGACTTAGTTATTTACTTGACTAACCTATTTAAATGAGAACAACACATTTGATAGATCGAAATAATAAATGATCGAAATAGTTAATGATGAAAACCTAAAGATAAGTTTAAATGCATGTTGTGTTTGTCGTTGTATTCCGAAAAAGTTGAGCTCTACATAGGCTTTTAATTAGATTTATCTTGAAAATATTCAGAAATTATTTTACACATTGGAACTTAATATATTTAATTTATACGTTCAAGCGCCCATGTGTGGCCAGCCTAAATCATAACCACCTACAGACGCTAATTAATTTCAAAATTAAGATTAACAATTACGAGGCCACAACAATGCGCTGTGTATGGTAATTCTTGATTCAGACCATTTTAATAATTCATATTCTGATCGAGTCAAAGGTAAAAGTCATTAATATATACAGTTCGTTAAGTGTCGTAATCGTGGCGTACCCAATGGCAATACACAGAGTATGACTATTACATGTTAAACTTAATTTTAAGGGCAAGTCTTCCAATCCCCCGACACTCCGATGATGATGATGGTATCGTAAGTCTTAATTACGTCAATAGAAATAGTACAAAGGACTTAAATCATAGCGATTACGCTTGTCCTGGATTACGAAATGTCATAGAGTAAATTCTAATTGAAGAAAAAATATCCCCCAATGAAGATTGATGATCAGACCTAAACAAAATAAGGAAAGGGACAAACGTCGAAATCATATAGCAGGATCACGGTTGTCAAATCGTTACGACTAGCGGTATCCTTATACGGAGCTACTATAGAGGCTAAGCCGAGCACAATACTTTCGGAAACAACGCATTAAGTGCCTTACCAAAAGGATTAGGGTAAAAAATGGCGTCCAATGAACCGTCCAATGGCATTGTGTCGGGTGTGTCGAAGCGGGCAGCAGACCGCGTAATGTGCCCTAACTGGGCACGGGGTTGTACGGGCCCCGGTGATCAATGGCTGACCACCTTTTTGAGAAGACGTCAGGCTTTTGGGGTCACTCGAGTAAGTCCGTGGTTCAAAAATATTGAGACTATTTTTGTCACAGTCTTTATTTATTTATTTTTTTCTCTTATTTGTGTGGATAATCTAGAAATTAGGGGTGAGAGCCATCCGCTCCCCCGCAAGCCCGGTGATGATGACAAGGCTCCTCCAAGCCATCATCGTTAATCAGTTAGGGAAAAAAAATCTAGAAAAAGCATTTTCTTGGTAAAACTTGTAAAGTATAAATACTGTTTGCTAAATTAAATACAAAGTTATAATGACTGACCGATTATTATTAACGTGATTATTTTCCATTTATATCGTAGTTTTCAAATAAAAATTATCTACTCATTGATAAAGTTGATTTCGGCGTTATGGTAATCATCATCATGACTAAGCACAAGGAAATAAGATATTAAGTACGTGTAATTAATTTTAAGACGAGATAATTCGTAATAAAAAGCGTAGATGTATTACAATTCAATACACTCATGTAATTGAATCCAAGTGGTTCAATAAGTAGTCACTTGAAATCTTCGACATCTTTTTACGATGCGTTTTATTATATCTACGTATAGTAGATAGGTCCAACTATTGCATGAATGGGGAGAATATCCAGATTTCATGTATGGTCTGTTATTATTTGTCTGCTCTAAGTATAGCGATAACTTTTTTTTTATTTCACATAAGAATGAAAGCAATACAATGTAATGTGAAAAGACACTCTCACGACTAATTTATAGATTAAATGAAAATTAGAGTCATAACCAATTATTAAGTTCTTTTTAAATCCCACAGATGATGTTTGTATGAAATAATCCAAATTGTAGGAAATCCTGTATTAAAATATAATTGAAATAATAAACTTCCGGCCACACACGTCGGCCTCCGAAATTGTCACCAAATTACATGTTACGAGAAATTATTAGAGTAAACATGGTGACGTCATTTCCGAGATGAAATTGTATCCGTTCGTCATTTTACGTTTCTAAACTACTAATGCGGCGTCTTGTCTTGGCGTAGTAGCTGTAAGTTAAATTGCTGTAAGAACTTTACTCGGTATAGAAATGACAAAAATAAATATCGAAATTGAAACCAACATCTTACTAGATAAATGTCCAAATCTGTTTAAATTCAATTATCAATAATGTTTATCCAACTGTATTTGTTCTCATGTTTTCCACACCGGTACACCTTAAAATTACTTCTAATAATCGTAATCAGAGAGATTGTGGCTTTAACTTTGTTGCGTCATGCGAGCCTGGTATGTTTTTACTGATCTCGTTAAATTTTGAAATAACCCTTTTTACAACTTAACAATAAAAGGTTGTTATTGTGCCCACGGTCTCGACCCTTCAGAGTCAAGACAAAGTGAGTAGGCAAGGCAAACAATTAAACCGCCAACCATGACGGAGGCACCCACAACCGCTTATTAGAAAAGTTATAAAACTGACCCAGAAAGTGAGGAAAAAAATGTGCCAATGCAGATCTTAGTGCTTTGCATTAAGGCTAAAATAGCGCACGTTATTATGGTTGGTGCCCACCGTGGGAGCCGAAACTTACTGACGAGGCTTACAACCAAAATAAATAGACGTTGCATGTCGTTAATCTATAGACAGTAGGTACTTTTCTTTAGTGCCGATGAAAGTGTCTTAGTTTGCAAGCACCAATCGTATTTTTTTTGTATAATATACTTTTGCACTAAAACTTTATCTATTGTATTTATTAACTTATGATTGCAATTTATACATATTAGTCAGTTAAAAGTTACCTTAAAGGACGACCTCGAATGATCTGTACCAATTGCAAAAACCCCAAAATCTGTCAGTTTTACAAACTACATTACCTTTAACCATTAAAAAACATTAAAACAAAAATAACCACTGTAAAATATCCCAACAAAAATACATCCATACGCATACTATCAACTTTTATCATGGTCATACGTGTTATGACGGTGACGTTGAATCCTTACCGTCGATTTGTCCTATCAATTGTTATCATTGGACTCGTAGTCGCGCTCGCCAGTGAGCCGACAGCATGCACAGAGCGCGGGGCCGCGGTGCCGCGGAGTGGACAAATACAAACACGTGATCGTTGTGAATGATACTGTGTACAAAATGTTGACGGCCACGCTGAAGATACAACTGGTCTCCTTTCTGGTGAGTCGCCAACATCGTAAAGCTGGTGTAGTATCATCAGATTCTAACTTCGTAACAGCGTATCAGTTAAATAACGCAAGCGATTGCCTATTCCAATCTGTGAACTTCATATAACCATAGTAAACTTGACCATAAGTTGAAATTAAACGTTTTTATTTCTAAATTTAGTACATATAAAAAATGGATGTAGATTTAACTTTATCTTCTACAAAACAGTATTTTATTAGATTACGATAAACATTGACATACCATGATATAAAACACACATAAAGAATAAACGATCCACGATCAGGTGTTTACTTTTCATTGAATAACATTATCTATGCATTTTTATATCGCTGACAGCTGTGCCCATTTTGAAACGTGTTAAATATTAATCAATGTAAATATAGTTTACATTAGAATCATGAATGAAATCTGCATACGTTGAAGGAGAACTAGCAGATATGTATAATATTCGCAAAGGAATAAATTAGGGTGGGGCTAAATTAAGTGTTACCTTTAAGTTTTATGCCATAGTATTGAGCTCTATTGATATATAAATCTAACTTATGGTTAAAATAAGCCGTCTAACAAGTATAGCACCTTGAGTTCAATTTTAGTATTATTTTCTTAATATCCATGACTCGTAAATTTGTTTGAATACGTATTATGTTTGTACGAGTAAATTAGTGCTGCTAACATAATAGTTCTAATCGTAATATTATCTCCATAGTTCGTCATCGTATGAGCATTATTATGAACGCAAAGTATGCAACTGCTAAGAACCTACGCACCATTCAATAGCGTGTATGTTTACAAACAAAGTTTATTGTTAACACAATAAAGATTCATGTTCATCTGACTATTCATCAGCTGATTTTTGATAGAATACTCCAATAGTTGTAATACTTAAGAAAATTCAATCGCAAATGCTTCTATTTAGAACTAGCAAATTTAAGTAAATAATATCTACAGTAATTAACAAGTAATTAGTAGGTAGAGTACCGTTAGCTTTTATTTCTATCCTAATTAGCACTAAGATCTATTTATATTGAATAGTACAAAATGGTTCTGTAATCTCACAATCATTTTAAACAGCTTACGAGTCTATGACTTGCTAAAATCTAAACACATAAACAAGAAGTCGTTTTTAATGCATCTTATTAAAATAATGATGTGGTATTTGGTTACTATTTTAAGATATTAGTCATTGGAATGAATATTCCAATGACTAATATCTTAAAATAAAATTTACAAGTTGCTTTAATAAATAGTTATTTAATAGTTTAGTCTCTTATAATGGAATCATTATAAGAGACTAAACTATTAAACAACTAATATTAAAGCAACTTGTAAAATTCATACCTAATTTACAAGCTGGCTACGAAATTTAACAAACAAATAGATTTTACAATTTTACACAATACTTCAATTACTACAGATACAGGAAATTAAACTATTAGGATTTACATGAATGTATTTACTTAAAAATTTAAATACTTTATCTAAATACATAAAGGTGACTGACTGATATAGTTATCTATCAACGAACAGCCCAAACTACTGGACTCATCAGGCTGAAATTTGGCATACAGATAGATGTTAACACGTAGGCATCCGGTAAGAAAGGATTACCCGAAGCGAAGCTAGGGCGGGTCACTAGTATGAGTATATATTCAGATTGTAACATTCGTAGTTTTAAAACCCACTTGACAACAACTCCTTTTGTACATTTCTCTTCATTCACAGTAATTTGACTATATATTCAATTCTCCGTCTTCTTCCGAGATGATGACGAGGCTACTCCAAGCCATCATCGTATGTCAGTTAGGAAAAAAACAGTTCTATGTACATGTGTTCTCCTTTTTTTTCCAGGACTTGCTGTGCGCCGGTCTGATAGTGTCCCAGCTCCAAGACCATGCGCGTGCGCTGGGCTGCAGTCACCTCCTGGTGGGGGCTATGGGGGCCGTGTACTCGGGGGCACAACTCTTCGCTGGACCCGTCATTGTTAGTATAGTGTATCTTTCACAGCAATTAAATAAATAAATATTTCACAACATCACATACATTGATCTGATCCCGTGGTAAGTAGCTTAAGCACTTGTGTTACGGGTATCAGAATCAACAGTGGATACACAAATATACTTAAATATAGTTTATAATACACCCAGACACGGAACAAACACCGATGTTCGTCACACAAATATTTGTCCCGAGTGGGAATCGAACCCACGACTCTTGGAACCGTAGGTAGTAAACCTGGGTCACTAGCCACTGTTCCACCGAGCCAGTCAAATTGACCATAATATATGTGCGCCTTCTTAACAATAATGTTTTAACTGGCTCTATCATCTATACAATTAGAAGAGGGGCTTCAAGAACGCAATAGGACTCATAAGAATGTTTTTTTGAAGATGTGTCTGTATGCCTTTATACACGCTCATATCAGAAACGATTCGGCCAATTTGAGTGCGGTTTTCTCTAATGCGTTGCGATTAGGTCATCATTAAATTTAGTGTTTGTTTCATTTTAATATGAGAATTTATTAGATAATAAGAAAAAACAAGTCTACTGCTTCCTATATTCTAAGAAATGCAATCAATAGTCACCATTCAATACGATGACATCTGTTAACCGTATCTCATTTTTATTTTTACGAACCTTGAAGTAACGTAATAATTCTATAAAGTATACAAATCTTGTGATTTCAGGGAAATATTAGCGACTTAAAAGGCAGGAAGCCGACACTCGTGTTGTCTCTATGTATATGCGCCATTGGCTATACAACGCTGGGATTCGCTTCATCCATTGCGACGTTCTTCATTATTAGAGCTTTACTAGGTAAGTTCATAAAAAAATAACTTCTCATAAAGTAAAGTAACATTATATCCCCTTACCTACACTTATGATGTAAAATATTAAACTACAATCGTATCCCCTAATTCATTAGTTTTAATGCATATAAACAACGTTCAGATTTACATTAAATGGCGGTCAAATGTTCCGTAAGATGACATGCTGAACTAGTAATCAATAGTATTTGCAAGTCATGGACAACATAAAAGCTTCTTATATTGATAATAGCGATAAAGCTACGAGTATGTATGGTCAATCTACAGAATCAAAAATCGGCATTAGTCAGAGTTCAGTTATTTTTCGTTCGACTGCATCAAAGGAAAATATTACTCGAGACGTTCAAGCAGCTGAGCCACTAAGCTGAGCTGCTTTAACATACAATTAGATAAGAAGTGTTTTCATGAAAATTGCAGGTCTTTTCAAGCAAACGCAACTCCTAATCAAATCCATAACGCCGGACTACGAGACCGACCCGACGCGGCAGGCCGTGGCCTTCGGCAGGCTGACCACCGTGTCAGGCCTGGGCATGTCCATAGGCCCGGTGGCTGGTGGGCACATCGTGGACCTCTACCCTGATTACGGGTTCACCATCATAACTACTATAGCGGGAGCAATTTTCGCCTTCAATACTGGTAAGAGCCACAGACAACTTACAAACAATATAATTTATTTAATCAAATGTTTTGCTTCCTAAATCAAATACCTTTTTTAAAAAAACTTGAAGCTTTTGGCTTTACTTTTCGATTGGATATCACCGACATGGGTACGGAATTAAAGAGCAATAAATACAGTATACAAGAAAATAATTACTGCAGGTCCTGTTAAGTACTTCACTTGTCTTGATTATCAACATACTGATTTACAACTAGAAAACCCGCAATCTAAAGAAGAAGACGAGATATACTTAAAGCTTTTAAATCATCGTTCTGAAGACTGGTTCGACGCTAATAGATTCAATTGATGTTAATCTGTGTCAATCTTTACTACATTAATTATCTCGGCGGCCGCTATTAGGCACTAGACAAGTTTTCTCTTATCATCTAATATGTTATCTGATAACAATTATATACGGCAGCTATTTACCGTATCATCTAATTAAAAGGCCGCTAATTACAGATTCTACTTTGAAGAATGATTTATTATAGCTAAATGATTAATTAATAATGTTTTTTCACAGTTCTTATCAACAGTCTTCCCGAAAGAAAAAAAGAAACAGATGAGAATCAAAACAAGAAAAAGACGAGAGTTCAAGTAGCGCCGAAAATAATGGACACCCTAAAGACTGGCGTGAAAGAAACCATTGCTGAATTCCACAAAGTGGACTGGGGCACTTATTGGGACGTATTCCTCTTGAAACTCCTTATGACTCTTTCAATGGGCACATACTTCAGCAGCTATGGGACCTTCTTGAAGTCCAAACATGAGCTGTCCCCCAAAAATATAGGCTACATCATAACCTTTCTGGGTACCATTTCGTCTCTGAGTTCGTATTTCATTGGGTACATAAACCAATTCTACATAGACGACAAGGATTCTTTAGTGAAGAACTTGCACGTTTTTGTGGCTGTGACGATTTCGTTCCTTGGAATGGGGTTAGGCCCGAATATTTGGTATTATCTTTTGTGTGTTATTTCGCTGTCTATTGCTAGTTCAGTGGGTAGGGTGGCTAGTCTAGAGATGATACTTAGTAAAGGTGATAGTGAGCACAGAGGATCCATAATAGGAGCTGTAGCAAGTATGAGGTCCCTTGCTGGGGTGGTAACGCCTATCTTCGCAGGCTTAATCAGCGAATACATAGGCGTTAATTATGTATTGTTCTTCGCTGCTGCGTTTAGTACTACGGGTGCTACGGTAACTTATTTAATGAAACAACAGTCTTTGAGGAAATCAAAGAAGGAATGATTGTGATATTAGATAAATATAGGTAAAAGATTAGGAAATTTTACATCATGATGACGGATGTATATTATTTATCTATTTAAATGTTTAGTTATTAAACGATAACATTCTTAAGTTATGTACAGTTTGTAAATAAATCACTTGTTACCAATTTTTGGGATTTTTATTTATTTCGTAACAATATTCATACATGAAGAATCGGATCACTTCGATTTCATTTTATCTTATCTTATTGAGTGCTCGATAATTTATAGAAGACACAATAAACAAATCAAGCAAATGCCTATTCATCGTGACAATATACTTAGTATATTACGAAAATAGCTTGCAATATCCTAGTCAATAGGGATAAATGTGAACGGGTGATAAGGCAATCGCTGTAAATTCGATTCTCTTTACTTATTCTGGCACAGTCATTATAACTTATATTATTGCGGCTACATAGCTTAGTCATGTATCATTTATTAAAATTTGTAAATTAGGCTAATTGCCTAACCCCTCCTTTCAATAAAGGGACGCTAATCTTCTTTAAAGCACGACTTACAATGAAAATGTATCCAGATGTAATAGTAACGCCGAGACTACATTAGCGAGCTACTGTGAAAATTTTTATTCGTATCTCTGTCAGCTTTCATCTTGTAGAGCAGGAAAGCCCCATGAATATTCGCCGCAGCTAATGTAGTTCCAGGGCAAGAATAAGTTAATAGGAGCGTGTATTAATAGGCTAATTACGACAGGTGCAGGGCTATTCCCACGGTCCTTCCGGAGGCGGCGACCCGTGACGCTACCGGCCGTCTTTGTCTTTTGAATAAGAGGCCACTTTGACTAATAGACGCAATGGGGTATTTTTTGGATATTATAATTGTTTTTAAAAGAACTAATGAAATAGCTATTTTTCTGACGTGTGACAGTTTCTGCATATAATTATGAAAGTTGCTCATCCCACAATGCAATTTTGTATTAACTCGGCTGATTTAAGAAAACCGCTATAAATATAGAGTCGCAAATGTTGAAATGAATTATAAGTCTAATCACTCAATATCTATTAAACTTTAAGTCTACTTTTTGGTTCTCAATACAAGAATCACAGAAGTTCTTCCCAGTGTTTGACCACGCAAATCGCATTGTCATTTAAATAAGTAAGTAAGTAATTACTTACCATGACATTTAAATAAACACACACAATATGGACAGATATATAAGTAGGTATTAAATAAAGAGGACCGACATTAAACACCTCCTGGCAACAGAATGATGTAGTTGAAAGGTACATTATACAATCTGCATATAATACGTAAATAAATCCGTCGCGATGTAATCCAAGTTAGGTTTATTCAAGCTCAGGTGTTGCGGGCCGCTCTCATTTGCATAAAGGAGGATACACATTTGAGTATTTATTAGTTTACAGAGTAGTTTACTTTCCTGCAAATGCTCGAGCCTCGAGGCACTTCTTTTAACATTTCTTTTACTACGATCTTGAGACAGTGCTATACATTCTCAGGCTAAACCAAGGCAAAATAACCGATATCGAAAATCACTAATATCATTAATTAATGTTTAGCTAAACACTAGCAGGAAAACAATTTACAATGTGCGGTACTGATCTAACTTTTACCATATTACAAGTTAAATGATTTAGTCTATATTCGCCCTAACATCTCGAGCTCAGCAGAGCGGTGCGCCTTTAAATTCGACCAATAACCTTATTAGAAATTTTCCCATAAGACTATACAATCCAGTCCTTCAATTATACAGGCAATTAGTTGCACCTTTTGACCCACTGCACACACTGCGGTGAATACACTGACTAACAACTAGGAGACAAGTCGGGAAACAAAACATTACTGGTTTCAAACTTGAAACAATGTTGAATAAAAAGTATTATGAATTTCAGTTCAAAAGGATTACCCAATAAATGTAATAAATAAGCTAAATGAACTGAAAAAATACTTGCATGTGCATTGGTACTGTATTCTTATTAGCCAGTATTTCGAATAAGATGATAACATCTTTACTAATATTATAAATGCGAAAGTAACTCTGTCTGTCTGTCTGTCTGTCTGTCTGTCTGTCTGTTACTCTTTCACGCCTAAACGGCTGAACGGATTTTGATGAAATTTGGTATGGTGATAGATGATAACCTAGAAATGGTTATAGGCTATAAATAATCACGCCATCGTTCTTAGGGGGTAGGCAGTAGGCAGATAACTAAATTATGTTAGTGATTTTTTGGCGTTTTTGTTAGGACTTTTGCTCTTTGACGTCTAAACGGATGAACGGATTTTGATGAAATTTGGTATGGTGATAGATGATAACCTAGAAATGGTTATAGGCTATAAATAATTACGCCATCGTTCTTAGGGGGTAGGCAGTAGCCAGATAACTAAATTGAGTTAGTGATTTTTAGTCGTTTTTGCTAGGACTTTTGCTCTTTGACGTCTAAACGGCTGAACGGATTTTGATGAAATTTGGTATGATGATAGATGATAACCTGGAAATGGTTATAGGCTATAAATAATCACGTCATCGTACTTAGGGGGTAGGAAGTAGGCAGAAAACTGAATTGAATTTGTGATTTTTTAATGGTTTTTGCTGGGGGTTTCTCTATCATGCTTAAACGGCTGAACGGATTTTGATGAAATTTAGTTAAGAGATAGATAGTAACCTAGAAAAGGATAAAGGCTATTAATCTATGCTATCGTACTTAAGGCGTAGGCAGTAGGCAGAAAACTAATAAAGTTAGTGATTTTTAATCATTTGTTTTAATAGTTTACCTCATTCACGCCTTAACGTCTGAACGGATTTTTATAAGACTTGGTTAATTTAAAAATAGGATTCTAGACACGGACACAGGCTACTTTTTACGGCGGGAAAATTCCTCATTTCTGCGGAAATCTAGCGTGATCGTGTCAAGAAGCGTAGGCGCCATAATTTAGGGAATTTATGATAAATTTTTGATGCAACTGTCTTTATTTGTCAGTTTTACTCGGATCGAAACTTAGCGACATTCCATCACCCTACTTAACTTATATGGTGGCAGGTAGCTTATGTTAAGGAGGAACTAAGACTACTTTTAAGTTAAAAAAAATCAAAATCCTGTAGTCCACGCGAACGAAGTCGCGGGCACAGCTATATATTATATAGAGATAGAGGTATACCCGAAGCGAAGCGAGGGCGGGTCGCTAGTAATATAATAATTAACTTATTAAAAAAATCCTTAAAATAATCAGTATCAATAAAAAACAGTTTCAATTAAGCATGACAACAACCTGATAAGGAAAATCAGACTTCCGGCCAAACTCAAACGATTCCAAAAACACTTAAGCGAGCAATAAGCAATGTCCATTCAGTCCTGAGTTAAACACGCCGCAAGTATCCTGGCTTATAAATATTAATTGTCACTGCAGCCGGCAAAAAGCAACGGAAATGCCAAGTGCAGGGATAGCGGCGTGCGCCGGAATTTGCGGACAAGTGTGCCGCAAAAACGGTAAAGGATCGTTGTCCACAGAGATGAGGCGAGATGATGAGATGTGCGATATAGCTACTGGACTTTTGTTATGTTGACATCTTTTCTGCGTTCAAATTAAGTGGAATGATAAGTACTGGAGATTATTTTACATAAAAATTTTGCGTTACTTTATAAAAAGCAGGCATTTTTAATCAAGTTGAAGTAAAACCTAAATGCTACACTAGTCTATTATGCTGTCAACAAATTGCAATAAATTACTATAATCCAAGTACAATTAACTATACATACGGGCTATATTTTCTAGATAAAAATATGAACATCGATTCGCTGACAGGCATTTGATAGTCGTGTTATGGCAAAAAGTATTGGAACTCGATAGCTAATAATAAAGCTTGGGCACGTACTGTCAATATTGCAACGATCATCCCGATGAAAACACCTTTTCAGTTCCCATTACAAATGCTAATTACTATGTTGACATTTAATTACAATTCTACACTACAGTCGTGCGCGTGCGCAGGTCGGATTAGGGTTACCACTTAATAATTAATTAACACAGATGGTCCCATTAGTCTGTTAATAGATAGCATAGGTTTACGATTTACTGGGATCTATAGATGTCGGGTGAAGACTTAGTTGCTTGAGAAAACTACAGAAGCGGACTATTTAGGTGATTATATCGCTTCTATTATATTTTACGGCTATTTTTTTACTAATTTTACGGCCTAAAGTCGAGTCGTTATCTAAACATATGTATTTATATTTAGAGATCCGACATTTCGAGCTCTTTACAGGGTTTGTGGTCACTGTACATTAAAAGTTTACCTACTAAATATTGACTAATATCTATCTATCATAATCTATTGCTAGTTTCGTATGATTTTGGCCAGATACTTAAAAATAAATTATTTATATTTGTCTGAGACCACAGCCCTAACCATTGTAGAAAACATGGGTGAAATATTGTGTCAACTTCGACAGGTGCCAAGACAACAGATGGTTTCCACCGTCCTCGTCGTATATCCACTTACCTGACAACGTGGTTTGATACTTCAATCATATGGGTGCTTACACCCATCAATCTTCTTTAATTTATTGTCAAGAAAATATTGATTTACAGAAACATAAGAAACTTATATTACCATGAGCGAGCAGCTATATGCTGCCGTCTATGCAAGAACTACAACAAAAAAAACCTAAGTATTTAAATATGTTGTCAAGTGAGCCATGGTTTTCAACATTCATCAAAAGCTGTGTACCTAATGCTTCTATAATCATCCCAACTAAGTAAGAATGTAACCGATTGAGTGGTTCCCCGAAAGCAATGCGCCTTGAATACCAATCGAGAGCTTTAAAAGCTTATTAAGGGACGCTACTGAATTCCCACATAGTAATAATATGTATTAACACGACAGTGTTTGTCATGGGACACCATACACGCGACCCATTCATATGCATAGCCTACAGTATCACTACGCGATAGATAGTATTCTATTTCTATTACACGTGACGCAAATATCAAAGTAGAAAACAATCAAAATACCGTAAGCTTTCTTGAGCTCATTGAGTACCAAATAATCATATTGTTATATTCCTTCTGTCTTCAATTTGAACATAAGTGGTATATTAAACCAAATTTTGTAATCAATATGTTTACATACAGTCATGTCATGTATTGTATGGAAACGCATCAGAAAGCTTGGTTGCAGCTTTATATTGATTCTGAACGGAATTAAAATTAAAAATTGACAATTGTGGTCAAAAGATCACACGAAATTAACCATCACTCTCCAAACTTCAATTTCTCTATACAAATAAAAAAACACAGGTGGCATGAAATATGAGACACATAAATCCAACATTAAATAGACTCATACGACTATTTATCTTCATCTTCATGGCCTGGGCCCGAGGTTTACTGATTAGATGTTACAATGGTGTTTAGAGAGCGCTATTGAAACGAAATACCACGATGGTATCGTAACAGGAGCCCCCAAAAATATGGTTGAATACAATCAGGAGTAATATTTACTGTACAAAGGAAATTCATTAATAGCGGTATATTGTCGAAGATGTGTACTGTGTAGGTATCATTTCAATCATAATATCTTCAAACAAACTTTAGGGGTGAGAGCCATTCGCACCCCCGCAAATCCGGTGATCAAGACGAGGCTACTCTAGTCTCTAAGCCGTAATCGTATGTAAGTTAGAGAAAAACAAATTGATATGAACAAAAGGTGTTTTACTAAAGATCTTCACATGCGAAAACACACTAACTCTGTCTTTCGCACTTCCACGACTAAACTATATTGGCATTGGCCAATTCATATGAATCAACGGAAACTGTATACAGACAATCTAGAGCTTAAAGACTAAGAAGAAAAAGAAGACAATTTTTTGACAGACTGCGCTATAGTCGTTTTTTGAATTAAACATTACTCTCTTAGTAATGTTTAATTCGAAAAACGACTCCACGTGGACGGAATCGCAGGCCGTAAGCTGGTATGATACTTGCTCATGCAACAAAAGGTGTAATACTACTGCGGAGGTAGACATGAACATTAATTTAGTCCGTGCCCACCAATCAATGAGACGAGATCGCATTCATCACAGACTTATTGTTTTAACAATCGCTCTCATTTCGAGATGGCAGTCACTCACAGCTATCATTTATCACTACACGTACACAGTAAGAAACGGTTAGCTTTCTGATTTATATCGAGGCGATATTGTTTGATTACTTGTTGATTGTTTCAATTGGTGGTAATGGAAAAGTTACTGTGTAATTGAAATGTGTGTGGTTCTTCTGCGCAAAGTGAAGGATATATGGCTATCATTTCTCTAAATGATGATATCGCCACTACCACCACTTATTAAATCCAAAAGTCGTTCATGTAATTTTCATATGAAAAATAATATAAACTACTCTAAAAAAGAACGCTCGGACAAAACATGACCTGACCGAACAGTCTTAAAAGACGTCATATCAAATCTAATCTAGTATCTTTTGAAGTTTGTAAACGATGATTATTTACTAAACAAGACGTTGAAACATAACAGTAACACATTCAAACAAAAAAAAATCCCGGAACATCTGTACGGTTGCAATTATCTATCTCGTCAAACCGTCATGCATCTGCTAAATATAAAATACTCGTAGTTAGTATATATGTATTAAAACAATACACAAAAGTTACAATTTCTCAGTCAGCACTACACTATTACGCTGCCTGCACCAGTAAGTATGTAATTATTACTTAAATACATGCAGATGTATCAAGTCCCCACTTAAGTTATACTTAGACGTTGCGGAAATTTCGAATATCATTGTTGTGAATCACATTGAGATCTTGAGAGGCAAAACACAAACAGTCAGATATTAATTATAGTATATTAATAACCCGGTATGCGTGTGAAACTGTCTTTGTAACTACCGATTCGTAATGTACTTACAACAATGTAACAACAACATTTCCTGTATTCAAACCTTCACAAAATTACATAAGTCGCTAAAGTCAGAAACAGAAAAAAAGTTGTAATTTTCTTCATTGCACAAAAAATATAGAGATATCAACTGACAGACACATTGTACCAATAACATTGTAGTCACATGTTACAAGGAAAGTTAAAGGAAAGAAGAATGGATCTTACATTATCTAAAAAAACACCATCGCATATTTGTTGCCATACTCTTAAGGACAGTGCAAAGTCGTAAGTATTCAAAGTAAATTCCAATAAGAGACATTCCACTTTAGGAAGGAATTGAACCTTAAATTTTCGATTCAAATTAGAATAAAGCCGTGATTCTTTCTATCAACGCCTCTACCAAACGTGTCGTTCCCATAAAACTTCCAGAGTAACGTAATTGGAACACGCAATGGCCATATCAATCTCTCTCGGTAACTGTGATTCGAAAAATTAAAAATTACTTCATTGTGCTCACCGTCCGTATGTAGTTAATTGAATTAAACTTACTCGGTCACTGAACCTCCATTTAAGATCAAAAATAATCTACGCACGATTAGTTAGGGCAGCGCGACTCAAACGTAATGATTTTGAAGAGCAAAGTTTTTTTTACTTTGTAGTTTCTAGGTAAGCGATAATCAAGTTTATGATTTGATAGAGGTTAAAATTTCCGTGAAAAATAGGCACTACAATGAGGGTTTTGCGTATGAGAAATCCAGTAGATGTCAAGACGTAGACATAAGGTCTAACTGCTAAGTGATTGGTGTATAATGACATGTCTGTCAATGTCACGTCAAAAATAACCAATCATGATGCAGTTGGACCTCACGCCTACGTATTGCCATCTAGTGAATTTCTCATTCGCGAAAACCCTCATTGCATTAAAATACGCAGTAAATAGTTAAAGTCCACCAAAGTAAGCGAGAATTAAAGCTTAAGCTCGTAATAGTGTTTCTAAAAAGCTTAAAATTCATCAACAATTTTTAGACTGTGAAAAGAAAAAAATTGTGCCTGCACCATTAAGAAATTCTATTAATAGAAAATGATCTCGACGGATCTTATTTCTTATCTATACTAATCTATACTAATATTATAAAGCTGAAGAGTTTGTTTGTTTGATTGTTTGTTTGTTTGTTTGTTTGTTTGAACGCGCTAATCTCAGGAACTACTGGTTCGATTTGAAAAAATCTTTTTGCGTTGTATAGACCATTTATCGAGGAAGGCTTTAGGCTATATAACATCACGCTGCGACCAATAGGAGCAAAGATACAATGGAAAATGTGTAAAAAACGGGGGAAACGCGAACGAAGTCGCTGGTACAGCTAGTCATAAAATATTTATAATAAGAAATAAGAGTGTTTTGCAATAAAAACGTAGTTGTATTAAGTTGGTAATCAAAATGTTTGGCTATAAAAGAGTTTGAAAACCGCTGAACCCTAGATAAGCCCTTTAACCTACTACGTTATCTTAGATGAGTTCATAATACTTGAATGGCGCGTTGATAATGCACCTTACTACCACTGCAAAATGCAACCATATGTAGAAAGGAATAAGGGCCCACAGTTTGATCTCGATTGCTATATTCTTGGAAGTAAAGCTCATTGTTTACCGACTAAGCTCTTATCTCTTCCGTATACTAGTTACGTTAAGTACAAATATAGTTTACTTGAAAATTACTTTTTCTATGGACTCTATCACAGTTTCTAAGAGAGTGTTAGTTAGATAGATAGTTCATCACTGTTGATGTTACAAATAAAACATATAGTAGGTATATTAAAAGTGGCAGAAAAAACTGACTATACTCGTACAAAATTACAAGTATTTCCTAATTCAGCATTTCTATATCTAGAATATGAATGTACTGATCAATACTGACTCACTCATTTTTAACATAACAAACTAAGATTTAATTACAAAAGGAAACGAACACAATCAATATGCAATGGACGTACCAACGATGCAAATTAAAATCACGATCGAAACAGTTAAGTGACCAATCTCGCAAAAGGAGGCGCCCGACATGAAGATTTTGCTTATACTGCTTTCTTGGAACGAACATAAGATATTAATTATCAAATCAACTCTCGAGACGTTATAAAATTCATATAGTGCTAATCGTCATATTCAGTTTTTTATCATTTTGTCGAACAATGGTAGGAGTCAGCTATTTTAAGCAACGTCTTGTTATCGTTAACTTGGCATTTCCTTTCGACAATAGTTATTATTAGAGAAAAGCGTTCGGAAACGGAAATTCGTTGCGCTACGTCACACGGCGGCGCCATTGTTTTGGCGTTTCATTTGCGAAATATAACGGAAATGTAGTCTAATTTCTTCATTATTTTTTACTCCATAAGTACTTACAAACATTTTGATAACGTAATAAATACATAGTTTATATACATTTGTTCCTATGTGCTAAATCTTTATTCGAATGCAGACAATTCTATTATCTAACAGTTCATAATCAGATTGAGACTATATATTTTGGTAATTAACCCACATTATCGGAGGATTTTAGCACCTTAACAATTAACGTTTTTATCGTTTTCCTAGAGTATGCCTTTAAGCATAAATAGAACAAACAATCAACCAACCTCGTTAATACTTTTTCCATTCTTATGTCCGTTTGCTATGACAGCTCACATTGGCAAGACTGTTTATAAAACTATGAAAGTTACACAAACTGCATGCATTCCTTACATAGCGCCCTGTTTATGTTACAAGTCCGCTACCGTTCAATTGTTATGGCTCCGTCTCTTTGATTTGGAACTTGAGCGTTAGCTAAGGTTATGCAGAGTACTGAACTCAAGCCTTTCATGTTTCGTCCCTTTTTTCGGTGCATGCGTGAGCGGGATGGCATGTGTTTTGCATATAGGGTTGTCACATAGAACATTTTATATTAGTTTTAAGATTGTGTGTACTCATTTATTTAAGTGTTATATGCATAACACAAGATTTTTGACAATTTATTTTTCAGAATCAGATCAATATTGCATGAAATTTAAGTATGTATTTCTAATCGAAACGTTAGACAATTAGATTACGTCTTTTATATAACGGGTCATTCAAGTCACAGTCTGAATTATACATAATATAAGTCACACATTATCAGCTTCATATTTAAACAATGAACACGAAAAAAGGTCATGGCATCGTAGCAGCCCTGCGCACGCGTTTTCTAAACAAATGTCTTTGAACAGGTGCACGTGTGCTTGCTCAAGTTATTTCACTATCAACTATTCGGCCTGCGCTCCGTCTTCTGTTTACTATCGCCACTTCTGTCTATTACTCCATAAACTTGAGTTTAAAGGAGTTACGTAAGTGCAAGTAGGTATAGATTAGATAGAGGAGAATAAACGATTAAAGTTTAAAACGTTTTATGATTTGGCACTGATAATTCGCTGAATCGACCACAATTTTGGAACTTACACACACTTACACAATATTACTTAGTGAAAAATCGAATGCTCTTACAACAAGTTTTATGGATTGAAATGTACGAGGCGGTCAGAAACCTACTCTCTTTAGGTAGACAAACCACAAAACATTCACTAGCAAAACCTTAACTCATTCGATTAAAGCGCAATTCAAGCATTCACTTCCCATAACCATCAGCAAACCACAATAGGTCATTCAGTTCGTGTCCAAAGTAAATAAAAGCCTTCGCAAACCATCGGTACAAAAACAAACGCATCCATTCGAATCGTAAACGAAATCGCAAATGCAAGGCATGCGATAAGAAAAACGGCAGATGCAAATCGCGAGATCGCGTCGGACGAGGCCTTATTTTGCATTTCATCGGGCACGGTGATCCATCATGGCGACAATGTACTGAATCGCGCCAATCTTTTCCTCGTCAACGCAAATCGGGAGGCGCGACGGTTGGCAGCAGCCAGTGTTGCCAACTGATGAATGTACACTGAACTATAATGTCAATTTATAAGATTTAGCATTCCAGGATTTTATCCTTTTTATTACATATCCTTTTGTTTATTGCACCTATACTGCAAGAGAGATACTACCCAAAGATCGACAGGTATACAAAATTGTAGCGATTCAGTACATTTAAAACCTGAAATACAAAGGAAGTCCTATGTTAGCTAAATAAGCCTTCTAGCTAATAAAAACGAGTACATTGTCCTACTTTGCAGATTACAGACCTAATAAGTATATATTGTAGGTGGCTAGTGAATCGTCTATACTTCTTACATAGTGTTGGCAACACTAACTTGCATCCCGGGAGTGCTAACCTACTACAGATTTTTCCTCGCATTCCTGGCTCGTGCCAATAATTCACGGTTGATCCCGTTGGACACGCTCCTATTACAGTATCCTGTGAGTCCTGTATGAAGAATTAAATTTGCACGGCGTCCGAGATAAAAACTCGGCACGAGTTAGAGTTTATACGTAGGCTTTTTGCAGAACAGATATAATCACGGTAACCATTCCACGTATACTTTTACTGAGAACTTATCTGGCATCCTTATTGTTCGTAAGAAACTAATTTGAGATTACTGGTAACTGTTTACGTTCTACGTATTAAAAATTTGTACGGGTAAGTATTGTTATAATAACTGCTTCAACATTGTTGTCACTAATATCAAGCCATTACTTAAAAAAATTAACGCACGTTTAGATGCTCTGTCTATGTCGGCAGTGCAGCCACTGTTAGGCTTAGTCTAAGCTAGTAAACTATCGATCTCCGTTTATAACCAAGTAACTTCATGATGACAACCAACAAACTATCCATCGTAGTAACCAATAACGTCTCAATCGCTATCAGGATATCACCTCGTAGATTGTATGACGTCATTTGCCTTTTTTCGTGGAACGCTCACGCTCGCTGGTATTTTGATGGGAGTTTGATGCGCCCAGCATACGTCATTAAGTACCGATGTCTTCTCGTCTTTTTACACGACCACTCTCGTCTTGCCGTGTGGTAATTACGTCTATGTAAATTGGATCAGATTTATCAACGTACAACGAGCGGCGGGGAATCTAAATCATGCGTCGTGCATGTGAGCTATTACAACATTCTTAATTGTTGGTGTCGTTGGTGTAAATCAATTTCGTGTTACCGCCTGATCAAGTAACGTTATCTCGCAAACAAAGGTGTAATTTAAACAGCATTCATATGTGATTTAGTTGGGAAATAGAAAAAGTGGCAATTTAGTTAGTTGATACAACGGCGATAGTGTTTCGTTATCAGAATAAGAATCCATTAACTCGAACAATAGTAAAGCGAAATTGGGAAGAAGTTTATCATAAACAGGTTTAAGATTTCCTGATATCAATATTTGACTTATTATATTATTTGTCAATTCATGCAAATTTGAACATCGGAGAAATTTTTCCTTCTTTAAACACCTTCATGGAATACATATACATATCTGAGAATATAAATAGGACTCTCGTTTGTCATATAATTTATATCAAATACATAATAGGCTTGAACGCTAATGAGCTAGTTAAACACTTGGGAGATCTTTGTGGTTTATAACTCTTTATACCGGGGCCGTGAAAGGCGTCTCAGTCTTAACTCCAAATATAGTTAAGAAATATGTAACACTTGTAGCGGTTTATGCCCGGCTTGTTAACCGTGTTTCAAGTTCAAGCAAGTTCTTGCCTGAGCAACAGATTAGAAAAACCGTGAACAGACTGGTCTTCGCCTGAACGAGTTTACTTGCACTGTTCAGTAAAGGATATTATTAAATAACTAACAGTTTCCCTACACGGCAATCCTATAATTAGATATGAGGAAAGAGCACTTTTCTTTGCGACCTACTTCTCAGCAAGAAACGGTCATTAGAAAGAATGTACGCGTTTTGTGCATACCATAGATATAGGTGTATGCTCCAGAGCAAAATAAAAAAGCAGGATTCACAAATATATATTTTTTTGTGCTTAGTAATTTTTTATGTAAAGATTTTTGTAATATACTTTGTAATATGTAAATTATGAATAACAAATAAAATTAAGTTGTAACATTAGAAATACTAATCTTGTACAATATCCAAATGTAGAGTACTAGAGAGGTTTACTTAGAACTTCCAAATTTCCACTAATAACATTGTCTTCAATGCTGAACAGTTCAAAATGAAAAACGTTTGCAGAGCACAATAACCCAAGCTCAAAAATAATTAAAGTTTTAAAAAAGGTACTCCAAATACAAATAAGGGAAAACTAATAAAAAAAGTCAAGTGGGCATCTAGTTAGCATGCGGCCGATATTAATTCCTTATGTTCAAATGCAAACAGCGAGCGGTCTTCAGCGGACAATATGCCCAATGGTGACACACGCATCTTCATAACGGTCCCGTCTCATTTACACCGGTTTGAAACGACCATCGTGACGCAGAAAATACAAACGTATGCTAACAAATATAGAATTCAATTTCGAATACTCATCGACGTTGACACCGTGAGGGTCGTTTGTTGACTTGACTTCTGTACCAATAATGCTGAATGCCTGCTGTGGCCACACCATATGACCCTAAATTGAAGATTAGCGACGCGAGTTAATCATAAATTAATACAGACATTCCTTTTGCAATAAGCCGAAATTGCTAAATTATAGTGGCCTTAATCTTTACTGCCTGCCTACCCATTTGTGATGTGTTTGAGTGATGTTTAATGAGAGTTTTTACGGCGAACGTGTAATTTGTACAAATTGAGATACCTACTGCGTACTAAACATCTATATTCTTATCAACAAGAAACATACGAGTAAGTAAGGCTGCAAGCATGTAAGCTGTAAGCATGGTAAAATTGTACTTTTAATTTAACTATAAACCTATTTTGTACAGTTTTTGTGACAAAAAATGTCTCATTTCATATACCCGAAAATTCTGGCGACGACATTGTTTTGCCTGCGTATCCCAGCTGTCACTCTCTGTGGTCTAAAGCCAATCACAACTAATCCATCCATCAGCGAGCACAATGGTGCATTTAACTTTTCCCTCTGTCGAGTCGCGGGGTCCCCGACCCGGCACCCGATGAAATTTGAATAATGCCCTCGTCGCCCACTAATGCCTCCCGTTTATCATCAGAATTATCTCCTA
Source organism: Maruca vitrata (assembly GCA_039566165.1). Lineage (NCBI taxonomy): Eukaryota > Metazoa > Arthropoda > Insecta > Lepidoptera > Crambidae > Maruca > Maruca vitrata. Next base: position 5,304,234 of record CM076919.1, read on the forward strand.
ATATTTTCTTCGGCTTACGTCAGCTCAAAATGGATTATTGATCTCGACTCCGGGACAAGGCGTCAGATTTGAAAGCGTTTGTGTTACTGGAAATACCTCGTCATTTTATTTTCATAATTTGTCTTCTTTAGAATTCCGTTGGTTACAAACGTTTCTATGAATACTCAATCCGGTCATTTTTATTGTACAGCAAAAGAATATATGCTGATTGGTTACTTTTCAACATATACGTATATACCTTATCTAGGTTGTTTAGATAGACTAGATTGCTACGTCATTACTTATCAGACTAACAATATAACATTTCTCATGTAATTAAAACCATACAAATGTTACCTATTCGCAACTTAAAATAATAAACGGGTTCTGTTTCACAGAATTAAGTTTCTTGACACCACTGAGCTCATTACAAGCTATGAGAAAATATCTCACGATTATCTCATCACCGGTCACGTATGGAATATATGCATATCTATGTCAATATGAATCGCCCACCGCTTCTACAAACATAAGTTTATTTGCGAATTCCATAAAAGAATAAGTACGTTGGAACGGGCGTTCTCAGAATTGAGCAATCGCAAACATTTAAAGACTTACCTGTACGGCGCTGTTGAGGAAACAATTATTCAGTCCTGGGGCGTTCCAGAGTCCTTTCGTGGTGTGGAAGATTCCTGAGTCCCTGGAATCGTCTCTGGAGTGCTGGGGGCGAAGCTCCCCGTCCCGCGGGTAGTGCTCGTGCGCGGGAGTCGCCATTGCTGCCGCCATTACAATTCACACGCCCGCCATTCGGATGATTGTAATCTGTGGCGCCGCAACATCGCGATGGCGGATCTGTAACGATAAAAGTAATTTCGAAATTGCCTTTCAGACAGCAGATTTAAACTAATTCCTTTTAAATACATGTTTTACTCGATATTATCATACATTTGATTGCACGTCTTCTGGAAACTTTCAGTATTTTTTTATATACGTATACTTAAGTATCAGGTTTTGCTTAACCAACTAGGTACCTACTTAAGTATAACCACTTAAGCAACCGGTCCATGTGCAAGACAAGACAACTTAAATATGGTGGTTTATAGATAATGTTGAACACCGCCGGAGTTCTAATTCAGTCAAGTAAAGGTATGTTTTTGTCGTTCCTACAGTTCTATTTCTAGATACAGAAGTAACTTTCTGTTGCAAGGTCTATCTCTATGAATCAAAGAATATTGCGAAATAAAAGTCTTGAGTCTCATTCATTAAACGTAGCTCAAGCAGGAATTATGTCCTATCTACATCAGTTACACATATCATCATATAACATATCACATGTTCTTAAGTATACCTATTATTTTACGTCAGCAAATTAGCGTTCATTCACACAAAGCAGAGCTCCCGAGCCACCTTCCCATTGCTGTAATTGTTCGCATCGGGGTTAATAAGGCAAGTTTTCATATTAATTGCACAAAGCTGTTTCCTTTCACTGTTCGCCGCTCAGCCGTTGGGAATGACAAGATACAATGAATCGATTCATTTCGTCTCGCAGGGCTTTGTCTACGAGAGTTTGTGTAATCGATTCTGCGGTCATATTATGATAATTGTGTTCGACCAGTCGCGACGGCCCGCGAAAATTGATCGGTCACTCGCTATTAGCCAATAAAACGTGTCGGATACTTTGTTTTTCGACCTTTGCATAAATCATCTACTTATTTAGTGAAAGTATTAACTAATTTACTTTCTAGATACTTTGGTCACCAAAAGACATACAACCAAGTAGTTAAAATACCAAATATCATAAGTGTTGTATTTAAAGTTGACTGGCTCGGTGGAACAGTGGTTAGTGACTCAGGTTCAAAACCTACGGTTCCAAGAGTCGTGGGTTCGATTCCCACTCGGGACAAATATTTGTGTGACGAACATCGGTGTTTGTTCCGTGTCTGGGTGTATTATTAAATATATTTAAGTTTATTTGTGTATCCACTGTTGATCCTAATTTCCGTAACACAAGTGCTTAAGCTACTTACCATGGGATCAGATCAATGTATGTGATGTTGTGAAATATTTATTTATTATTTATTTATATTATCTAACGTCAAAAATAACAAATCTGTAACATATTACTTCTTTTTGTTTTCTCAAACTAAGTAAATATAGAATAGTTTTATAAATAAAAATATATTTCTTTTTGGTAAAACTATTACAATGCGAAATACAACAGAAACCGAATTAGGAAGTATGTATGTCATCTTACGTAAACCAACAAAAAGTAAGTAGGAATAAAACAATGACAGCAATTCGAATAAACAATACAAAAAGTCTAGACAACAATACACTTTCTTCCAGGGAGTATTTAGCATGAATGTCACTGACGACGATCAGACTAGAATGCAAAGAGTAAAAATTCTAAACATTGCATAATAATGGCATCGCGAAGTGAGCACTTATGAAAGAATGACGGAAGACGCCACTAGGACCGGGGGCAAAAAGTGACTCGTGGCCTGTCGACTGTCTAATAGGCATTCCTCGTGTGCTTGATAAACTATCTCAGTCCACATATAATTGTGTATGTGTAGTTAGGCACCTAATGAAATGCTCTTAATTGTACACATTTTCAGTACAGCATGTAAATTTTATGATGAGTAGATGAAGTCACGACCCAAATCATCAGTAACAACATGACAATAAAAAAACCGGCCAAGTGCGAGTCGGGCTCGCGCACAAAGGGTTCCGTAGCAGCAAATATAATAAAAATCAACCTATCTCAAAAACTATAAGAGATACTTTGATCAAACCAAAAATCGTTGAAAGAGTTAATTAGCATGCATCACCTCTATTTTTTTTAGAATTTTATACCCCGTAGTTATAAAAATAGAGGGGGGGGACATACTTTTTACGACTTTGAGAGCTGATATCTCAAAAACCGTTCACTTTAAGAAAAATGTTTTTTAGAAAACTTTATATCATTTTAAAAGACCTTTCCATTGATACCCCACACGGGTATGTACATCGAAAAAAAAATTTCATCCCTCAGTTACATGTATGGGGGGCCCCACCCCCAATTCTTTTTTTTACTATTTAGTGTCATATTTTTGTAGCGGTTCATACAACACATATTCCCATCAAATTTCATCACTGTAGTACTTATAGTTTCCGAGTAAATCGGCTGTGACAGACGGACAGACGGACAGACGGACATGACGAAACTATAAGGGTTCCGTTTTTGCCATTTTGGCTACGGAACCCTAAAAAACTGTAGTTATTTTAAAATTCAGAGCGAGTTTTAATTAAATAACTCCCTGTGCTGCTCCCTACACCTGCATACTATTCAAAGACTTATAAACCTCCTTTTCAATAGACATAGACCAAAATTGATCCTACAATACGACCTATGTATTCTTTGGAGCTGTGACAAACTTTTTAAACTATACAAACCCTACAAGACTCACACCAAGGCGCAGCCTATACCTTAATCTAATACCTATTATATGACATGCCTTATGCGTAAAGCCATACGGTATAAATTGTTGTAACGATCGTAAAAACCGCGTCTTTGACCAAAACTCACGATCATCGGCGCACGCGCAGCCGCCGCACATGTGCGGACTTCCGCGAAACCAAACCACTAAAACAGTTTATTTCAAACAAATACATGATTTATGGATTATACTATGTGGGTAATAAACCTGGCCAAACAATTTTGGCTTAGGTAGTTATATAAATGTAACCATAAAAAAATATGTATTTTATTTTATTACATTAAACATTTTGCAGGAAGTTTGTGCAACATAATATCCCAGATAATGTTTATAAGCTAACAGAACTTACTTCTTCATATGAAAGCAATGATATTTTCTTAACTGTCATACGGGCTTGGAGTAGCCTCGTCATAAAAATAATACCTTAAACACGACAGAATCAACATATCTTGCAAAAAACGTACGAAATAAAAACCAATATTCACCTAGGTATTTTAATCGTAAGCAGGGAAAGCTTTTACTGAAAAATGTGCTTGATCTTGGTAGCAAAGTAAATCAATTTAAGTACATCGTTTAAATTTAGATTAACACAGCGGTCAGCAAGTAAAGTAACATCGATTTTGTATTGCTCAAAATCAATTTAGCCCGGAGCACAGATATAAATAAACCTTGTAAATTCTTATACTCTATCTATCGACATAGGATCAGATCAAAATCAACCATAGCGTTATTTCTGTCGACAGCCAACACTTCCGATAGATATTTAACCGAAAATCGAGGTTAATTCCTGTATATCACTTGCGCTTGCGTAACTAATCGTTTTACTTTTACGGAGTGAGGATGCAGTTGCATTACGGCATCGCGTAAATATTTACGGGATTGTTTCTGCCCCGACTTCTGAATATCGCTGGATCTTTTTCTGTGTGTTTAATAAACTTTGATTAACTAGGAAATCCGACGCGTGCGCGCATGTCAGTATGAATAAGATTTACAGATTTTACAGTTTTAGGTCAAACGTTTCCGGTTTGTATGTAGGTACTATGTAGGTAATGTGATTTTTGATGAGATGGTATTTTTTTCTACGTAGCTAACAGAGAAAAATATGAATTTAAAAAAATCCTATGTTTAACTTTAAAGTTAACATAAAATTCCCAATCAACGTCAAAATTACTTAACAACTACCAATCCCCTAGCCAGTAATAATTATTATGGAACATACTTCTTTAGCATTTGAAGGGTTAAAAATCCCATCCCATCTCCACCATGCATAATCTGTGCACCCGAAATTACTTTCAAGACTTATCTTCCGCCCCGAATTCGATTGGCCTTAAAATAACACCACCTGATATGGGACAGTAAACCTTAAAGCTCAGAACTTAAGATATCTAACAAAATAGATCCCATTTTTCAATCCGGTTTAAAAAGTTTAAGCCATAAAAAAGGATTTAATTATAAGAATGCAATGCTTTTAATACCTTTAGCTGGACTAATGAAGCCACAAATTTGGATTTTAATAAGATTGTCATGTTTTTATGATGTCTTTCTTTAGCTTAAGTATTTACAAAAGTGTTATGGTTGTCATCGCTATATGTTGTATTGCTATTAATGTACACCACCTGTCTGCATCATAAATATATTCTATTCGATATCAATTCATCTTGGTCTCACATGACGCAATTATGGAATAGATAATAATACCTAAATTATGACATGTCACTAGCTTAAATAGCGTGTCTTATAAGAAATGTGATAGTATAGTTAACATTTGTGTCCCTGTTCTAACATATCTAACGACATTCGGGAATGCTAGCGTGTTACGAGAGCATCTACGTAATAAGTAGTAATGATCATAATCACCGAAATGATCCCGCCGCAAACCACATTCCTCGTCCGATACGCTCAAAATATCACTTTTTTGAAGTAGATTTATTTTTTCTTTCATGTTTTGAGACAATGCAGCTTCTGTCTTTGTTATGTGTACATAAGCATTAAGACAAGGATGTTATTAAATATTTTAATCCGCGAATGCAGACCGCGTCCGTCCCCATTCGCGTATGTATCGTATTCGTGTATTATGACTGGACCATGATCCAGAGTATTCAGATCGTGAATTTTCAGTGGTCAATCTAATAAATAGAAGACTCTAGGCGAAAACATCACCTGATTAATAAAATATTAGGTTATTTTTGTTATTTCCTGAATCTCACATTGATATGGCCATTGGCATAATACGTACAAGGAAGGCATTTCTAATCCACTTGGTTGTAGGTACCTATGCAGACTCCACTTAACAAAAAAGAAAACAATGACGTCACCACATTTAAAGAAAAAAGTATGCCTTAAAATTTTCGATGACATAATAATTGAATAATATAAGCAAAACAAATACGATTTGAGATCAATAATACTGTTGACATCATCGTTTTTGTCACTAAACGGCGACTAAAAGCTTAATAACATGTTCGAAGTTCGACCCGCAATATGAAATTACTGGTCATTGGGAGCCAGTCACGATCCTAACGAAATGATTGGACAGCCGTCTTCAAGATATGTTCAAAAAATGTTCAATACAATATAATAGAGGGTTTTATTAGAACTGTTTGTTTACTGTAATTTAATGTTACGAACCATGTTCGAAGCCAGACTGGTCAAGTAAGTGAAAGGAATGTCAAGATTGAGAGAGACTGAATTGGTTTACAATTTTAAAAGCAGGCAGAAATATCAAATAATTTTATAATACATAGCTTCCATCATTTTAATCCTTCAACGGAACCTAAGACATCACAATGGTTATTAAAAATGTGCTTTAACTTAAATCATATTTAAAATGAATGTCACAAAGATTTAATTTCACGAATACGAATAATAACATGTGAGTGCACAGATTAAGGACTTTTTTTACATAACTCAGCAGGGAAAGGACCGCCCACACAAAAAGTTTCACAAAAACTGTCGACATCGAGTGGTTGCACTAATCGCAACACTCTTGGCAAAAAAGGATCTTAACTCAAGTGACCCCATTTCTCTGGGAACAAACTTAAAGTTGGAAAAAAGCATGAGTTTCAAGTGCTTGAGGCAATAAACAATTTTGTGTGATGATAACCTTAAAAGCATTCCATCTCGAGACATTTCAAGTGCCCCTGAACTTGAAGTTCAAAGCCCTTCCATTGAATTAAGTCTATAAAGTTCGGAGAAAGAAAGAAATCATTTAGTCTCGAGTAAGAAGTAATTTGATTTGTATAGACTGAACATTTCACTTTGTTGGTACAACTGGCACAGTTTTTAGTGCAGCAATTTTTATAATATTGTTCATTAAGTATAATATATAAATTAGTTATAGCGTGCCTTAATAGCTCTGTTTTTACTTCCTTATAGGTAAATTATATGCTCAATTGTATGAACATCTTACTTATGCGAATATTTGAATTCCATGAATAAATTATAATAAAAGTCCAAAATACAAAACAAACGTTTCAGAAATAGACTAGCTCAACGGTTTTAGAAATAAAAAATCGACATAAATTGAGAGCAATATTATGTTTTTTTTTACGCAATATTAATATTTATGAATTACATTTTTCATTACATTCTTAGATTTCGATTTATTGATACAACCACCCTCTAGTCCGCGCTTTTAACTAAACGCATGCTCTACAACTGTATGATAAAAAAAGAACAGTAAAAAATATCGTTTATGATCACGCCCTGTCTATTATATTTTAATTGAAAGCTGTCGATATTGCGTTCGGAGTTCGTAATTACGGCCGTAATAGATGGGTAATTGTTCATATTCCCGATGCCGCTTGTATTTCTCCACTTTTGCAACCTCCGTGATGTCTGTAATTCGAAAAGGCGCCGACACCTGGTAAATTGCTTACATCGAGGAAAGGCACCGATTATTTCTATATTAAATAGCGAGGCTAGCCGCTAACTCCAACGCGACTGTTAATAAAAACTCAAACGAAATCCTTTTAAAGCGTGGGTACACAGCCGTTGTGTGCTGGGTGTACACTAGCAAAGGTTTCTTATGGTGCATTGTGGCCGGCCGGCACACGTGTCTCAGCACTCTGTAGGACACGCACACATGGGAGGCCTACGGTCGATTTATAAACGTGGACGTGACACAAAAGGAGCAAAAGCGGAGGCTGCGCGTGCGCCGAGTCGCCGACCGCGCTCGGCACGAGTCAAGCCGCTCGAATTATAAATATTACCGCCGTTAACTTCACGGACCCAACTCTATCAGTATCGGTTATGCAAATCATAAAGTAATTTATGCCGATTTCACATAATGAGCCATCTAATACAAAGCTCGGATTGAGAGAAACAGTCTTATCGGCGACCACCGCCGACGACCGATATATCATGCGAGCCCGATTAGAGTAGGCAAATTGAATGTTCACGGTGCTGAAGTAAGCGTGGCTAAACGGCGTGAAGTCGAAGCCAAGCCAAAGTGCTTAAAAATATAAAGTCTCAACATTAGCCGAGGAGTGGTGACAACAGAGTGTCCACCAACCATTAATGATCGTCATCCGTCAACGTCGCGCCACAAAGCCTGGCGCGGACCGTCCGGCCTCACAAAACAACTCGAAAGCTTTTCCCATCAATATAAGAAGAGACATACTAAATATCCCCATGTAGTGTGTTCAATTGTTAAATAATAACAAAACAATAACGACCAAGACACTAATGGCGATTAGCACGCGATTTGAGACGTGTTAACATATCTTTTCATTCTGATTTTTCAAACCACTATAATAACCTGTTATCAATTCTGCATTAAAGTTTCAGAATAACATTCGGACCAGAACCTGTATTGGTGGTAAGCTCACTCGGTTTAAATGATGGCTTGTAAAAGCCTTTGAATAAATTATTTAGCCGATAAAATAAACGGGAACGCAGGTTTTAATTAACGCATACCTTCGAAGAATTTTTTTCAAGAGTAACCTTAAGATTACCAGGAAAAATTGCAAATTATTGTTGAGCAGTATCAAAATTTCAGAAAGGATTAGACTTCTACATTTAGTTACACAGTAAATAGTAGATCAATATATTATGTAGATATATGTATTGAATTACATGTTATGTAATGTTTTCGGATGGAAAAAGGCTTAACAAACATGTTTTTCACATCACCTTGTGTTGAATGAAATGTTAACACTGGCCAACGAAACTTACAAGACCGTACAAGAGGCCCAAGACGACTAAAACAGACGTGTTTCATATGTTAATACCGTTTCGCGTTCGTTCCCGCGCTATTGTCTGAGCCGAGTAGGAGCCGAGGTGGTGGTAGGTAACATGTTCAATGGCAGATCAGCAGATTAGCACAATGTGGGACATATCGAGATGAAAGCCATCACGAAGCCCCTGAGGACAGGCTGTCACACGACTCGAGAGCGATCACGAAACGAACATGCGACAGCGGCACTGATTTACATGGCCGCACAAAAACATCATGTTAGTGGCCCGAACGATGCCATTGGTGCGACAAATCGATTACCGATTGGTGATGCTGAACAGTGGTAGCATCGATTTCGCGATATCGTGTTTGCCTTTCCCTAGGTCTTGGCAATCTTTATGAATTATATGTAAGGCAAGCGAAAACAAACTTAGCCATTATTACTATTGACTATTCATAAGATACTAATGTATAAAACAAGCTTAGGTATAGGACATTATTCAAATAAAATTTACAACTCAATGCTTACTATTTGTGTACCTACAATTGTGTGTAGTCATGTAACATGCAATTTGCAGGGATTGCAGTAGAACGGATGATCCCGGAAAATAAAAAACGGAGCACACGCGTAGGTATCGTAACCTTTTCAGCCCCTCTACAAGTCCCTACACGTGCTGATGATAAAACAAATATTAGGTGAGCAATAAAATCACCAAATAGTCCCTTTTATGGGTCGAAGTTTAGGTTAGTTGTGCTCTATCTACAAGAATGTCTATAATATTTACTTAGTTTGTTTATATTTAAACACATTTACACATTAGATGAAGGCTTAAATGTCACGAGCTGCTTTAAGCGAGTCACAACAATAAAATATTATTAATTTGTTTAGTCTAGCTCAGAATGCTAAGCCAGGTAGGTAGATATAAAATTTTATTATGTCCTAATCCGCACTATAACATGTCCAGATTTACAGAAACAAACACTAAATTATTACGATTTTTAATGTGCAAGTCTTTGAATCCAAATTAACACCTTTATAACGTGTATGTGTATTACTAATAAAGCTTAAACACTTGTAGTGTTTAAGCTTTATTAGTGAAAACAGAAAATAATTCATTTTAATTATAGCAATACCTATTAGTAAGTTGCTAAGTCACTACTCTCCAGCACAGTTAACATAACTATATCTACAGTAAGTCTATCACATTCACGCCATTAGGTATATTATAGAGCTAACTAAACCAAAGCTATCTAAATACAAGTTTGATATATAACTAATTTTACGGGTTAAACTCGCGTGTATTGTTATTCTTAATATATTATTTAGAGACCCGTAGTTTCGAGATCTTAACAGCGCTCGTGGTCACGGGCAAGACTACTAAATACAAGTTACTAAAGCTGTTAATCAAAATATCTCACTTAGGAAAAACAGCTGTGTGGCTACTCGAAACATTACCTCGCCGTATTAGACTTTCTGTTAAGCACTAAAAGGGTTTGTAAGGGTCAGCGGCTCTTGTCCAGCTGACCTCGCCTCAGACCGGCCTGGTGTGGAATATTACACGTATGTTGTACATAGGTAGGTAGGTACTAGGTACATTGCATGCAGCAGAGTATTGTGAGCTTCACGCTAGGCCGCATGAAAGCTAATAATCCAATTTTATTTGCAAAATATACGTAGCGTAGTACTTAAAACACATACGCGTACATAGCGTAGTGCTTAAAACTTCGTCACAAACTTGTACAACAAAGTACAGCTTAGATTAGAATTTAACGCGTTGTGGCACGTAAGATTAATATCCAACATTATGTTGTAAATTGGGTCAACATTTAAATAAGATAAAGCAGCCTTTCATCACAAGACGTTGTATTTAAACTTGTTGGCAAATGTTTCTGGAATTCTGAATTCTAAGTCTGATCAAACTTTATTAGGAAGTTTCAGGAAATAATCATATGGAATGTGGTTAAAGATTTACCAATAAGTTTCCAAGAAGTATTCGACTCCAAACTTTATTATCGGATCTTGGGTGGCTACGCTAACATGTCAAAGTCACTTGGTAATGCCAATATCACATTACCATAATTGATGGAGTAATCACAGTAGCCAAGCTTGTTTATGACATTAAATCTATTAACACTCAAGACTGCATCAACAACTACGAAAGGGTAACGTGAGAAACGATTGGCTGCATAACGAGGTTTTACGATTGATAGGTACGAACTGGGCTAAACAGTGGTCTGGCAAACCTGGCGATGGATCATGCACATTTAGACCTGGCAATAATTGAAGCTGAAGGCTAACTGTTGGCAAATTGTAGGATATAGATCCGATGACAGCGGCAATTATCCGCGTATCAGCGACGCTAACGGGGAGACGTCCGCTCATTAATGGGTGCGGCTGAGTTTTTTATACACAGCTACTGCGTACTTCACATACTATCTTCATGAATCTTATGGGTGTACGCAGAGCCCGCTCCATAGGTTGCTTCATGATCCAAGCAAGGCTAATACAGCCGAAATAAGTAGGGGTAATTAATTAGAAGTAGGGTACAGGAGGCACAGTGAGTAGTAGTCATGGTTTGCTTTTATTTCTAAGATCCAAATCTTCAGACCGTACTTGTCATTGAACAGCGCACTATTATGTCAAAACATTAAATCATCTAATTTATATGCGTGCTGACTAGACATAATTTAAGACAGCCGAATAGATTGATAGCGACAATTCGTCATGGCCGATCAATACCATTGAAAATTATCATTCCTAAGATTAGATATTTAATTATTCACATGTGAGCGTCTAACGGTGACGTCTGGTGGGTGCGCCCGCGCCTCTCGACTTGTCTCCGAAGCTCGGATCAATAAGAGCCAATAAAATGTAAGCATTAATCGAACTGGCTCTAAAATAGGTACAGTTTAACGGATTCCCTATCAAAGTGAAGGCCATAAACGAAGTGCGTTTGGAAGACGTTTACTACTCTACACCTGTGATGTTAAAGTTAAGTTCAAGATTTTATGTAAAAATAAACTACTTAAGTAACGAGACAACGCATTTCCTCCTCGTTAGTATGCTAACGTATATGAAGACTGTTTATATTTTTGTCACACTGTACTTTAACTGTGATTTGTGTTACTTACTAGCTCCTGTGTCTCTCTCTCTCGCCTCGCCTACATACCGAGTGGAATAAGAAAAAATACGTAAAATAAATTACATTTATTCTTGCGCAGTTCGCTAGTCAAACACACGGATCAAATTATTGGAAGGATTTCTTTTAGGACAACAACGTGTGAATCTTAAATATGTACCTCTATAGATATTTTATTGAGCAGGTGAAGTCAAGGTGAGCTATAGCAAGAGTTCTGCTAGAAAAATATACTCAAATAATCTTAAACACATCGTGATATTTAGCAAAACACAGTTAAAATAAGCAAGCCCACAAACATTTAAAACACAACCCATTAGTTTAAAGGGCGATTTGCATGCGTTAGTGTCGCCGTATGCATATTTAGTGCCAAGTTTAACAGAAAATGGTCATACAGTCATCTGCATAGATGGAAAAATATAGACGTAGGTACTTAATAATAATTGTGGGCTCGAAAAAACAGCCGGCTGTTCCACGGCACGTGCCACATACACCTGTTATAGTAGTTTTATGCTTCTCCAAACAAGTATCTACATAAGTAGATAGTACAGAAACATGCCATTATTTTTTGTGTACGGTTCGAAATTACCGCAATAGTGTAGCTGGTTATTAGCCGCTTGAGAAGCTTAGACGATGGAGCTTTTAATGATGCATGAAAATAAGTAAGTCAAGTCAATCGCCATACGTTTGTGGAAGGAAAGTAGGTTAATTTTTTTATGATTTAACTTAATGGATTTCATAAGACTTTTTAAAATGTAGCATTACAGGAATACCCAGAAGTGTCTGAAGTAAGCATATACGTATTATCTACCAACATGCGGAGCCCTATACAAAAAGTAGCCAAAATGATAAACAATGCCCACACATACATACCTAAACCTATACCACACACAATTCGACTAATTTGGTTAATCATCTTAGAAATCGTGAATAAATCATAGTAGGAGTTTAATCATGATTTTGATGACGAATTAACATAACCCACGTATGTATGTTGGTGAAAAAAAGAGCTTAAATACACCGTGAAATTTTAGTGGTTGTTTTCCCGCAGCAAAATGATTCTGTCTTAGTAGTACAAACGATGTGTGCAGTTCTTTTTTGGTAAAATCAAAAAATGCCGGTTTTACGAAAGGTTTAACCGTAACTCGAAAACACGTTCGAACCGCTTTATGACTTAGGGTGAAGAGCTTCTTTAGCTTTAAGCATCGATTTCATGCGGCAAGCAGTACCTGAATACGTCACATCTTCAAAAACAACGATAGCTTCTCTCGTTTTCGAGTTGAAAAATTATTATTCTGAAAAATCGAACAAAAAATTTTTTTTTTTTTCGCCGAATAATTTGCATGATTTGATAGTATTACTAAAGGCAAGTCATTCTGCCACGGGAAAACAACCACTAAAATTTCACGGTGTAAACGAGTGTCAAAATTACGACACCTCTATTGAATGGTCGCAAGTAAAACATAAATAACTGTACAAAAAATATATAAATAGATAGCTTATAAAACGAAAAACTACACAATAATAAATTAACAGCCATCATCCATTTTACGAACTGTTACAACACTTATCGGTAGCTAATTTTCACTTCGACATTACGGTCACATAAAGAACATTTTTGATGAGTTCTGTTCTTATGTGGGAGTAGCATTAGTAGAAATTACAAGAATCATTAGTTTTACGACACCACAGGCACGTAGGAAGACCCATGGCGCCGTCCATTTTAGGCTTCGCTCGTGCGCAAAATTGCCATTGGCTATTAACGCTATGAAGATTTAATAGACTCCAAAAATATGAGATCTGTAATATTATGGCCGTTGTGGCATTCGCATTCCACTTGAGGCTATCAGTTTCGGATATCAATGTACCTACTAAAATGGGCCGAGGAGGATCGCTGGTAGACTTTTCTTTCTGGCTCGGTGGAACAGTAGTTAGTAGCCCAGGCGACGGTTCCAAGGTCGTGGGTTCGATCCCCAACCACCGAGGCCAACAATCATGTGAAGAACATTTGAGACTGTTCCGTGTTTGCGTGTGAATATGTATTTAAGTATATGCATTTCTAAATACATATCTATATGCATGCATATTAGTCTCTGACGCCTATAGTACAAACTCTGCTTAGTTTGGTGTCAGGTGACCGTATGTGTGGAGATGTCTCAAATATTTACTTTTGGCATATGCGTTCTGGATTAATGTACACACAGGTAGATATTCTGACAGATGAGTGTGCTAGTTGACCTTTTAGCATAATTATCATCAACCCATATTTGATGAGGTCTCAATATCCCAAAAGTCTAGTTAGGTATTCAATATAACGAATATACTTTGACTACTTGCAATTACTACCAACCAGATTAACGCATTTATATAAACAGCATGTTAGCACCCTTAACTATTGTAGGTACTTAGGCTTCTTAATTGGGAAGGTTTAGGAATTAAGTTAACAAACCTTTATGAGACAACCCAACTCGAGACACGCTAAATTGAAATAATAGTTATACTTTTTTCGGTATTCGTTTTGTTTAAAAAGAAAAGTGAAACAGTGTTAAAAAGAAAAGGTTTGCTCACCTCATAAGTTTTTACAATAAATCATTCACACCTTAGTCCTCTTTCACACCTACTGTTCCGACAAAAAATAATCCACAACACTGAACTTGTATCACGTCGATAGATCGAGTCACTTTATAATTCACAGGGTTTCTTAATAGTATTCTCTCGTATTACACTAACGACCATAAAAACATTTCATCAAAGATTGACGTAAAAACGCAAAGTTTTACACAATAAATCACAACTTCTAGGATGGACACGCAATGTTCCAATACCGCACAGTGAAAAAAAAAAGTTCAAATAAGTTTTCCCGCCAAAACAAAGTTTTTTTTTCGATCGCGACAAACCGGCTGTCAGCGCGGCAACACGCGTCCAACCGCTAGCGAAGCCGGTTGAGCGCTGTCGGCGTTTTATTTTGGTTCGGACCGAGGCCCGAGCTACGAGTACGGGCGACAGCGCAGCGTTGGACGCCTATCGAGACCATCCAGGATAGGGATGAAAAAAAAAGCAACACGGACTACGCTCGCGTAAAAAACACATTAACGATGGTTGCCTAGACCACAAGAAATAAAATAATAACTTTGACGCAGCGTAAGGCTTGCACCTCCGGTTCTCGAAAATGATGGGGAGACGTTACATTTTAAAATCTGTTCGCGTGAGTAATTATCTGAAAAGGCAATACGGAAACTCTTATATGGAATACAATGAGTTGGGAGGTAGCCACAGTACCTACCAACTCATGCATAAATTCAGACAGTTGAATCTGAGATAATAATGAACAATAGCACTTATAGAATCTAGAAAACGGAAGGGGTCACAAGTTCGCCCTAAACCACGACAAAAAAGCTAAATAAAGTAATTACTTATGAGACATTTTTCTATTTATATAATAAAGAAAATAGGGAGTAACTCTTATATTTACGTCATGCGCTATAAACTTACATACGAGAAAGTACGAAAAATTTAATCTCGTAAATAAACTTATCTATCACCCTGTCATGTAATATTTGCCTGCATCATTGTTATAATACCTGATAAATAAATAAACTAAGTACATATATGCACATACTTAATAGGTACGTCACTTTTTAGCACTAGAACTATTTTATGTTTAGTTATAAATTGTAATTATCTGTTTTGTACATAAAAGATTTTGCCAGAGCAAGTTTTTGCCAAAACCTGATTTAGGTAGTAACCCACTCATATGTACGTTAACTAGGCAGCATCCTATCGTTGGTAGGTACAAGATTTTTTTCTTATCTGCTGAGGTTTTAGCAACATATTTTTTTTTTAAGATATACGATACGATAGGACGCATTACACCCAGCGATGGCATTATGCCGCGATTTCGGTCCAACTGGCAAGGTCCATCCAGGAGGCGTTTGTGTAAGGAAAGATTAATGCTTGTGGATGGGGAAAGAAGATCGGCAAGCCAAAGCTGACCGATCATAACCAGCCCGGTATTTACCGATGCAACCAGTATAGATAATAATGAAAATAAGGGATATGCTCTGCGTTTTCTTTTACATTTTGTTGACGGGACGTGTCAAGCATGTCCACAATGGGCATGAAATTATTTATCTCCATTCGAGTGCTTGGCTGCAGAAAATTTGCTATCATCATATAAGCTCTATCATCTTCTGTTGTTTTGTAGAACATTGGTGATGTTATGAATGATGTCTTCTTGGTATTTTTCACTTTTGAGTCTTTCGTAATTGGGTTGTCGTCGTTAGACAGATTCTTATTGCATCCTTTGTTTGAGCTAAATCAATATCTTATGAGTTTAGGTGTCTTATTGGAAATAGTGTTGTTTGGTCAGGAGCTCTTTTTGAGCTACAGTTACTTTCGTCAGATATTTTATTTCAAAATATTCCTGTGATTTTCTTAACATATACAAGTAGGTGTAAGATACCGGCGAAAATTTGTAGTTTACATATTTAAGCCGTTTTTTGCATAGTTTCAGAGATTTTAATCTCTGTTTGTTGACTCTCTCTGTTTGTTGCATATTTGAAAGTTTGGGTTGTTTTTTCTTATAAGGCCTCTTAGAATGTCCCCATTCTAATTGGATTGTGCTTGCTATATTGTCTTGTAACTTGTGGTAACCTATATGTGCATCAAAGTTCCCTTGTATTAGAATTGTTGCTTTATTGGTTGTTTGTAGCGACAACGCGTAGGTTGACGACTCTTGTGATGAAATTTTGTACGTGTTGTTAACTATATCGATGTTCCCTTGCTTGTTTCAACCCATAGCGATTCATTTATTTTCTATAAGTATATTTCTATTCGTATTCCTTCCGACTTAAGACTTGCGGGACTCTCGGGAATCATCAAACATCGTGACCTGACTGGCTACGAGGTTTGTTGAGTCTCTGTTTTCATGTAAGGTTCCTGTAATCATGCTAAATGGATAATTTTTTCATTAAGAACTTCATCGCCTTTTACTAGATTCTCAATGATTGGGTGGGCTAATAAGCAGTTTCCATCTTTATCAATTTGTAGGTATTATGGACGTCTTTTTTTGTCGTCCTGGTGTTGCTCGACTTATTTATTGTTTTTGTGATTCTGTTCTTGCGTTTGAGCAAAAAGCTAAGAGTCCTGTTTCAACCACTTACGCTGTTTGTTTTGAGTGCGTTCGAGTGCGTGCGTAAAAACTAGGTCGTTGTGAAATGTTGAGTAGATATATGTAGCGACAGTCGTGATTCGATACGCGCTTTAAGTGTAAAAACCAATAAATTTTAGGCAGAACTTCTATTATGCACATATAGCTATAATATTTTTTTATATGCTACAAAGACATCACAATATTTAAGTAAAGGGATACACACTACACAGTTAAAAAATATAGTGCTTGCATACTTTAAAGTTCCTACCAAAACCATTATGGCAAAGTGGCATTACATCATCATTACCATATTATTTCAAGTTATTATAATGTGTTTCCTGAGCTTTTTCATGTTTATAAATTTACATAAGGAAAAAAAATTATATTACAAAAAATAATTTAATTTTAATAATAAGTGTGATGTATACTAACAAATTTCAGCTAGCTTCCTTTTGAATTTCACTCTCAATCTGTTCAATGTCTTCCAAACTGAGATTACCGGAGAATTCCCCTTGGTCATCTTCAGTTGGCTGAACATTGCCTCTTTTGAGGAAAGGCTCATGGATAGCTTTATACAGTTTCTTAGCTTTTGTGGACCCAAACCCAGGGCAATCGGCCAGTCGCTGCTCAGTTGCTTTTATGATGTTCTCTAATGTCCCAAATGTTGTGATGAGGGTCATAGCATCTGTTTTATTTACAGGCTTGATGGAAGTTAGTGCATTTACAATCTGGAAAATTGAAATAATTATTATACCAAATAATAAGAGAGTCAATAATTGCTAAATAATTCTTATTATAATTTAATTATTTGAATGTGATCATTATAAAACTGATCTATTAAAAGTCAGAAATACCTTTTGATGTGGATCATTTTCCACTTTTTCCATTATTCTATCTGGAGGCTTGTTTTCAAATATTTTGTAATTCTCTATGATCTTAGCTGCTTCCTCAGGGCTCCAGGCAAGCATGAGGGTCATGTCTGTCAAGAGACATATTCTGGTTAAGTTTTTCAATGGTGTATGTGGATCTTTTAGGTCGACCTAAAGAAATAACAAAAAATTCAAAAAATGTACATGTCACACAGGTGAAAAATGCAGAGGGTTAACTTTAAAAGAAAAAAAATGTAATACTATACCAAAGCCGCTCTAAGTTGGCCGATTTGACACTTTTTATTTTATATTTTGCATTTATCCTTGTTAAGAGGAACATATTTAGCGAATCATAAAGAACAACTTTTAAAAATAAGACGTTATTTCAAAATGTCAAATGCACCTAATTATCTAATTATTTGTCTTTTATTACTTAAAATAATTGAATTATAAAACGAAAACGTACAATTTCCACTCTGTATTACGCTTTTACAAGGTTACGCCGTTTGACACGTTTTCATAGTGACGTAATGGGTAATACTCACTAGGTATTTTTTAGAAATAGGATGAAGGATTTAATAATTATTGTTTTTAATAATAATTTTAAATAAGAAACTTCAATTCAATCTTCTGGATGTGAATAAATGTTTTTAATAAAAAATTGTTATAATAGGGTATTTGACTATTTTTTTTATTTTGATATAGTTGGATGGACCACTCGAACACAAAGACACTGTTGAAAGTATCACTTTGATATCTGGATAACTCAACGAGATATTACAATTTTAATTGCACATTAATTGGTCGAGCTCAAAAATGCTCCATACAAACGTCGACTGGCGTGTGACGTCACACGCTAGTTTGTTGTATGTGTCGCAGTCATCTGGTTA
The DNA here is from genome assembly GCA_039566165.1 of Maruca vitrata. Taxonomy (NCBI): domain Eukaryota; kingdom Metazoa; phylum Arthropoda; class Insecta; order Lepidoptera; family Crambidae; genus Maruca; species Maruca vitrata. The sequence goes on from CM076919.1 coordinate 5,322,916, forward strand.
AATCAGCGATTCGATTGGATCACTAGCGCGTTCATTGAATGACGACGTTCAATTGAATGACTAAAGGACAACTCGTGAAGTTGTTGAATGTAACATTCAACATCTTGACTGAACGTCATTTAGCGTAGTCGTTGAATGGGATATAGCTGACTTTGTAATGTTTGATTAGGGTGACCATAAGTTCGCAACTTAAAAGATAACTAACTTCAGATTTAAAAAATGAGGACATGACATAACACACCTTAATATAAATTTTAACAATTTTAAGTCTTAAGATACTTCTTAATGTGTGCTTCTAACGTTAGGCTAATAAATTAGAGTGGTCCCCCGGCGTGACCAAATTTAATCAAAAAATTCATACGTACGGTGAACAGCAGGCCAAGATAACCATTTGCAGTTTAAAATTAGCGGTTATGCCTCGCTTTAGTTGGTACTTACGTAGTGTAAAAAGTTAATTTGTGCTTTTTATAGGGTTTAGCATTTTTAACCTTTTGTCATAATAATTGCGTACTTTTTTTGGGTCGGGGGGTTTTTAAATATTAAAAAAACTTCTTTAGCTATAACCTTTTGTATCCAGTTATAATCCATAGATGTCCTGGCTTCCTTAGAAATCATGGACACCCTAGCTTTTCGAACATTATTTATAACCAATCTTCTTTCCAATATTCTTTCGGTAGTCCAAGGTTTTCTTTGGGATCCTGAAAAGGTAATTGTGTTCACAGCAACAAGAACACTTAGTCACATTAGCCCTAATTCTCACAAATACACTAAACAATAATAATCAACTAATCTTTATTTTGTTCTTCGTATTCAGCCAGTTTTGCCAGATTTTTTTCTTTTAAAGTAGCCGGCGGCAGCGTATTAATCGGAACTTCCATGCTGTCTCAATTTTTTTACGAATAAGTCACTTTAAAACTCAATTTCACTCAAAAAATATCAACACAGTTCTATTCGATTAGATCTGTACCAGCTGTTTGACGCCATCTTTGTTTTGATGAGCAATAACGCCGCAGTGGAGAAAATATGAACTAAATTACAATCACCTGACTGATTTAACGTCCGCTATGTTCAAAGGGCTATGTTTCAATCCGCTAACTTGTTGGACGTTGAGTAAGGATTGTTCATTCAACGTTCGACCTAGTCATTCAATTGAACGTCGTCATTTAATAAACTCGCTAGTGATCCAATCAAATCGCTGATTCAACCAGATGACTGCGACATATGCAGCGCCTAAGAAGTTTGTTCGGTAGGTTCATCAAAAGTTGCGTTTATTGATATGTTTTCATAATGAAAGATGTGACTAATTCTATTATTAATAAGATGAAAAAGAAATTTTAAATGATTTTCGCAATTTTGGAATGGACTTGCCCACCCAACTTTAAATTGTTTTTTGTAGTCTCATTTCGCTAAAAATTTAAGTTTCGTTTTCATTAATAATATTGATTTACGTAAATCTTACTGATTTTCATAAAAATGGCAAGCATAACAAAACAACCACAGTCGAATACCCTATTAGAACTTGCTTGGTTATAAAGTGGAAATAACTGTTACTTATACATATACTTCGGCAATTTTACCGTCGTCCCTCACTAGTGCAGTCAGTCTGACATGTGTCAAATCGGCCAACTTAGAGCGGCTCTGGTATAAGCCAGCAAATAAAATTAATTACAGATATTAAAGGATACATTATAGGGATTATAGTAATTTGTCACAAATGCATTCATGCCTTACTTATGCCTTCCTCCTTAATAGTCTAATATAGTGGTATTAGTATAGTAAATTTCGAATAACACAAAATGAACCAAACCCACCTGAACTAATAAAACTCGAAGCTCATACTTTTTACCCAATTCCTTCAATCGGTTATTTATGTAATCTGGATTCATGTTATGATACCGTAATGATATAAATAACAAACAAATGGTTTTACCAACTTCATAGTCTGGTATGATATCATCATACTCCCATGGCACACTCTTGATGAATTTCAATAATGGGTTGCCTCTCTGAAAAATATTACTCATACATTTTAATACAAAACTTCTGTTAGTTAAAATTAAATGCACCTAAACAGGCCAGGACAGACAGGCCTTTTACCTACTTACCCACCTGCTTCTGATTTACAAGTACACAATGAGTTTTGGAAGAGGCTGGCTTTGTTATTGCTTCTTTGGAAGTTGAGGGGCCTGCAGACAAATTAAAAATTTGTTAATAGGTACTTCCTAACTAATAAGTCCAACACCTACCTACCTTATTATTCCTTCGATATTCTTAAGAGAACCAATACAAATAACTTATGAAATTAAGAAATAATATTTACCTGGCTGTTGAATAACTTGTGCATCCAGTTTCGGTAGTTTCGGTGCTGTTGGTTCTGTGATTTCGGCTAGTAAGTCATCGAAACCGTCTTCCATATCCATTGTGTATTATATGCTTGGTATTTATCAAATAATGCTAATACGTACACTAACCCACGCGCCAATATTTTGATTCATGAATCCCGACAGCCTTTGACAATCAGCTGTTTGTCTGTCATGAAAATTTTACTCCATAGTTATTACTTTTCCATTATTTAATAACATTCGGGGTACATACTGAAAAGTTTAATACTTAATTGTGTAATCAAAAGTAAATGTATTAATTTTTAACATCAATAGCTTCACAAAATATCGAAAACCCAGCGAACAATTTATCGACTATTTCCGAACATAAACTTGCTGTCATCGAGTGACACCTAGTATCAATGTCAAATTTTTGAGTTTGTAGTTTTCGCAGAACTTTTGGTTTCGCTGACTCGATGCTTTTGTAGTTTTACATTTAATTTAATTTTATAATGAACACAATTTGTCGACAAATTCATTCCTTAATATGATCTTATATAAAACTTGATTATTACTGACTAAATGTATTAATTTTCTACCGAACAATAATAACAAATGACAATAACAATGCGTTAGGTTAAGATCAACATTACAAAAATGAGTAATTTACTTGGAAACAAATCAAAAACCAATCGTGATTTTGAAGACGATGAAGTGTTTGACGATTCATCATTCTTGGCCAAGTTTGAAAATACTTCTTTCAAAGACACACGGTTTTCTGAGAGTAATTTAAATGATTCCAATAACAGAAGTGGACTGAACATAAGGTAACTAAATGATTAAATTGATGTAAAGTTGAATATATGTATTTTTAATTTATTAAATGTACAGTATAAATGAGTAAGTGGTCATAACTTCGCCTGCAATATGCTGAAATAATACAATTTGTTTACAGTGCACTATGTTGTGATGAAGAAATCAGCGGCTTTGACAAATTGACTGGCAAAACATGGATCTATCCCACAAACTACCCAGTCCGGGATTACCAGTTCAATATTATCAAAGCTGCCATACAAAAGAATACACTTGTAAGTTTGATACTGCAGATTGCTCTCACTTTATTATTTTTAATGAATATTCTGTATCATTCTGAATGTATAGTTGGTTCAATAAATGTAACTATTAAAAGTTGTTCTATGTGTTCTTGATTTAAGGTAAGCTTACCAACTGGATTGGGTAAAACATTCATAGCAGCTGTGATCATGTACAACTTCTACCGCTGGTACCCTCTTGGGAAGATTGTGTTCACGGCACCAACCAGGCCTCTAGTGGCACAGCAGATAGAGGCTTGCTATGACATCATTGGTATTCCTCCAAATGATACCATTGAGATGACAGGTTAGTATGCTGAATCCGCTTCCTTCATGGTTATTGAGATGATTCCAACAGTAACCACCTTTTCCTCACAACAAATGTAAAAGTATACTTTTGTAAGCCAGCATTAAATACTTTTCTTGCAATACCTACACAAATAATACAATTTGTAAAAACTTTGAATTACACAAATAATCTATTTAAAATACACTTACACTATTCTATAGAATCACTATATCTGCACATATAATTAATTTATTTTACTTCTACTTTTACTTTTGAATATTTCTTGTTTGCATTGTTCATTTCATGTTTCTAGGACACATGCAAGTGAATACCAGAAAACAGCATTGGCAAACCAAAAGAGTGTTCTTTGCAACACCGCAAGTGATATACAATGATATTAAATCTGGTATATGTCCGGGAGACAAAATCAGGTGCCTTGTCATTGATGAGGCGCATAAAGCTAGAGGGAACTACGCTTACTGCCAGATAGTGTCCACTTTGACAGACATGGGCCATAAGATATATAGGATACTAGCTCTGTCTGCCACTCCAGGGAGCAAAGTTGAGGATGTTATAAGTGTAAGTATTTTATATGGTCTTTTAGATTTCATAAAGTTTGTAGACATGTGGCTCGTTATAAATGTCTCGGGATTGGTAAATTTTATGATGTCTTTCTGAATTTACTGAAAATCAAAATAAAAATGTTCAGTGTATTTAAAAGTAGATGATGTATTGAATTTCTGGCTAAGGTAACAATAACACAGAATGGTCCAAACCTTAACTTTCCACCTAATAAAGTTTCAGAAGTGAGCATTATCTATATGATAATGATTTAATTGCTAAAGGCCGGAGGCTTTTGAGTTCTTAGCGGTGAGAGCAATTTGCTGCCCCGCAAGTCCGGTGATGATGACACGGCTACTCCAAGCCATCATTGTAAATCAGTTAGGAAAATAAAAAGATTTTGAGTTCATAATTTTTTTGTTAACAGGTAGTGAAAACCCTGCACATAGCTCATTTGGAGCTGCGTACAGAGAGCTGCATCGACGTGGCGCCGTACAGCCACGCGCGCAAGATCAGCACCGTCGTCATCCCGCTGGGCCCGGAGCTCACGCAGCTGCGGCAGCAGTATGTCGAGGTGAGGTTTTTGTTTGTTACGTCACTGACTTGGATAGGGATGTTGTTCATCGCGTAACACATTACTCTCATGAACGCAGACGGTTATAAAGTAAGAAGACCTTTATTAATTGAACTAAACAATTTTTGGACCAAATGAAATTTTATATTAAGTATTTTTGATTGCTGCATAACACTTTTATTCAATTGTATTCATGAATTTGAATGATTGAGTAACACACACAGTTCCTTTCATCTTTATGTATTAAGTAAAATTATTATTGCAGATCTTGGACCACTACGCCCGTCGATTGAAACAGTTCAACATACTACCACAGAACCTTGGCAACTTGTCCAAAGGGCGTATTGTAATGCTTTATAAGGAGTTCCAGAATAAAGACAGGAGTGCGCGGTATGTTCAGCATGTTGAGTTTTTTACCTAATATTTCTTGAGTGTATGGATGTCTGACCATTAACATTCAAGGTGAATTTTTCTCTATTAATTTTACTTAAAGGACTGACTGCAAGAGGATGTTACAAATTTCCATATCAGCAAGTCCAATCAGAGCTCAAGAATAAAGCAAATGTATAATAGAAATGTTGAGACAACTTTCTTTTAAGGTTAATCTACATAACAAACTTAACCTTTCCCAGACACGCCCAACATAACTACATAATGAAAGACTTCACTCTCCTCATCGCGCTCTACCATGGCTTGGAGTTGCTAGTCAAACACGGATCCCGGGTGTTCTTGAACTTCTTCGATGAGCATCCAGAGAAGTCCTGGATCCAGGCTGATGATCGTCTTACCGCGCTTTTGGAGAGACTGAGGGATGATTTAGGAGTGAACCCGCTGTCGTTGGATAGAAGTGTTCTGCCTGACGGGACGGTACCAGAGGTTTGTGGTTGAGTATTTACTTGCTGGGACTGTCTCTAAAATATGCTGTAGGTAACATTATGATACGTTTATCATGATGCGAAATGAACAAAATTCGTTTTTTCATTCTGCTACTTAGGTTAATTTTGTTTTTATTGGGTTATTTGGAATGAAGTATGGTTTTTTTTAAATTTGATTAATTTTTTTTCTTTTTAGATGCCAAAAGATTTGTGCTTTGGACATCCAAAATTTTACAAACTTAAGGAAATTATGATTGAACACTTTACTAAAGCAAAGAAAAATGGACAACAAACTAAGGCAATCGGTAAGTATTGTGAGAGGTGGGCTTACTTACATAACTTACAAAGAATACGACACATTTGTATGCTAAGCTGTTGCACAGATGATTGATAGATAATCATTAATATTTCAGTGTTCTGTGAGTATCGTGAAAGCGTGAACCTCGTGCATTGCCTCCTACTTCAATGCCGACCTCTCATCACAGCACAAATGTTCGTCGGCCAAGGGGCTTCCGGTAAGATTATTGTTTATTGCCAAATAAACTTCTTTTAAGGGAACGCAATGACCTTGTTAAAACAATGCACAAGGCAGAATGGCGGCGACGTGGTCCACAACCCGTCACGTCACGTTTCCCACAGAGGTGAAAAGTGGATCGCTGGAAGTGATCTCTGCCTACCCCTCTGGGAAAAAGGCGTGATTGATTGTATGTATGTATGTAACTTCTTTTAAGTTCAATCTGAACAAAAGTAAGTTTACCAAACTTTGTATTGGGAATGTTGATTATGTTGTCTTCAACAGTTTAATACAAATTGCTGTATAACTATATGGGTGAGCACTGAGCAGTCTACATTTATTCCTAGAGACCTTTAATAGGGTACTTGACTATTTTTATTTTGATGATGATGATGATGATATAATTGGATGGACCACTCGAACAAAAAGACACTGTTGAAAGTGTATCACTTTGATATCTAGATAACATGACCAGATATTAAAGTTTTAATTGCATATTATTTGGTCGAGCTCAACAACGCTCCATATAAATGGTTACTGGCATATGACGTCTCACGCCAGTATTTTGAATGCAGAGCCTAGGAAGTTTGTTCGGCAGGTTCATCAAAAGTTGCGTTTATGGATAATATGGTTTCACAATGAAAGTTGTTACTAATTCTGTTATTTATAAGATGACCAAATTTTAAAATTATTTTCGCACTTTTGAAATGGACTTGCCCACCCAACTTTAAATGTCGTTTGCTGTCTCATTTCGCCAAAAAATTGAGTTTCGATTTGATTAATAATATTGATTTACTTAAATCTTACTTCTTATCATTAAAATGGCAAGCACAACAATTACAGTCAAATACCCAATTAGTCCTTCGACTCTATTCTTTAGCTCGTACGTTCCCTATCCAGGCAAAGACGGCGTTGCGGTGGTCTCTCAGAAGCAGCAGCTGCGAGTGATGAAGGCGTTCCGTGAGGGCGCCTGCAACGCGCTCGTGGCGACCTGCGTGGCTGAAGAGGGCCTGGACGTGGGGCAGGTGGACCTCATACTCTGCTTCGATATCTCGTCGCGATCGCCCGTGCGGCTTGTGCAAAGGTTTGGTTGCAAATATTTACTTCCTTCCATAAACAGTGATCGCAAAGGCACTCTAATCGAACTCGAATGATTTGGACTTAGTCGATAAATAATCAGCAGCCTCGTCCTCATATCACCATATTAAGTATATACATAATTCGATTTTTAAATATTTATGAGTAAACAAATAATTTCTTTCTCAAGATGCGGGCGAACAGGGCGCGAGCGAGGTGGTCAAGTGCACATACTAGTCACAGAAGGAAGGGAACATCAGGTAACAATATTAAGTAGTCATGATTGAATCATAATTTTAAGTTCCTACCTTCCTAACGTTTTTGAATGTATTCTATAAGCATTGCATGATGACTATTACTTTCTCTCTCTCTCTCTCTCTCTCCCTGTCTCTTCCTTTCTCTTCTATTTAAATCCTTTAATTGGTCTCCACAGTGCAAACAAATATACAGTATTTGACAATAAGGTTTAATATAATGTTATCCATATAGGCAATCAAGATAAAGTATACTCTTAATGGCATAGTATTCGTAATCACAGACGCTCCTAGACTGCATGCGGCAACGAGACGGACTGAACAGAAGGATCCAGCAGTCGAAGGAAGTAGAAGCGAACCTATACAAGCTGAACCCTCGCATGATGCCGCGCGACTTCGCGCCCGCCTGCCAGAAGATGTACATCACCGTCGCCAAGAAGCCGGAGCCCAAGGGGAAGAAGGATAAGGATGCTAAGGTAACTCATACTTACGCTAGACAAACGCTTGTGATGTGTCCTAAATGATCCGGAAGATTACAGACTCCCGCGTTCGTTTTTATTGGTGTACGTGCGATTTGAGGAGTAACAAATACATAGCTACTTACTGCGGGCAGTAAGTAGCCGTAGTAGTATTGTGTCATGGTCGCATTCGCTCGGGACCATAAGTCCCAGAATAACCGTTGTCTAGAAGATTCAGTTCTTTACAAGATATGACATGAAATAAACGTGAACATAATATTTTTTTTATTTAGCCTTGTCATCCCACTGCTGGGCAAAGGTCTCCTCTAAACATAAAAAATTGGTAAATAGAAAATACCTTGAAATAATTTAAACATACAAAGCTATTCAGAATTACCTGCTTAGTTTATTTTAAAAAAATTCAAATCTTCAATTGAAGCAAATCAAGAAAATTTTTCATGGACATTTGTTTGTATCACAATTTATTTTTCAGGGACAAAAAGACCTACGAAGCATGTTATTCGGTCGGCCGTCTACTAGTGCATCCAACTCGAGCAAAGTTTCAGAGAAAGTAGAAATGATTAGCGAAATAGAATTACAGGATATATTCCCGGACGGATTCAAATATAATGATGACGCAGTAGAAAAACCTAAAGAGCTTTGGGCGTTGAAGAAAGGTAAATAAGTTCGACCTTTTTTAGTATGTCTACTTACTTAGGTAGACATACTAAAAAAGGTCTCAATTTATGGTGTGTAAAAGTGCTTTATCAAAATTAAAATAACGAAATTGGTCGAATACCTACAAATTTAGCCTCTTCAATAATAATAATAGCAGTAAAAAATATTGTAAGGCGGATAAGTAAATTGACGCCATTATAGTCCCACCTCTCAGTAATCAACAACTTACTTCATAATTTTGCTAACGTCAATAAAATAAAAATCTTACTACTTCGCTCTAATATAACCTAATCTTTATTATTTACAGAAACAATACAGTCTCTAGCTAAATCAGGTGACACGAGCGATGTGAAGTTATCGACGTGGTTGGAATGGCAGCGGACTCTGCAGAAGACCATCAACATCGGACATTCGAAGGATAGTGAAGTACTGGCCACACTTCTGCAGTATTGCGATGTTAAGCGGTTCGAAATGCCTGCTTCTACGCAGAACCCATGTTAGTATATTTTAATGTAAAGGCGCTATTATAATTTAGAATTAGGATTTAGTATATTAAAAGTTAAAATACATTATCAGATTCATAGGTCTGATTCAGTGCTACACTTGAGCACTTGTGTTATGGATATCAGAATCCAATTTAGACAATACAAATATACTTAAATGTCAAATTGATAAAACAAAAATAATTTATTTCAGTTACTTAGGTATACATCGTGTTACATTTTATGGAATCTCTTTTTAAGCAAATATTTGCTATAATATCTATTTATATTGCAGCATTCTGTACTCAAGACATAGCGACACAAAACTTTCAAATACCTTCACCGGTGAAACCGAAACAAAAACAGAAAAAAACAAAACCAGCTATCATAAAGTCACCAATGAAAATAACAAAATCTCCGAGCAAGAAAGATGGAGACATCAGAGCTCTGTTTAGTACTGCAACAAAGTCTACTAAGAGCTACACGAAATTAATCAATGATTTGGGGATCCCTAGTGATGGGAGTATACCCACGAAACTGATAAATCTACTTGTCGACCTTAGTTTGGATAACACAAATACGGAAAAAATATGTTACATCTGCCAAAACGTATGCGATTGTAGCTTGATAACTAATATCAGAAAACACAAAAAGAAACCGCCATTCTCAATTAAATTTCTCAGTGAACCTAAATTACCTGATCTCGATTTGATTGACGAGATTGAAGCTGATACTTTATTAGCGTGTGTTAAAAATTTGGACTCCATCGATAGTCTCAATGGAATCTTATCAGATGACGATAATATTAAACTAGATAAAGATAGAGTAATTGAAAATCAAAACAAATCGAGCAATTTTGACTTGGAATTTGATTTTGGATCCCCTGATGCTAATATTTGTGTAAACGAAAAAACACCAGAAAAGCGCCACGATGATGTTAAGAAAAGTATGAATACTAATTTTGATTTAGAGTTTGATTTTGATTCCACTGAAAATTTTAATGTAGCCGAAACAGTCGAAGAGAACAATTTTGCAAAATCTGAGAAAGATTCTGACAAAAATTTCGAAATTGGTGATATCGAAGACATATTTGCCGAAAGTAGCCCCGAAGATATATCTCTCAAAGAAGAAACTTCAATTACTAAGAAAGATGATATTCTTGACAAGCCTAAGGAAACATTGGGTTTCTTTGGGTTGGATAGTATTGATGACATATTTGCAGATGATGATGATAGCATAGAAATGAAACCTACCGAAATTGTTAAAGATAATATTACTGCTGTCAGTAATGAGTGCAAAATTGAAAAGCAAAATGTCAAACCTAACATGTTCGATGATAGCATTCAAATTAAACCTGCAGAAAATGCTATCGAAAATCCTTTTGATGTAAGAAATGATGTCAAAACTGAAAATCTAGATATCAAACCGAAGATAATTGATGAGAAGCCTATAGAATATCCTGTCAGTCCATCAATATTGTCCGGCCGCGTTAGAAGTATTCCCACATCGCCAATACTTTGCACTCAGACAAGAAGATTTCAGTTAAGCACTAAGAAACCGAAACCAAGTAGTTCAACACCAAATACATCTGTGAAGAGACAATTAATAAGGGACACTATTAATTTAGATACTCCAGATAAAGTATCGGCACTAGGGAATAGTATAAATAATACTAAGGACAAAAGTATGTTTACAATTACTCAACTCGTGAACATGATTAATAAAACAGACAATGAATCAGTATTAAATCATACAAATAGACCCAGTAGTAGTGCAGTAGTGTTTAATAGTGAAGATGAAAGAAGCACATCGCCTATTTTGCTAACTCAAGCCGACAGGAAAAGAGTTCAAGAAGAGGTTTCTAGCAGTAAAAAGGTATCGACGCAAATTAGCAGAAGTACAAGTCTCATAATATTAGACAGTGATAGTGATGCTTCTAACGACACGCAATTGTATGACGTAAGCGACAAAGCAGTGAAAGAAACGGAACAATCAAAAGCGGTCCCGGTTGATCAGGCAGACCACATAAGCCCAATTAATTCTAAAAGGAAATTAGAAGTTGATGACGATAACTTTATGTCAGCTTCGCCATATTTCAACAAGAAACCTAAATTGGATACTAAAAATGCCAAACCGCTGACGCTGCAAGAAAAGGTGTTGGCAGCTCTGACCTCAAACAAAATAGATAGTTTTAGTCAAAACAACAATAATCATGTAGTAAACTTCACTACTTCTCCAAGGAAAATGTTGTCGCAGAAAGAAAATAAAAACCCTCTTTCCTTGAATAGAGGAAGGAAACATTCTAGCGATGAAGATGATAAAGACAGCTTTCAAAGGAGCAAGTTGGACATGTTGCAAATGTTTAGGAGAGACAGCAACGTTAAAAGTCCAAAGGAAAAATTCAAGAGATTACTTTCGTGTAATGGCAACGAAAAGCCAACGACTCAAAAGCGAAAAATTACGTTCGACGATAGCGACGACGATTTCGTTGATGAGAACTTTATGCGAAAGCAAAAGCCTGTGAACGGTGTCGACAGTATACCACCGACAGATCACAAAGCCCGCAAAGTAAGTAATTTTTTTATGGAATAGTCGTTAAGTTTTGATTGAGTAACCGTGATTAACTTTCCAATAATTATAATGATATAAGGGTATTTTAGGATGCAACTAAGAGCGTCGTGGTTGACTCCTGAAAAATTAAGTGATTTTTAATTTAATTTTGATAATTACTTTTTTTATAGAAAAATAGTGTACCCTATGTCCTCTAAACTCTGAACTGTACATCTGTATTATACGTAACTTGGGCTTTATTGAGTAGACAAAGCATGTAGACGTAACAAACACACACTCGCATTTGTAATACCAAGTAAATTACAATTTCTCGCCCCGCTAGAGAAAGAAACGCAAACACAACAGCTTCCTCGACCTGGAGGCCGAGCTGTCGTCGGGCACGGACAGCGGCGACGAGCTGAGTGACGACAGCGCTGGCAGCGTGGCCGCCTTCATCTGCGACGACCACGAGCCAGACAACGTCGACATGCATGCGCACTATATGAGATCTGTCAAGTGAGTTGATGTAGCTGATTTTATCTGTTACTAGCTGTGCCAGCGACTTCGTTCGCGTTTCCCCCGTTTTTTACACATTTTCCATTGTATCTTTGCTCCTATTGGTCGCAGCGTGATGTTATATAGCCTAAAGCCTTCCTCGATAAATGGTCTATACAACGCAAAAAGATTTTTTCAAATCGAACCAGTAGTTCCTGAGATTAGCGCGTTCAAACAAACAAACAAACAAACTCTTCAGCTTTATAATATTAGTATAGATTCAAGTAGGCACCGATGAAGGTATTTCTGAAAACTTTTCATTTTATTTGAGTTTAGGAAGGAACATGTATGTATAGGATCCTAACGAAAAGACATAAACTAGGCGAGGCCTAATAATCTGTTATGGTAGACGGTTTATTAAAAATATCAATAGCTCTGTACATAAGGTACTTACGACTTTACTTACCGACTAGACACTTCGAAAATGTGATCACCTCAAAGTATGAAATGTTAAAAATAGGTAATTGTTGTTTATTATATCGTACTATGAGACAATTAAACATGTTTTTAACGAATACTATCTAAATATAAACTAAATTGATTTGTGACATATATTTGAGTGGTTTATAATATTGTTACCTTTTTACAGAAGTCCTGTTAATGGAGTGTTCAAAATACCCGAATTGCCGAAAAAATTCAACAACTTGGATGTGTTATCTCAATATGTTGAAGAAGATAACTATGAGATGGTATGTTTTAATTTAAATAATAAGTTGTAGGACTGTTTTTACAAGACAAAAAAATCTGAAAATTATCAAATTTAACAGAACTATTTATCTGAATAAACCAACATTCCCTTATCATTACAGGATAGTTTTTGTGTCGACTCACACATCGGATTGACACAAGTGAACGACATATCAGAACTGGAATTAGCGGAGATCGTTTTGGAAGAGAAGCGGAGACGAAAAAAGAAGGCAAAATCCCAAAATGATCAAACTGACAACGGCGATAGTCCGCTCGTTAGGAGGAGAAATAAAAACGCTAGACAAATAAACAGCGACTCCGATGACAGTAGCTAGCGAAGGTGACGTCATGGGTCCGCCCCACCCATGAATAATAGCTGCTAAAGCATAGAGAAATCCAATAGACCAGTGCTATGCTACTAAAAAATCAGAAGAATATCATGGACCAATGCTAGCCTTAAAATAATGAATGTGATTAGTGATTTTTGACTTTAGTCCAGCTGGCCTGGACTGCCAATTGATGCTGTGATATAAAATAACATTGTGTTTAATTTAATACTGAAGTTACTTTATTTGAATTTAGTGCATTATTTATTTCATATTTTTATTTCGATAGGTTTCTGAGATGTCGTTAATTTATTGGAATGTAAAATATTTAAATAAGTAAATTATTTATTTCATAATTTAATACTTTTAATACTTTTTTTATGATGTAAATGGAAAGTGATATGTCCCAATCGTGTTTAGAAGCTAGTTTCAAGTTTAAATGAAAAACAATCTCAAATATTCTCATATTTTATTTTATTACAATTCTCTGTATTCCTCTTATTTATATTAGGCATTTCAGTTGTAAATATTTGCGTGGAAAGATTATCCGTATAATCTTTGTACTGAATTGTGTACCCTTCGTTGTTATGCAAATCTTGTATCCTAATATTGAATTAAATAATTATTTATGGAAACCTTGCAACACTTATTACTATGAATACTCCTAATGTTATTCTTCCGTACTCTTGACCTCCGTCTCCGCGGGTCTTCGTCCTTTATGGATTTCTTCGAGCTCTGACTGAAGGTCTCCATATTTCTTTTGAAGTTGTTTCTCTCGATCTGTTTGCCGGTTAACGTCCTCCGTCAATGACTAAAACAGACCACATAACATTTAAGATACATAGACAGAGCATAACTAGTTATACAATATAACTTATAGATTGTAGTCTTAAGCTAGTAGCATAGATATGTTACTGTAAATTAGACTTTATTGTATTGCAAAAGCATTATAAAACTATTAAAATGAAGTTCAATGTTACATACCTCTATCCTCCGTGGAATGGCCGCCTTCTCTTGTTCCGCAAGGAACTTGAACGTGGACAGTTCTAGATTCGACTGTTCTATCTGATCTTGTAACTCTTGGAACTGTTTTATGAGCGACGCTGCTCTACTTTGGTAGCCACCTGGAAAATAATCCATGTTATATTTTGCTTGCTTGCTTCTTTGCGTGTCGATGGAAATCCACCTAGTTTATGGATGAGTAGGCCATGCAAATCGATGCTATGATTCCACTTTTTGACGACCTCTTGTTGAATAAACAGTTGCCGACTAACTCTCACCGAATGAAATCGATATTCTTTGTAACACGAAAAAAACACAATAACATGTAAAATTGGTGTAACAAACACAATTACTTCTACGAACTATGTACATAACCAATAAGTTTTATAGGCATATTCATAAAGTTACCTGTGAGCACTCGAAGTTTCTTCTCCATCTTCGAGCATTTCTTCGCCTCTTTGGCCATGTGATTTCTGTTCTGCTCCAATCGCTTCTCTGCAGACTCTAGCCTATCCTTTTTACTCGCTAAGTTCGCACGAGTATATCTGTTTTGTCCCGGTAGAAACAGAACCTAAAATGAAAATAACTCATAAGAAGACTGGAAACAAAGTACTAACTCTATCCTAAGCAAACACTATTAAAAATCTTAGGTCTCTCCACAGAGAGCTTGGTTTGTTTTGTGAAACCGACTGGTTTCGTTAGTATATCTTCTTCAATCTTGCTTCAGTCAAAGCATCACTGACATAGTTTCATAACTATTAGTCGAACTAAGAAATTATATAAAACTGGTCATAATTATTAGCGCTGAAAAAATATAAAGCGCACGGTCTGCAGCTCGCCTCCTGTGCATACTACTGCAGTACCTGCGCCAGACACTCCTCCCACACTTGCGTGTAGGCGTCCATGCTGAGGTCCCCGTGGCCCATGCCGGCGCGCACGGTCTGCAGCTCGCCTCCTGTGCATACTACTGCAGTACCTGCGCCAGACACTCCTCCCACACTTGCGTGTAGGCGTCCATGCTGAGGTCCCCGTGGCCCATGCCGGCGCGCACGGTCTGCAGCTCGCCTCCTGTGCATACTACTGCAGTACCTGCGCCAGACACTCCTCCCACACTTGCGTGTAGGCGTCCATGCTGAGGTCCCCGTGGCCCATGCCGGCGCGCACGGTCTGCAGCTCGCCTCCTGTGCATACTACTGCAGTACCTGCGCCAGACACTCCTCCCACACTTGCGTGTAGGCGTCCATGCTGAGGTCCCCGTGGCCCATGCCGGCGCGCACGGTCTGCAGCTCGCCTCCTGTGCATACTACTGCAGTACCTGCGCCAGACACTCCTCCCACACTTGCGTGTAGGCGTCCATGCTGAGGTCCCCGTGGCCCATGCCGGCGCGCACGGTCTGCAGCTCGCCTCCTGTGCATACTACTGCAGTACCTGCGCCAGACACTCCTCCCACACTTGCGTGTAGGCGTCCATGCTGAGGTCCCCGTGGCCCATGCCGGCGCGCACGGTCTGCAGCTCGCCTCCTGTGCATACTACTGCAGTACCTGCGCCAGACACTCCTCCCACACTTGCGTGTAGGCGTCCATGCTGAGGTCCCCGTGGCCCATGCCGGCGCGCACGGTCTGCAGCTCGCCTCCTGTGCATACTACTGCAGTACCTGCGCCAGACACTCCTCCCACACTTGCGTGTAGGCGTCCATGCTGAGGTCCCCGTGGCCCATGCCGGCGCGCACGGTCTCCATCTCTCTCTTCATCTCCTGCTTGGCTGCGTCCAGCTCGTCCTGGGTGAACTCCTCGTACGGATGCTGCTCGAGGTAGGCCAAGTGCGCCGCTTGTTGTTGCACTGAGCGTTTTTTGTCGACGCCTGAAAAGAAGGGGGCAATGAAATGGCTTTCACCACTATGACTTTTGTCTCTGACATTTAAATGTTTCAAGGATAAAAATAGCGTATAAAAAGATTATAAACATTATTGTTAGCCGACACGGCCTGACGTTTTGACTTATACACAGAATTCATGGTCACGGAAGGCTGAAGACTATGTGTGAGTATCTTGAAAGTTGAATAATTACCGCTATTAGAAGAATAATTTTCGTGTGTTTACAAGAAATTACTTCATATCCTAGTACCTCACCCATTGCGCGATTCCAATACACGCGAGGATAAAAAGCGCGCCACCTGGACAGGGTCTAAGCTAGACATACCGGGCGGCGGGTCCTTGAGCGCGTCGTGGTGCAGCATGGTGACCATCTCGGCCTTGAGCAGTTCCTCGGCGTGCTGCAGGGCGCTGAGCGCGCCGGCGCCGCGCAGCACGCCCGCGTTGACGTCTGCACGTGAGTCACATACCGGGCGGCGGGTCCTTGAGCGCGTCGTGGTGCAGCATGGTGACCATCTCGGCCTTGAGCAGTTCCTCGGCGTGTTGCAGGGCGCTGAGCGCGCCGGCGCCGCGCAGCACGCCCGCGTTGACGTCTGCACGTGAGTCACATACCGGGCGGCGGGTCCTTGAGCGCGTCGTGGTGCAGCATGGTGACCATCTCGGCCTTGAGCAGTTCCTCGGCGTGCTGCAGGGCGCTGAGCGCGCCGGCGCCGCGCAGCACGCCCGCGTTGACGTCTGCACGTGAGTCACATACCGGGCGGCGGGTCCTTGAGCGCGTCGTGGTGCAGCATGGTGACCATCTCGGCCTTGAGCAGTTCCTCGGCGTGTTGCAGGGCGCTGAGCGCGCCGGCGCCGCGCAGCACGCCCGCGTTGACGTCTGCACGTGAGTCACATACCGGGCGGCGGGTCCTTGAGCGCGTCGTGGTGCAGCATGGTGACCATCTCGGCCTTGAGCAGTTCCTCGGCGTGTTGCAGGGCGCTGAGCGCGCCGGCGCCGCGCAGCACGCCCGCGTTGACGTCTGCACGTGAGTCACATACCGGGCGGCGGGTCGCTTGAGCGCGTCGTGGTGCAGCATGGTGACCATCTCGGCCTTGAGCAGTTCCTCGGCGTGTTGCAGGGCGCTGAGCGCGCCGGCGCCGCGCAGCACGCCCGCGTTGACGTCTGCACGTGAGTCACATACCGGGCGGCGGGTCCTTGAGCGCGTCGTGGTGCAGCATGGTGACCATCTCGGCCTTGAGCAGTTCCTCGGCGTGCTGCAGGGCGCTGAGCGCGCCGGCGCCGCGCAGCACGCCCGCGTTGACGTCTGCACGTGAGTCACATACCGGGCGGCGGGTCGCTTGAGCGCGTCGTGGTGCAGCATGGTGACCATCTCGGCCTTGAGCAGTTCCTCGGCGTGCTGCAGGGCGCTGAGCGCGCCGGCGCCGCGCAGCACGCCCGCGTTGACGTCTGCACGTGAGTCACATACCGGGCGGCGGGTCCTTGAGCGCGTCGTGGTGCAGCATGGTGACCATCTCGGCCTTGAGCAGTTCCTCGGCGTGTTGCAGGGCGCTGAGCGCGCCGGCGCCGCGCAGCACGCCCGCGTTGACGTCTGCACGTGAGTCACATACCGGGCGGCGGGTCCTTGAGCGCGTCGTGGTGCAGCATGGTGACCATCTCGGCCTTGAGCAGTTCCTCGGCGTGCTGCAGGGCGCTGAGCGCGCCGGCGCCGCGCAGCACGCCCGCGTTGACGTCTGCACGTGAGTCACATACCGGGCGGCGGGTCCTTGAGCGCGTCGTGGTGCAGCATGGTGACCATCTCGGCCTTGAGCAGTTCCTCGGCGTGCTGCAGGGCGCTGAGCGCGCCGGCGCCGCGCAGCACGCCCGCGTTGACGTCTGCACGTGAGTCACATACCGGGCGGCGGGTCCTTGAGCGCGTCGTGGTGCAGCATGGTGACCATCTCGGCCTTGAGCAGTTCCTCGGCGTGTTGCAGGGCGCTGAGCGCGCCGGCGCCGCGCAGCACGCCCGCGTTGACGTCTGCACGTGAGTCACATACCGGGCGGCGGGTCCTTGAGCGCGTCGTGGTGCAGCATGGTGACCATCTCGGCCTTGAGCAGTTCCTCGGCGTGTTGCAGGGCGCTGAGCGCGCCGGCGCCGCGCAGCACGCCCGCGTTGACGTCTGCACGTGAGTCACATACCGGGCGGCGGGTCCTTGAGCGCGTCGTGGTGCAGCATGGTGACCATCTCGGCCTTGAGCAGTTCCTCGGCGTGTTGCAGGGCGCTGAGCGCGCCGGCGCCGCGCAGCACGCCCGCGTTGACGTCTGCGGGCCGCGCCGCGCCGCGCTGCACCGCCTGCGAGCGCAGCGCCAGCGCCGCCAGACCTGAGACACGTCACATGGAGGTCATTCATATTAGATAGAACATACATTGATCTGATTGTGTGCTAAATTGGTTAATTTCTTTAACTGGTGATGGCAACCAAATTGCCACTATAATTTAAATCGTTTATTTGTTATTAGTTTAGTTTGTTATGAATTTTTTAAAAAAAATATCATCCAACCCGCTTTTTTAAATTGGTGTGACGTAATCAGGTACCGATTGCCGTATGAAATTGATGATTGGCTAAAGAAGTTCGACGCCCTAAGTAATAAAGCGGTTAGAGAGTGCTTTCGAGTATCGTTTATCACTTTCTCAAGACGGATATTTATTGATTCGAATAAAAATGAACTGCACTAATCTATTAGCCCATAGTAAAATGATTCTATCTTCGTAGTATTTTACTACAAAGATAGAATCATTTTACTACGGGCTACTAGCGATCTAGCGGTCGCTGCAGCACATGCTGAGACACCTGTGAATCAGTCTTACGGTATGTGTGTTTGTTAAATAATGTTAAGTATTGTATATGTGATCAATAAATTTTCTTTCTTCTTCTTACGGGAAAATAACTACTAAAATTTCACGGTGTACAAAGTTAAGTATAACATACGCTTCTCCTCCTGCAGTTGTGCAGCTCTGGCGTCGGCGTCTGCTTGATCCTCCATCAGCATGGGCGTCAGCGAGTCAGCAGCGAGCGGCGCGGGCGCGTCGGGCACCACGATCTCGTAGTCGTTGCGCGGCGCCGGCAGACCCGCTAACGCTGAACGGACTGTCGCCTTCGTCTGACGAGGAATGGTTCTTTCGTTAACGCTTAAGCGGCCCATAGGTTTACGGTACGATTCGTCTGTACGATGGATCTGATGAAAATCGTGACGATTGATCGCATCGCAAATGACGCTCATACACGAAACGATTGGTTGTAACGATCGATCTTTTATTTATTTGAAACTAAAGTATAAAAACGTATTCTAATAATTTAATGCGTGCCTAATAAAATGGAAAATGAACTTTTCCTTACCTATGTGGCGGTAACTTTGATTCGGCAACAAAACAAAAAAAAAAGAAAACCTAGAAAAATGTAGGTTATGTCGTAATTCATCGTTACGATATTTATGATTGCATAGGATTTTGTTGCGATTTCCGATATCGTCTTCGATTAAGTAAATCGTAAACGATCTTGATATACATTATCGATTCGTCGTTTCGATCGGGCTGATGCGACGGATAGTACAGACAAATCGTACCGTATATGGGCCCCTTTAGGCGATTGACACACTGCATCGCGCGCCGCCGCGCCGTTCGGAATCAACGGATTTAATAGAAGCCAATGCAACCCGAGGTCCGCTCGACCGCCAACCGCGGCGTTGCCGTTTGTCTTAGCCCAGGCTTTGGTAAAATAGATGCCACGTTACTTTGTACCTTAATTACTTCACATAAGGTTCAAAACCAATGAACAATTATAGCATGATGGAACCATGGCGACATCTTGCAACCTAAGAAACCTTACTGCAGATAGAAAGAACTAAACCTGATTTTGGTCAAACAGATTTCGTAAGATCACCTTCTTTCAATTGAAAATATGGGTCGTATATCTAAATACAAATACGTCCAGGCGTGCTGCAGTACTACACACACTCAAATAAAAAAAGGAGTCTTTCAATCTGGAAAGAATATTATGAAACAGTTCTGTCACCGTATTTTTGGCTATATTTGACTATTAAAAATGTTGTTCCGAGCATTCATAATAATGAGGTAATGACCTGTTTCTGCAACTGATTCGCGAGTTGTGGTGTGTCTCCGCCGCTCAATCTGTCTTCGGGATTGATGCTTAACTTATCACGTAACGCTGGTGTCTGTGGGAAAAAATCACAACATTTACATTTCATCTCTCACTTTTTAGAATAAGTACTTAATTAATACCAGATTATAAAAAACATTAAATAAGGTAGGCTTTTTAAAATATGTAATGAAATATATGTACAAACCGTCAATGGTGTCTGGCCAGCCGCTTGGCTGGGCGTGTTAAAGCTGCCTGGTGTGGATACTTCAGTGCGCGATGATCTAAAAAACGCAAGAAAACTTATTTAAATCGTCCAAGATCGATATGAAATTTAAACAATACACTTAGTTGCGTTACGTTATTTACCGACGTGACTATCACAGTTTGGGTGTGGTTAGTCACAAATAGTTGTGGGCAGGGGTAAGACGCGAAGTGTCGTCGTTATCCCCCTAGGGGGTTGAGGAGGGCCCGTAAGGGCGAGACCGGTAGTGCAGCGGTAGTGTGGATTTTATCCGTTCCTGCGGCACCACCAATGGCAGAGACGTTGCACCGCGGTTGTTTAAGTGGGTGCACCCCTGAGAGCCCTTCTCAGTGGCTGCTTGTCGCAAGCCCCAGTCTCCAGCAAGCCGGGAGTCCGTCACAATGCTTTTGGCCAACCCCTTCCCGGAGTGACTGTTCATCAAGAACTTTTGATTAGTCCATCAAGAGTCTCTCCGCGTAAAAATAAGGACTAACATTGTATGGAGCGTGGACTAATGGGCGTGGCTAATCTAAAGGGCGTGGCCGAATGGGCGTGGCTTATCTGAACGGCGTGGCTTACCTGAAGGGTGTTGCTTATCTACAGGACGTGGCTTATCAAAAGAACGTGACTGATCTTAAGAGCGTGGCTTATCTTCAGGGCGTGCCTTATCTGCAGGGCGTGGCTTACCTGAAGGGCGTGGCTAGCACAGTGTTGGGCGTGGGCGTGGCCTGCGGCTGCGGCAGCGCGCCCGTGAAGTCGCTCTGGTGCAGCGGCGTGTTGAGCCCGCCCTTCAGCGGGGTGTCCACGTGTGTCAGCGCCATCACGTTCTGAGCTTCCATCAGTATTCTGTAAGGCAAAAGGTTTTTTTATAATCTCAGTCTCTCTTTATTAATCTATCTTTTTTTTACAATGTTATTAACCCGTCATGGCAAAGTGTACTGTTGTGTTTAGCGGGAAAAACTTGTGTGTTTGAGCCAAATGAATTTTTTATGTTAAATACTTGGTGTAGTGTAAAATTTTGCAACTCAATTTTGAGTGCTGAAATTTTGGTATTACTCATTTAGTTCGGATAATAATATGCATAGTTAACTATATCTTGCAACACTAAATCCAACATGGCGGACCAGTGGCGGTATAACTAAGATAGCCGACCAGTTTCCCCCGCCTGCAGCGCGGGCGTGGCGGCGAGCGCGTAGTCCGCGAGCAGCGCGTCGGTGGCTTCACTACCTGCTGCAGCTCCTGCACCCTCACCTGTCCTGGTGCTGCAGCGGCGTGCGCGCCTGCAGCGCGGGCGTGGCGGCGAGCGCGTAGTCCGCGAGCAGCGCGTCGGTGGCTTCACTACCTGCTGCAGCTCCTGCACCCTCACCTGTCCTGGTGCTGCAGCGGCGTGCGCGCCTGCAGCGCGGGCGTGGCGGCGAGCGCGTAGTCCGCGAGCAGCGCGTCGGTGGCTTCACTACCTGCTGCAGCTCCTGCACCCTCACCTGTCCTGGTGCTGCAGCGGCGTGCGCGCCTGCAGCGCGGGCGTGGCGGCGAGCGCGTAGTCCGCGAGCAGCGCGTCGGTGGCTTCACTACCTGCTGCAGCTCCTGCACCCTCACCTGTCCTGGTGCTGCAGCGGCGTGCGCGCCTGCAGCGCGGGCGTGGCGGCGAGCGCGTAGTCCGCGAGCAGCGCGTCGGTGGCTTCACTACCTGCTGCAGCTCCTGCACCCTCACCTGTCCTGGTGCTGCAGCGGCGTGCGCGCCTGCAGCGCGGGCGTGGCGGCGAGCGCGTAGTCCGCGAGCAGCGCGTCGGTGGCTTCACTACCTGCTGCAGCTCCTGCACCCTCACCTGTCCTGGTGCTGCAGCGGCGTGCGCGCCTGCAGCGCGGGCGTGGCGGCGAGCGCGTAGTCCGCGAGCAGCGCGTCGGTGGCTTCACTACCTGCTGCAGCTCCTGCACCCTCACCTGTCCTGGTGCTGCAGCGGCGTGCGCGCCTGCAGCGCGGGCGTGGCGGCGAGCGCGTAGTCCGCGAGCAGCGCGTCGGTGGGCGCGCCCGCCTCGCCTGCCGCCGCGCGTGCCGCCTCCGATGCGCGACCGAGCTTCACTACTTGCTGGAGCTCCTGTGAACGACGGAATGGTTACGACATTTAGTCATTGTTTCAACCAATTTGACCGAAAGTGCACGATAAGCCGAGTTAAAGCCACTAAGCACAAATTAGGCTGTTTGGCAATGTTTCGTGACAAGAATACGTCGTGCGGTTTGATCTCCATCCGAGACATATAGAGTGTTGAACATTATTATGTCTGAGCTGGTAATCATGTTTCTATTGTAGTTTATTAGTTTATTATTAGCATTTCATTGTAATTTAGATATTGCCACATAAGTACTTATTCTACAGTATATTATCAATGTGTAATTATATGAAAAGAATATAAAAGTGGCGTGCATTTGGAGAGGCCTATGTCGAGCAGTGGACAGAAATGGGCTGATGATGATTATGATGATATAAAAGTGAAAAAAATAGCTTCATTCTGCATCAACACACCTGGTCAGACACTTGCGGCTCGGGCAACACGAGCTTGCTGCGCTTGCGCGCGGGCTGGTCGCCCTGCAGCATAGCTTGCGGCATGTCGTTCTCTTTGCGCTGCTTCAGCTTTTGCTTGTCCTTGCGACGGTCCCTCTGTAATGACAACCAAGTGTAAACATTTCAACATATATTCTTATATTATAAACTATTATCTGTTGACTGAAAAATTACCTCATAAACGGATCTCATTACGGCTAACCATTAGGACGAAAGAGGTCATTCTCTTAGATGTTTATTAAAAGAAAGATGTGGTTATTAAGAAAAGCAAAAACACTACTTACTTCTTCTTTCTCTGAATGCAATTCCCCATCCAAATGTTGCTGGCGCAGGCGCGAGAAGTCGGGCGCCATAGGGTCCACCACCTCTGTAGAGGTGTCGTAGAAACCTGCCGAAGGCTTCTTCTCAAACGGTATCTCCGAATTGTAGTCAACACCTCGCTTCTTCTTACGTCTAAAAAGAAGAAACTTAACAATTTTTATAGGTACATAACAATTTTAAAGAAACTTGTTAAAGTTATTGTTACTTTTTTACATAAAAAAATATTCTTATAATTTTATGATGCTTTACACTGTAACATTAACAATATTATTAGACATAATAGCATAAAAGCAAAGATAGGGTATTTGACTGTGGTGGTTGTGCTTGCCATTTATGTCATAAGCAGTAAGATTAAAGTAAAATAATATTATTAATGAAATCGAAACTAAAATTTTTGACGAAATTAGACAATAAAAGTTTTCTCAATTCCAATTAACCATAGAGCTAACAAACAGTAATATCTCAAGTACTTCACATACCTGATTGGCACAGCAATACCAGCAGCGCTTAGCTCACGCCTCTTCTGCAGCGCGGCGAGCCGGCGCGCCTCCTCCAGCTGCTTCTCACGGGCCTTCCTCTTAGCCTTCTTGCCCTGTGTGTTGGCTAGACGGGCACGGGCCTCCGACAACATCTCCAGCTCTAGAAATGATAATTAAGATTTGGGCATGGACAAGGATGTAACTTGAAAATATGTTTTCAACAGTGGGTCAAAGTTTAATAATTAAGTAGTTGATCAACTTAACAATAATTTCTTAGACAGAGACTTCACTTTTGGGAATAAGGAAATGATAGGAATATGTCCTTTAATCTAAAAGGTTAAGAAGCTGTTTAGCATGGCAGCTACAGTTGTACATCTACAAGTGTAGCTGCCATGCTAAACCACATAATATGCTACATCATAAATCATGTATTATACATAGATGTAAAGGCCTGTATACAAAGGTGGCAAAATTAGTCCTTAACAAGACTTTTAGAACACTGAACTGAACAAAGTTGCTTATGTAGTTCCAACTATGTAGAGATAAGTTTTCATGTTTGGAAAACCGCAGTCACACGTTGTCAAAGTGCTACGGTAGGTAGGTACTTGTGTATGGAACGTGTGACTACGCCTTTCCAAACATGAAAACTTATCTCTACATAGTTGGAACTACATAAGCAACTTTGTTCAGTTCAGTGTTCTAAAAGTCTTGTTTTATACTTTTTCAGCGTCGTTTTTTGTCGTAGTTGGGTTTTAGTTTTTAACTTTTTATTATTTGTACTATTTTGGTGTTAAAGTGTATTTGTGGCGCATAATATTATCAAAAGTTAAATTGATGAACCAACATGTTTTATATTTTAAGGGGACGTAGTAAAGAAGCTATGAACGAATAGATGTGAACTATATGCAATCAGTCCATGAATATACGTAAAGTCACATGCAAATGCTAGTAATATATATATATTTAAAATGTACAAGTAAAGCGCTTTCCAATGATACCAAACACGGCGTATTTATCTTAACTTTATTTTTTTACTCTGTATGTTTTGTCCGCTAGTGGGCGCCACATTAGATTTTGTGAAACCCTATATAGCCTATAACCAGCGGACAATTAAGACGCTTCTAATGATATGTCATTTGTTGAATTCTGACAAGCAATTTAGAAGTTATGTGGAAACAGATGAACATACATACATACATAGCCTGTCAAAATCATAACCCTCCTTTTGCTTTGCCGTAGTCGGGTAAAAAATTGATTGTACACTTTCTTAACTCATTTCAGTACATACCTTATTTTGAATCAGGCTTACATCTGGAAGTCATCATCATCGTCATTCTCCTGCCCTTGTCCCATGCTAAGTGGGGTCGGCCACATGTATATTATATTTATTTCACTTGGGCCTGTCATTTGTCAGCTCTGTGTAAGTAAGTACTAATAAATAATTATTTATATGTATAATAACTCACCATCTTCATCCATGTCTTTGGGGTCAGGTCTAGCTGGTTTAGTCTCTGGGTTCGGGTCAATCTCCCCAGGCTTCAATTTCCTTGGGTCGTCCCCCATGTCCTCGCCTTCCTCTTTTTTCTGTGCTTGGTCCCTAAAATATGCCCAAAAAGTTATTGCCGACTAAAAATATCAGCTTTTTTAGAAATATAAATAAAAAAATTAAATCTTTTTGAGACAACTTAACTCACGATATTGGATCTTAAAATCTACATTATATTATAGTTCAAGGAAAGGTTATATGTGCCTGAACTAGGATTTTCCTGTGTTTCAGGCAAAAGATACAACTGAGGAAGAGTGTGATTAGGTCTATGAATGCAATAGATGGTCTATCTAATATCTTGTTGGTGGTAACTAATCATACAGTTGGTATGCATGTTCTATCATTGAATACATAATTGCATGGGTTTATTTATCAAAGGTATTAGATTCTATGTGTTTGGTTTGTAAAATGTGCAAAAATCTTACAGCAAGTATTCGTATCTCTCCAGGCACTGGGCCGCCGTGCGCCCGATGATGGGCGCGATGGTCCTCCATTGCGTTGGCATCAACTTGGCGAGGTGCAGCAGCTTCTCGTCCTCCTCCCGGGACCACTCAGTCTTCTTGATGCTCGGGTCCAGCCACTCATACCAACGGGCTTTGCATTGCTTAGCAGATTTGCGGTGCAACAACGAAGCTATACGAGACCATTGGTTTTTGCCATATTTCATCACCGCAGCTTTGAGGATTTCATCCTGAAATAAACAACAATATTTAATAAACTCACGCATCACTTAATTGAGAGAGATAAAAATTCTATTAGGAAATAATGCGAATATTTACGAACCTCGGTGTTGCGCCAAACGCCGCCTTTGATCATAATCCGCGGCATTTTGGTTGTTTTGTTTTAGAGCTCTGCAACGAATTTATACCATTTAGATGATTCAGAAGAAAGATACCGTAACGATTTCTTTTTCCAACAGTCCTGTATTATTGAGCAAACATGTGAAAACTCAAACAAGCGAAATGGACGAGCGAACACTACGACGACAGATGATGGCAGCAGGCTGTGACTTTTTACTTTTTCTGTGGTCTTAGTTACGGCGTCAAACCAACTGTTTAATAGTCGCCTCGTTTATGTAAATGAAAGCTGCGATGAACCAAAAAATGCTGCAATCGCCTAAAAGTTACCATATACCGTATTAACTTATCCATTAAAGTCTTATTTCTACGATAAAACACATATCGTAGTTAAATTACAATAAAGACCTTATAAAAAAATAGCTCGTTCTGTCCGACACAATAATTAAAAGTTAAAACACAGTGGGGACAATATCACGAAATATTGTGAGCAAGAGTACCAACATAACATTTCTCAAATGTCAACTATATTCGTGAATGGCGTTTCACTCACAGGCACTCCCATTTTCTAGATTTTGTAAAATTGGACATCTAAATTGCAATATCTTTGAAATATTATGATTTTTCAGCAAAGTGAAGTATTGTGCGTCAATTATGATTAGTGTTTACTAGAGTAAACCAACGAAGTGGATATTTTATAGGTAAGACTGAAACCGTAAATGACTTTACCAATGCACGATTAATCTATTTACTCAGTGTTATTATCATCTAATGTGCATAAATTAAGATACAGTGTTAAGTATTTGTTATGTACATTTATACTCCAATAGTATCTATAGTTTTAGTGGCTCAAGGCTGTCGAAGGAAACTGCTATCCGACATTCACCGGGAAATCGTAATTTACCTAGTTAAACTACGTACATTAACGCATAAATGGTTTCTTTTCAGAACATGTCGACAATATCGAGGTCTGTCCACATCAGCCAGCAAAAGCTGGCTGAGAAGCTTATCATATTGAATGACAGAGGAATTGGAATGCTCACCAGGATCTACAATATCAAGAAAGCATGTGGAGACGCCAAGTCTAAACCAGCATTCCTGTCGGATAAAGCCCTGGAATCATCAATCAAACACATTGTTAGAAGATTCCCCAATATTGATGTCAAAGGTCTTCAAGCTATCACAAACATAAAAAATGAAATCATAAAATCACTTTCATTGTACTACTACACATTTGTAGACTTGCTAGATTTCAAAGACAATGTCTGTGAACTCTTGAACATTATTGATGCTTGCCACATTACTTTGGATTTGACCCTCAATTTCGAATTAACCAAAAACTATTTAGACTTAGTCACAACTTATGTATCATTGATGATTCTGCTCTCTCGAGTTGAAGACCGAAAAGCTGTTTTGGGTCTTTTCAACGCAGCACATGAGCTGGTACACAATCAGATAGACCCGAGCTTTCCTCGTTTGGGTCAATTAATTGTTGATTATGATGCCCCTTTGAAAAAGTTGTCAGAAGAATTTATGCCACATCAAAAAATATTAACAACTGCTTTGAATTCCTTGTGGCATATTTATCCAGCAAGAAACCTAACTGCTGAACATTGGAGATCTGAACAGAAACTGAGTTTAGTCAGCAACCCAGCCCAGCTGCCTAAACCTTCAGAGACAAATACCATGTCCTGCGAGTACTTGTCCTTGGAATGTCTTGAGAGATGGGTGATATTCGGATTCGCCCTTTGCCATCAGATGCTACAACAGGAACATGCTAACAAGATGTGGGTTAGTGCCCTGGAGTCTGGTTGGGTGGTTGCCCTCTTTCGTGATGAAGTGATCTACATACACAGCTATATTCAGGGCTTCTTTGATGGCATTAAAGGTTATGGTAAAAGAATATCTGAGGTCAAAGATTGCTATCACCAAGCTGTGCAAAAAGCTGGTTACAAACACAGAGAAAGAAGAAAATTCTTAAGAACTGCTTTGAAAGAACTGGGGCTTATCTTGTCCGATCAACCTGGCCTGATGGGACCAAAGGCTTTGTTGGTGTTCATTGGTCTATGCTATGCAAGAGATGAAGTATTCTGGCTTTTGCGTCACAATGACAATCCACCCCAAAAAGTCAAAGGTAAAGCAGCTGAGGATTTAGTGGATCGCCAGCTTCCAGAGCTACTGTTTCACATGGAAGAACTAAGAGCACTGGTGAGAAAGTATAGTCAAGTCATGCAAAGATATTATGTCCAATATTTATCAGGTTATGATGCAATTGCTTTAAACCTAATGATCCAAAACTTGCAAGTCTGCCCTGAGGATGAAAGTATAATTCTCTCATCTTTGTGCAATACAGCAGCCAACTTGAATGTTAAACAAGTAGAGGACAATGAGATATTCGATTTTAGAGCCTTCCGTTTGGATTGGTTCCGACTCCAGGCATACACATCTGTAGCCAAAAATCCCCTTAGTCTTGTGGATCAGAGAGAACTGGCACAGTACATAGACAAAATGGTCTTTCACACTAAAATGGTGGACAACCTTGATGAAATAATGGTGGAAACATCAGATTTGTCTCTCTTCTGTTTTTACAGCAAAATATTTGAGAGCCAATTCCATTTGTGCCTGGAATTTCCAGCACAAAACAGATATATTATTGCATTCCCTCTAATTTGTAGTCACTTCCAAAACTGTACTCATGAATTATGTCCGGAAGAGAGACACCATATCAGAGAGAGAAGTCTTTCTGTTGTGAATATATATTTGGAGGAGATGGCCAAAGAAGCTAAGAATATTATTACAACCATTTGTGATGAACAATGTACAATGAGTGACAAATTACTTCCAAAACACTGTGCACAAACCATAGCTCACTTGGCTAACAGAAAAAAGAAAGACAAGAATAAGAAAAACACAATAGACTTTGTCAAACCAGGAGCAGAAAGTTACCGGAAAACAAGAGAGGAATTGACCACAATGGATAAACTTCACATGGCATTGACAGAGCTTTGCTTTGCCATTAATTACTGTGCAACGGTAAATGTCTGGGAATACACATTTGCGCCTAGAGAATATTTACATCAGCACTTAGAGACTAGATTCTCAAAAGCACTGGTTGGTATGGTTATGTTCAACCAAGACACCAGTGAGATTGCCAAGCCATCGGAACTACTAGTAAGTGTCCGTGCATATATGAATGTCCTGCAAAGTGTTGAAAACTATGTACACATTGACATCACAAGAGTGTTCAACAATTGTCTGTTACAACAAACACAGAGTATTGATAGCTATGGTGAAAAAACGATTGCCTCTTTGTATACACAGTGGTATTCTGAAATCTTGCTAAGAAGAGTCAGTGCAGGAAGTATTTGCTTCTCTATGAACCAAAAGGCCTTTGTAAGCCTTACTGCTGAAGGTGCAATACCCTTCAATGCTGAGGAATATTCTGACATAAATGAACTTCGGTCATTAGCAGAGCTGATTGGACCATATGGTATGAAATCGTTGAGCGAAACTCTCATGTGGCATATTGCGAGCCAAGTACAGGAATTGAAAAAGCTGGTTGTACAAAATAAGGAAGTGCTGCAAATGCTGCGCACCAACTTCGACAAACCAGAAATGATGAGAGAGCAGTTTAAAAGACTGCAACATGTTGATAATGTGTTGCAGAGAATGACAATAATCGGCGTTATTCTGAGCTTCCGTCAAATTGCCCAAGAATCTCTTTTGGATGTTTTAGAACGACGCATTCCATTTTTGATTAGTTCGATCAAAGATTTTCAACAGCAGCTACCTAGTGGAGACCCGATGCGCGTAATATCCGAGATGTGCTCGGCGGCAGGGTTGTCCTGTAAGGTAGACCCGACCCTGGCGTCAGCTTTACGACAGCATAAGGCCGAAGTGGAAGAGGAGGAACACCTAGTTGTTTGTCTTTTGATGGTGTTTGTGGCGGTGTCTCTGCCGAGGTTGGCTCGCAGTGAAGGGTCCTTCTATAGACCGTCACTGGAAGGTCATGCAAATAATATTCACTGTATAGCACCAGCAATCAATCATATCTTTGGCGCCTTGTTTACCATTTGCGGTCAGGGTGACATAGAGGACCGCATGAAGGAGTTCTTGGCTCTGGCGTCTTCTTCTCTGCTGCGCCTTGGCCAGGAAACAGATAAAGAAGCCATCAGGAATCGAGAATCGGTATACTTGCTACTTGACTTGATTGTTCAGGAGTCACCTTTTCTGACAATGGATCTGTTGGAGTCATGCTTTCCGTATGTGTTAATACGTAACGCCTATCACGAAGTTTACAAGCAGGAACAAATGCTATTGCATTCGTAATGCTTTATATTGTACAGTATGCATATAAAAGACAAAAATATTATTGTCATTTATTTACTAAATAGTTGGTTCAAATTTTACTTTATACTGTCCACATATAGGTGAAATTCCAATGTAATTAATAAGATTTATAATTTTCGACTATAATGCATATGAGATTATTAAAGTTTGAAGTTTATTATAATTATTATCTTTATGTAATTGATTGGAGCACAGTATTTTATTCCACAAACATTTATGTAGGTTTAATGAGACTGGTAGATTATTCCGTTAAATTAAATTGTAAAACGGATTCCAAACTTTGTTCAATATCCACTTGAAGCTACATACCTAATTAAGATATCGAAGTACCTAATATAAGGCTTTGTTTTATTGAATAACAATGTTTTTATGAAATTAAATATAGGGACTTTATTTTGTATAAGAGTTTATTATATGTTTCCATTAGATATTATGTTAAGAGATAACTGAAATGTTTAACAAATTAATAGTGTGTGAACAATCCATCTAGCCGATAAAGGATATACCCTATACATTGAGTACCTACCCTTACCCAGAGCCTATGTTGTAATTAGTCCCTAACTAGTTTTTTTGTTGACGTAATAAGGCCTAACTTGTACAAGAATGTATTATTAAAGTGACTACGCCAGGAACAATCCGGGTAGCTATTGCTTTGATGTAGCGTCATTAGACCTTTTGATAAAAATACTAACTATGTAGCTGCCATGCTTGTTTTAAAACATGCAAATTGGCGTGTTTAGAATTCCGTTTTTAATATTCCGAATTTTATAAGGAGACATTTTTTTCACAAAAGTTTAGGTAGTTCCATTGTGATGCAGAATTAGGTCAGCTCTGCAAGGCATATCCTATTCCTATTTATTGACCTATGTAAACTTAAAAATCAACATATTATAAGAATGTCTGACTCTTTGGAAATGTTAAAGTAAACCCACCATTGATAATAATTGCCTTTTCTCCGAAATAGATCAGATATTTAAGTACATTTATAAGCTAAATTTTAATTAAGATAATGTAATTTACATGTATTGAACATTACAAGTTATTTTATGAAAGCTAGACGTAGGTTGATTTTTATTTGCGAGATTAATTTATTATTAGACACTAATGTATCCTCTCTAGGTATTTATATACATAACATCCAGAGCAGATTGTAATGTAAAACATGTTCATCAAAATTCATTGTTCAGTTCTCTGAAAAAAACATGAGGAACTGTTAACTCCTTTCTTCAAATCGGTTCAAACGTGTCATATGATCCCAAATTGCAATTCTATCCTGCCAACTGGCTCACAACATTCACACAATTCTGAGATGTCACATAAGTTGCTAAGTGTTAACTGTAAGGTCAGCAACAGAAGTAGATTCATTCACTTTTAGTAACGTTTAAAGTATTGGGTCTTAAAGTATTCTCGATGCTGACCGGACCGTACCATAATGCGTGGCGTGACATGTTTCATGGAGGACATTGAACTCTTGAATTGAGAGCTTGTCACAGGAAACAGGTCAGTGTAATTTATCAGGGACCGCGGGAGGTATTTATCTGACAGTCAGTTCTTAATCTTCCTGTTTGCTAAAAGAGAACTAGAATGTATTGTGTATTTTCTTAAGTTGGCACCCAGTTTGGTCAATATTTCCTTTCCAGATACTTTGTATCGTCTAAGATAGACCAATGAATTCGTCTTTGTACTATGTTTTCTGTCTATTTTTCCTTTGTGTGGTTTCGTCTCGATTAATGATGTCATTATGGCATCACATGTAGAAATACGCATCACGATAAGAACATTTGATGAGTAATACTGAGAGGGACTGGTACCCTGTTCATACAATATTTATTCCAAGTATAAGAGCAGACAATACTTTTTTGCACCAAATCGCTTAACATCGTATAGGATAGTTTATCATTTTTGTACCTTGTATATACGAATACCACCTACGCATTTATTAAATCATTTAATATAAACAAAGTGTTTTTATTCTTAACCCTCTACATCATCACCCCCTAAACGTCCCTACTGTTGTTGGAGCATGTGATTCCTAAACTAGGGCGATCCCCTATGGTAAATTAAAACTACAGTTTTCATGTAAAATTTATTGTTTTTTTTATTATTTTGAAATCACATGTTGTAACATTCATCTTGTTAATTAAAAATATTCACATTGTCATTTAAATAATCTATTACGGTAATCTAGCTTACACTTAGGAGAAATAATGCCATTGAGTACTACTAGTGATGGAAATAAATGCTATCCATCAATTACACGATTGGTCAAGTCGCTCTACAACGGAAACATTACCCTCTCGGTTTACATACAAATATACATTATAGTACAGTTACGAGAATTTGCGTATTTTCAACATTCACTAATAAAATGGCATTAATATGGTATACTTATAAGATCGATCTTAACATTAATGTATAGAAATAATAAAAATACATCATGCTCTTTGGCTTGCACGACGGAAAGTAACTCTACGTAGTTGATTCACAATAAAAATATAATTACTTATCAAAGAGATCAATTCTGCAGAACCGTATAACAAAATGTTCGTCCGATGTTCATACATACAGGAGTGTTTGTGATATGCAACTTTGTGTTCAAACAAATACCTTGTAAATATAAATAAATGTAAACATTGTATTTGAGCCATCTTTACGCACAAACTCATACACACAACTACAAAATTAAAAAATGCACTTTACAAAATTTTATCATAGCAAGATCGAAAGATTTTTCAGTCTAATCATATTTGATCATTTGGCAATACTGTTAAAATTTCGTAATTAATACTTAAGATAGGTTAAATAAAGTCGAATTAATCCAAAAGTACATTCGCGGTCATAGGAAGACTAAATGTAATTTTGAAAAATGTTTTTGAGCCCATACATTTTCACTAATATAAAGTTGGAATGATTACACTGCGGTTACTAATACCAAATCAAAGGAGAATAAGTAAAGGAACAGGAATACAATTGGTATAATGGCACCTCGACATTCCACTTACGTTTAATATTAAATATGTTAAAAATAATTTTATATAAAAATTATTACACTTACAGAGATTCGAGTAAAACAATGCAGTATTTATACAGTACTCTAATATCGGTATGAACGTTTACGTTTGTATGATATTTTTACATTGTAGCCTTTGTATACCTCTTCATTTATATACAAAAATATACATAAATGTCCGGTCGTACGAGCAACACGTTTATTTATTGAATATAGTCTCACTGGTTCGCGTGAACGTCATCATGCCGTCTTTAAAAAGTTATTTCCTATTTCCGTAATACAAAAATAATTAATTTTATAGTAGATCACCATTTCGCTCGCCCGACCTCAGCAGTAGCGGATCGATATTACATTTTATTCGATTGAGCAAATAATTTATTATCTCTTATGAATTAGAAACGAAATTACTGCGTGTATTCGAATTTTACTAAAAACGGTGGCATGCTATCTTCGCGTCGATGATTCGCTTGTGTGCGGACGACCCGCGGCGCAGGGACGAGCCCTCGGCTCGCATGACTATGTCTATACAGAGTATTGGAAACGTTCACGCGTCATAGACGCATCAGGCGGACAAAGATCCCGGGGTTGGATCTGTCTAAAGTGTCAGGGATGATGTATAAAAGCACCAGCAATATTGAAGACTTCAAGGCAGTGGCAGACATTTCACCTTCACCCGTAGGTAATACCGGCGAAATCAAAATACAAAGTTACAGTATGGAATGTCATTCTAGCGGTAGTAAATGCAGTGGGCGTCGCGGGCTCGTCTCTGCGCTTCGCGCTCCTCGCAGGAGGCACTATCTATAACGATATCACACGGTATGTACTGTTCGTATGACATCACTATCGAGACAATTCACAATTCACTCGGGAATACTGTTGGGCCGTATACAGTTGCATCTCTCGGGAATCAACTAACTATTCCACCTAGCACTTTAGATAACGAAAGCTCAGATAGTATTCAAAAACTGATGCCATTCTTGCTAGTCTTATATAAGTTTTGGGGGCATAGCTTTTGCAGCAATATATTTGGCATGCGTTCGTCACTCGGCGGCACACAAATCATTCATACAACACTCAAGTTTAATAAAATGGTAATCTCAAAAAACGCCGCCTATAGGATGATACTAACTTTTCTATACATAACATGACATTCAAATAGACGTGCGGACCGTTCACAAAATAATTACATTACACGATTATTGTTTATCACATGGCATAATATCAGTTACTCGTCTCGATAATCTGTATCGGTAGCCTAACAAAATTGGATTAACTGATCTGCCCGCTTATTCACAACGTGTCAGAAACTGATTAGGATTCGTAAACTGTCCTCCATCTCTTTCCACCTAACCCGAGTGAGACTAGATTGAAAGTGACCGAGAATTGATTTTCCAAATCCGAACGTCAAGAAGACGTCGCGAATAAGGTAGCAGGGCCCGCTTCCGAGGACACCTATCCAACGTCCGTAAAGTTCGCTTATCAAGTCGGATCGGGTGCGTCGGGGCGGGCCGCCGCAGTCTAGGGGATAGTAGCCCGCGCAGAGATGCAACTGGGCGGGGTGGGGGGTAGTACAAAACGTGCGTGTCCCTCGGCCTATATGTCGGCGTGCGGGGGCGCGCGCGGGTGCGTGACGGCGAGCGCGTCGGGCGAGTGCAGCGTGATGGTGGTCTGGCTCCCCACCGTCACGGTCTTGTTCTCCGCGCCCGCGCCGCCCGCCGCCCCGCCCGTCGACCGATACACGTACCTGTGCGATCAAACTTATCGTTAAAATGTGTAAATCCAAATGTTATATTAAATATTCATACTTCATCCAAATTCGAATCTATTGTGTCATTAAGGTATTCGTTTTGATACGGTTAGCGTTACAAATCAGCTCAGCAGTTTAAAATTCTTCTTTTTAAGTTTACACTTTTGACTGGCTCGGTGCTCAGGCCAGAGGTCACTAGACCCTGGCTGGCTGTTCCAAAAGTCGTGGGGTCGATTTCCACTCGAAAAAATATTTGTGTGATGAACATCGGTATTTTTTCTATGTCTGGGTGTGAATATGTATTTAACCCTTGATCAAATACAGCATATAGAATTTTATCATTGGTTTTCGCCGGTATTACAACTACATAAGGTTCAAAATCTGGTGGGAACTATTTTCCCCGTGTCTTATTAAGGGTTAAGTATGTATTCATAAATATGAATTATATCAGTCTCTGACGTCCTTAATACAAGCTCTGCTTAGTTAGGGGTCAGATGACAGTGAGTGGAAATGTCCCAGATATTTATTTATTTTTCAACTGATCTTCAGGTGTCTTTATTCGTTCTTAGAAGAAATCGTAAAACGTTTGAGGTAGGTGTCTCACCCCAGCAGCAGCGGCACGCCCGGCGCGAGCGCGACGAGCTCGAGCTCGCCGCCGCCGCACTCGTACTGTCAGACCTTCTGCGGCGGGCGCATCTCGTACGCGCGCGCGTACGCCGGCGCGTACGGCTCCGCGCGCCGCGCGCTCGGGCCCGGCGGCGCCGACGCTGGGGACGAACGTACACGGGTTAAATTTTATGTTACAATTTTTAAAAATTTTTAATACACACTACGTATGAATGTGTCTCGTATGATTGAAATATTTACAGTCTAATTCTACGGAAATGTAGGTATATTTCCCGATATTTTGTACTGGTTCCCGATCGGCACTATTGCACGCGCCATGATCCCGGATTGACCCTTGATCAAATATTCATATTGCCGAATCTTGACACAAATTTCAAATAAAAATAATTTTACGGATTAAACTCGCGTGTATTGGTATTCTAAACATTATTTAGAGATCCGACGTTTCGAGCTCTTTACAGCGCTCGTGGTCACGGGAAGAGAGATGTCTTGCCCGTCTAAATAATCTAAATAAGTCTAAATAATGTTTAGAATACCAATACACGCGAGTTTAATCCGTAAAATTAGTTTTATTTGAAATGTGTAGTGCTCGCGCAAATAAAAATAGACAATACTATTGACACAAGTTATTTGAATATGCTGATATTATCAAGTTCAGATGTGAATTCTTTCGAGTTCGACACCGAATATCCTCAGATTTTGATATTCGTCATCTGAGTATTCCCCGTCGTCAGTGATCTCTTACCGGGCATGTCCCGGTGCGCGGCGGCGCGCGGCGGCGCGTAGCCCTTGTGCGGGCGCGCGCGGCGGTGTCCGGGGCGCGGCGCGGCGCGGGCGTCGCGCGCGGCGCCGGGCCCGCGCATGCGCCGCAACGTGTTCATCGGCCGCCGGAGCGTCTCCGACAACCGTCTGTAATGGGGAACACGTGTTATAGAGACCAATAACCAGATGTCCGACTGATTTTGGCCACGGCCGCCGATACCGACGCACATCAGTCAACTACGCTGAAAGTATTATAATGCACAAGGGAATAAAGTGTGAACTTCACACTTTATTCCCTCACTTAAAAAAATTGACAAAACAGCAAAGTGACACGAGATCAGAGCTACTTTACCTTAGCGTGCTCTCCGCGACACCATCCACTAACATTTTAACTAATTTCTTAACCGATCAAAATTTCAATCGAGTAGCAACCGAACATTGAATTTGCCATCCATCACACTCGAAAAGAACAGCAGACCATCAATAGATTTTCAGAGAGGCTACAGTACCTGGCCGGGGGTCGCTTCGGGTTGGACGAGGGCGTGTGCACGGCGCAGCACTTGACGAAGGCGCCGCAGCACACCACCAGCGCCACGCCGCCCAGCAGCACCGCCCACCACTGCTCCGTGACCCACGCCTGCACCGACTGCAGCGTGGCGCGGTTCAGCAGCAGGTTCTTGAGCCGCGCCAGCGGGCCCTCCGCGTCCACCGCGCGGCATTTGAGGAACACGTCGCAGTAGCCCTGGGAAATTTAATGGAAATCAATCAGTAAGTGATTGGATTGATAAGCGTATCCACATGGATCCGCATATATTATTCAAAGCACGTTCTGTATCCGTTACATTCCGGATATCTGGATGTTATCACACCTGAGCGCAACTGCTTTCAGTTACTACTACTACTAGTTAACTAGCCGGGCCTAACACTAATCCCTCCTTTGGGTAGCTCCACTCTGACCGCAAACTCCTCAGTGTTTTGAGTCCGGCCCCAGGTCCCACGTCGCAGACGAACTGGTAGAGCTGCGCCGGTCCACGGTGGCGATGAGGCCGTGGCACAATGCATCCCTAGTACCCACCTGGAAGTTATCACACGGCGAGCCGGGCCTCAGACTGATGCCTCCCTTGGGCAGTCCGACCCTGTCCGCGAACTCCTCGGTGCTCCTGCACGAGTCCGGCCCCAGGTCCCCTTGGCAGGCGAGCTGGCAGAGCTTGCTTCCACGGTGGCGATGAGACCGTGACACAATGCATCCCTAGTACCCACCTGGAAGTTATCACACGGCGAGCCGGGCCTCAGACTGATCCCTCCCTTGGGCAGTCCGACCCTGTCCGCGAACTCCTCGGTGCTCCTGCACGAGTCCGGCCCCGGGCCCACTTGGCAGGCGAGCTGGCAGAGCTTGCGCCGGTCCACGGTGGCGGTGACGCCGTCGCCCGCGCCCGTCGGCGCTGACGACAGGAAGCACTCCTTCATGTTCCACGCGAGGCAGATGGAGCCGCTGCACTCGCCGTTTATGCAGAGTTGCGTGCCTGTAATGATCGAATGACGTATCTTATAGTTTTATTCATGTTAATCCTTCATTTTAATCCTAATAGTGTGATAGTCTTTAAGTGAGAATGTATCAGGCTCGAAAAGCCATGTATTCGAAATAAGAATCATAGTTAGTAATAGTCAAACTGAAGAGCGGGTACAGATCTGGGTCGAAGGACCATGTGAGGAAACGGCCAGCAACACTTCAACCAGTAATAAAAAAAACATTTAATGTAGGAAGTACCAAAACAAAATGCTTACACGATCAACTAATAGAACCTACAAGGTCTTTTTTCACTCTTCGTTTAGGCGACGTCCACAAACGATGTAGATGTGATGACAATAAGGGCTACAGATCAAAAGTGGCTACACTCGGTGGCCTCGCGGTGTTCTGTCCGCGAGTGTACCTGCTGTGGCACGTACCGTTGTTACACTTGGTGTGGTTGGACATGGCGCGCGGGCCGGGGCACTCGGCGGAGGCGCCGGAGCAGAAGGACGCGTGGCTGCACTCGGTGGCCTCGCGGTGTTCTGTCCGCGAGTGTACCTGCTGTGGCACGTACCGTTGTTACACTTGGTGTGGTTGGACATGGCGCGCGGGCCGGGGCACTCGGCGGAGGCGCCGGAGCAGAAGGACGCGTGGCTGCACTCGGTGGCCTCGCGGTGTTCTGTCCGCGAGTGTACCTGCTGTGGCACGTACCGTTGTTACACTTGGTGTGGTTGGACATGGCGCGCGGGCCGGGGCACTCGGCGGAGGCGCCGGAGCAGAAGGACGCGTGGCTGCACTCGGTGGCCTCGCGGTGTTCTGTCCGCGAGTGTACCTGCTGTGGCACGTACCGTTGTTACACTTGGTGTGGTTGGACATGGCGCGCGGGCCGGGGCACTCGGCGGAGGCGCCGGAGCAGAAGGACGCGTGGCTGCACTCGGTGGCCTCGCGGTGTTCTGTCCGCGAGTGTACCTGCT
Source organism: Maruca vitrata (assembly GCA_039566165.1). Taxonomy (NCBI): domain Eukaryota; kingdom Metazoa; phylum Arthropoda; class Insecta; order Lepidoptera; family Crambidae; genus Maruca; species Maruca vitrata. Next base: position 5,362,142 of record CM076919.1, read on the forward strand.
GTGGCACGTACCGTTGTTACACTTGGTGTGGTTGGACATGGCGCGCGGGCCGGGGCACTCGGCGGAGGCGCCGGAGCAGAAGGACGCGTGGCTGCACTCGGTGGCCTCGCGGTGTTCTGTCCGCGAGTGTACCTGCTGTGGCACGTACCGTTGTTACACTTGGTGTGGTTGGACATGGCGCGCGGGCCGGGGCACTCGGCGGAGGCGCCGGAGCAGAAGGACGCGTGGCTGCACTCGGTGGCCTCGCGGTGTTCTGTCCGCGAGTGTACCTGCTGTGGCACGTACCGTTGTTACACTTGGTGTGGTTGGACATGGCGCGCGGGCCGGGGCACTCGGCGGAGGCGCCGGAGCAGAAGGACGCGTGGCTGCACTCGGTGGCCTCGCGGTGTTCTGTCCGCGAGTGTACCTGCTGTGGCACGTACCGTTGTTACACTTGGTGTGGTTGGACATGGCGCGCGGGCCGGGGCACTCGGCGGAGGCGCCGGAGCAGAAGGACGCGTGGCTGCACTCGGTGGCCTCGCGGTGTTCTGTCCGCGAGTGTACCTGCTGTGGCACGTACCGTTGTTACACTTGGTGTGGTTGGACATGGCGCGCGGGCCGGGGCACTCGGCGGAGGCGCCGGAGCAGAAGGACGCGTGGCTGCACTCGGTGGCCTCGCGGTGTTCTGTCCGCGAGTGTACCTGCTGTGGCACGTACCGTTGTTACACTTGGTGTGGTTGGACATGGCGCGCGGGCCGGGGCACTCGGCGGAGGCGCCGGAGCAGAAGGACGCGTGGCTGCACTCGGTGGCCTCGCGGTGTTCTGTCCGCGAGTGTACCTGCTGTGGCACGTACCGTTGTTACACTTGGTGTGGTTGGACATGGCGCGCGGGCCGGGGCACTCGGCGGAGGCGCCGGAGCAGAAGGACGCGTGGCTGCACTCGGTGGCCTCGCGGCACGTCACGTTGGACTGCGCGTTCACGAACTGGCACGTGTTCGCCTGGCAGCACGGGCCTTGGGACGGGCTGGGAGAAAAAAGCAAATACTTATTAGTCAAATTGATGAGGGTTTTCGCTTATGAGAAATTCACTCGATGCCAATAGGTCGCCTACCTATTGGCATGAGATCCAACAGCAACATGAGTGGTTATTTTTGACGTGATGTGTGTGTTTTTGCTTGAGGTTTGTTTTTTGAGGTAATGTTGTAATTCGTTGTGTACTTGTTTATGTTATGTGGTCAATCAATAATTTCTTATTCTTGCATGTCAATACTTACCAACCACGTAGCAGTTAGACCTCATATCTACGTCTAGCTAGTGGAACATTTTGGATCAAGTCCGTCACTCTGCCTTGATAAAAATCATCTAAGGCTAATGAGACGATACGATTACAAAACTAGCCATGTACGAAACTGTTTATTACCTGCATTGTGTGTTGGCTTTTCTGGTACATCCTTTGGCAGTGATATTTTTCTCTTTATCGTAAGCGCTTAATTGTCTCGGATAGCAACAGTGGTCTTTGCACTCGATCTCATCGTAACCTGGAACAACAAGAAAAGTTGTTAAATTATGAATCCAAGAACACGTGATAACAAATAAAAGTAAGTGCAGAGTAGTTCTGGTTTGGCGTTATTGTTTTTAAATAGAGGCTACTAGACCGTGATCGTGAGGGCCTTTGTAACTGGTCCTCTAACTGCATATGCACACTTTGCCGATGTTGAAACTAGTCCACTATGTTATTAGAGAGCTGTGCTTCAAGCCCTGGACTAATACTTTGCAGCACAAGCCATCAGTCGTAGTCCACGGAACGAGGAGAGCGGCTGAGGTCGGTGAGGTCAGCGATACCTCATACTCAAATTTTTGAACGTGAGCCTGTTAGCCTCAGGCGGCTTTTGCAGCTTCACCTAACTGGCGGGTGAGCGGAAGGCTCACACCTTCAAAGGGCCTACCATGAGTTGGCTATCGAAAATTACGTACGTTAAAAACCTATCGAGTTGTTTTTTTCATACGGCCGATTTTAGTTCTTCGCGTAACCACCAGAGGCGCTGTACAAGTTTTTCATAGACATATTAACGTAGGCGATATCGAGCGCGTAAGTTTTAAACTCATTGTAGCCCTAAAGTAGTGAAGTTACCACTCACCGCAGTCACACTCCTCGCCGACCTCGACGATCTTGTTCCCGCAGAAGGCGCCGGCGCTGGCGGTGAGGCAGTTCCGCTTGCGACCGTCGCGGACCGCGTCCAGCACGGCGCTGATGTTGCCCACGGAGCAAGAAGAGAAGCGGCTGTTGTTGGGCCGGTCGCCGGACGTTGCTGACGCGAACATTATGTAGTTGCCGGCCGCGCCGCCCGGACGGCACTCCGATGGGTAGTCGTGCTGAAAAAATGAGCGAGTTATTTAGACTGCTAGAACATATGCTATAGATGTTTGATTGCCACTGTCTAAATACAATGGTTGACTATTGACACAAAAATAACTAATGGGCTAGAACTACCTAGATAGTCAAAATGCAATAGTCAAATCGTAGCGTGCCTTGTCGGGGCCCCGAATAAAAAAATTGTTTAGAGGCCCTTATATGAAAGTAAAGATTGCTTTATAGAATTTGTTAAATAAATTAGAAAGTTTTTTCTTTTTTTCCTTACACACTTTTGGGGTACGTATAATTGTTACGGCAGATACAGCGGTAGCTACGTCCCTGGAACTAGTCCAAATGCAAAGTAAGGAGAGAGAAAATCTTCAACAACGCTTATTGTTGAAGGTACGTAGAACAGTCAACTAAGAACTACATTTCCAACATGGTCGAACATGAGGACCTAAATATTTCTCATGATTCCAGAAGTACACGCTAGCTAGAAGGAAACCATTAACGAAGGCCTCCATATCGGATGTTCCACATACCGGCGATCCGAAGTTGTGTCCGATCTCGTGGGCAAGCGTGAGCTGGCTCACTTTGGGCGGCACGCGGCTGTTGTAGTTGACGAACGTGATGATGCCGGTGTTGAGCGAGCGCTTCGTGCTCTGGTACATGCCGCCGATCGTCTCCGTGTACGTCTTGTACTTCTCGCAGATGCCGCCGGAGGCGCCACTGGCGCTCGCCACCCACGCTAGGCCTGGACATTTGGATTAATAAATAAATAATATAAATATCTGGGACATTCCCACACACGGTCATCTGACCCCAAACTAAGCAGTCCTTGTACTATGGGCGTCAGAGACTGATATACATACTTACATAGATAATTTTTAAAATACATACTTTAAATTTATAATCACACCCAGAAACGGAACCAATTTTCATCACACAAATATTTGTCCCGAGTGGGAATCGAACCCATGACTCTTGGAACCGCCAGGCAAAGTAACTAACCACTGTTCCACCGAGCCAGTCAAACACAAATACAAATAGTAATAAATAAATATCACAAATATCGTTCTGTATCCGAGATATTTAGCTTAAAAGCATTTGTGTTACAAATCGAACAATGGTATACAGAAATATACATAAAAATATAAACGCAATCAGAAACGAAACAAACACCCCTGTTCAGCTCCCAAAATATTAGGAAACTGAAAATGTTCCGGATATTTACTATATTGTTTTGTTTTACTGAGCTCCCGAGAAATCCAAATATAAATAATGTCATTAAAACAAAACAACTTGATAAATATCTAATTTCTGATGTGTTTAACCATGACAGTTTAAAAACAACCCCAAAATACTTTTTTTTTTTTTTTTTTATAAAGAGGCTAACAAGATGACCTCACTCCACCTGATGGTAAGCGGTAGTGAGATCCAAATATGAGGTCGACAGGCACAATAGACCATATTGAGCCTGTCGCACTCACCCTGAAAGCCGTGAAAAAGGAGACCACTGCTGCGGCAACAACGAGACAAGGCGTGGAGTCTCGCATTGGTATTGAGCTGTGTGGGTCGGAGTTGGCCAGTCCGCCGGACGGAAGGGCCCCCGTTTCTACGGGTCTCCCAGGCCGGCGGGCTGACCCGCTCCGCCCGCACAATACCGCCGCTAAGACTCCACTGGTCCGGCGCTTGCCGCAACAATGGTCCCCCCTGGCTCCGGTTCGTACAGTGCTGATCCCGGAACGCGACCTGACCAAGAGAGGTCAGAGTCACTTGGCGGGTTTTACACAACTGTATGGTGGTAACAGCAACCGGTCGACAAAATGTCTCCCACCTGAACTTACTACTATACTATACTACTTGAAAACATTTTTATTCAAAAATATTCAAGATTGAATGCAGTGCCAAAGTCAACAACGTGCCGAGGTAATCAATCACACTCGTACGGCGATTGTTTTTTTACGTTATGTCAAATTTTTACGACTGGCCACTAAAAACTGCTACGAAATCTGTTTGTGAAAAAATATAACAACTTTAACTCGCCATTGTGCTCCACTTTTTACTAGGGTATAGAAATAACGACCTTCAACTCGGCTACTTTACATGAAGTAAAGTATTAAACTACTTATGATATATTTAAGGATAATCATGATCAAACCATACCGGCCCTACCAAAGTAAAAAAAAACACAAGTAGTAACTTGTCTACATCTCAAATTCAAGCGTTGTGAGTCATACATCATAATAACGATCTGGGCATTCGCGTGAATCACGATCCAAGACCTGAGCGCATGGCCGTAGGTAATGTATGAAATGAACTGTGTATTATTACCACAATTATGTCAGTGTGGCTAGTCAACCGTTGCCTCTGTGTGCATTGCAACAATGCTAATTTTAGTTGAGGCAAACATGTATTTAATTAACGTAGGCACGTAAATCGAACAGTGATATCAGTTTGTGGTAGGTTAAAAGGTACTGTTGTATAGACCTTAAAGGAAGGAAACTAAGGAATTAATTCATTGTAGCCTAAAGGTTCTCTGATCTGCTTTTAATTTATAAAGACACCATCAATACAACGCTTTTGGGCAATCAATCAATGATTTAACGTAATTAACAAAATACCTAATAATAAGTATTGTGATTAACACAACACAATTAACACTGAGAGGCCGCAGCTTCTTCTTCTTCAAAACAATGTATGACGCCCACGTAATAAGTCGTAGTAAGTAAGTAATTAATAACTTGTCGCGGGTCACATATTGGTATTTCTATAAGCGATAACTTTGTGAGAAATAGGCTTGGGGGTTTTATGTTAATTTTTTGACTTTACAGTCAGAAAATACGATTGTATTTTCTGAAGATACTTATAGCGATAACGTTATTATAAAAACCACATAACTGATAGTGACGACATTCGGGGAAATATCAGGAGTGAATCAATACAATATTTATCTCAGTATGTATTCATACAGTTTTATTATGCAAACATTATAATGTCGATATCTCATGACTCAATTTTCCCAGAAGACTATTTATTGTTCCTATCAGCAAATATACTTGTGATATAGGAATAAAACAAGGGAGGTACTGATTCATGTATGTTGCTTAAGTGTCAGTAGATTTAGTTAACTTGAACCAATCAATGGAGTCGCCGAGTTCTCGATCAAGGCTAACGTTATATGAATATGCCTGATTTCACTACGGTTATGATATTTAGCCATCTCACTGGACTGTCTCTGTCTAGCGAATGAATAAGAGACTGCACTTGTGCACTGAACATAAGTGCGAAGTTGGGTAATCTCCAGTGATATAAGTCGACGTGAAATTTCGGCTAGGAAATTAAAACATACTCATACATGTTATTTAATTGTGGAAATATTTTGGTCTACAATTCTAAGTCACTAGATCAGCTGATATAGATAGATTGATAATTAAGATCACAGCTCAATTTGCACAGTCAATCACAAGTTAGCGTAGTCGTAAGTGAATAAAAAATAAATAAATCCATTTCAATGCACAGTACTCACCGAGGGTTCCACCAGTGAAGTCCCTGTACGTGAACACGTACGCAAGGCAGAAGTCCTCGTGGTTGCCGAGCGAATGTAAGTTGAGAAAGTTCGACACGTCGATGTTCTCAAGGCAGAACTGGTTCGTCTCCGTCGCGAAGTGAACCGCGTTGCACATAGAGTCATCGTCGATCTGGTTGAGAATAAAACAAATTGTTTTTTATTGAAAAAATATTTTGCATCAGCAGTGTTGATATTTATTTTAGCAGCTTAAGTTAAAAATAAATTACTCATTAGTCTCTTTAAGACTAGATTGTAATCAAATGGCGTATATTATCCATAGGGACGTGCGTCAGAAGAAAAAAAAAAAAAAAAGAAAGCAGTGTTGATATCAGAAACAACAGTAGAATACACAATTATTCTTACAAATATAAATAACACACCCAGCCAAAGGACAAACAGTTCATCACACAAACATTTGTCCCGTGTGAAGAGTCAAAGTTACGAAACATTAAGTAAAGCTAAAAAATACCCATAAGCAGTACCAGATTACGCCAGAAGCCCGTAGGCCCAATTCTTTCAAGGGTCCTCATAAATGGTGAGGGGGGGAGAGATTATGAACCCCACAAAATCTTCCACGGGCCCTAAAAGCGCAGGGCCCGTAGCATTTGCTACTCCTGCAATGTCGCTAATCCTCTAATGGCGGATTGCAAAGTCGCAGAAAACCTCGTTAAGTGAAAAATATTTTACTATCTCTCGCAGAAAATGTTATTAGGGATGCTTTCAATATACAATATTGAACAGCGTCAGCTATATGCCATTGATAAGACAAGTGGCTTCATAAGTTCGTTAATAGGTATAAGAATTCTAAAAAGCCTCTTATCTGCAACGAGCATTGGCAACCCAACTAAGGGCCCGATCTATTATTTACCAAAATTATCAAGCTTATCTCGTTTATGCCACTTGTTATCATTGAATAGGCTTATTTAGCATTAACTTATTTACTCTCCATACAACTCGTAATAGAGGATATTTGCAATACTTATGTAGTACCAACTAATTAAACACTAGTTTCATTACATAAAAAACGTAATAAACAAAAACGGTGTATTTTTGCCGTCTTTCCCTATTTTATTGCAGAGTTGGCTTAACCATAGCAGATTAAAACAATACTCCCCCCCATTTTAGCAATAGGGTAAAAATTTAGACAAAATCAATAAATGCGATAAGATCGCCTAAACTGTACTCATTTATCTTGATATCTGTAATTGGATTTTCTTTTGTGCAGTAAAGTTCCCTCTATCTATCAGCAAAAATAACTTGTGCAACCCGCGACCCTCATTGCATGTTCACGCGAATTTATCCCGCACACACCGGCTGCCGCCGCGCATTGCAACTCCGGGGTGTTTCAGCGATATTTCAACAATGTATCGGGTATTTTCTATCTAAAATCTACTGTAGAATGGAAGCTTTGCACAAATATATAGTAAACCGGATGTTCGAATGTAGAGGTATGAAAAATGTGGAGGACTCATTGAAACTGCTGAACGGATTAACCCCTAAATGCATTCATTGTTTCATTGTGTTTAAGTTTTATTATAAAAGCTAAAGAGATCTTGAACTTTTTGATACTGTATGGTATGGTTTTTAAAGGCTTGGAATCGAATATATTTATGTCACCAATGGACATACAACTATGTTACCTTCAACAATACATTTATCCCTACCTCAAAATGCCTTTACACCCTTACTATAACCCCCTCTCGTCCCACTAACCTTGATCCTCTGCACTTCAAACTTGATGTTCCTGTGTTCGATGCGTCCATCAAACTTCGTGTCCCTGTAGATGTAGTTGACGGCGGTCACGTGGTGCGAGATGAGGGAGAGGATCTCCTCGCGGGTCTTCATGTCCACTTCGCTCTTCTTCGAAGGGTCTCGATGCTATAAAGAGGCATTTACATGTTAATTCATTCGGAAATGTGGTAATTTTAAAAGGTTTTCATAGTGTTTGAGAGTAGACAAATTGTGCACTCACAGTTTAATCCGAAACACTATTTTTGTAATTAAAATGTGTCAAATACATGTTATTAATACAATCTGAACATACAAACACACAGCAACAATCTAACAGTGCCCTGCTTATAAGGTATAAAGTGAATTATCTCAAAATGTGACCATAATGAAAAAAAATGCAGTGAGGAAATCATAACGTTATATAATTGACAACCATATCGCATTGATAACAATATCAGACAACTTTGTTTAATCTACATAACCTAGAATATAAGTTGTTTAAGGTTGGTATTGTTAGGCAATTTGTTAATATGGAATCATCCGTGAAGATTAACTCTGCAATTTCATTAATCGATTCCAAAATTTAATCATATGGACTGAACACGTCTTTTTTAAGTGTCAGCAAACGACATTGTAGCTTTTCGTTCTTCCTAAGAGTCCAGCTTACTGCTAAAGGCAATACTGTGGACCTCCTTGGGGAGCGCAAGCCTCGAAGAGTGACGCGGCAAGTCCCGGGCTCACAATTGATACAATTAAACGCCGCGCTTGCTTATTGACATTTAATTTGCCAATTAACTCCGCTCCGCACAAATGCTCGCGTTGTCTTTGTGTACTGTTTCATTGTAAAATACATTATGAAAATCATATAAAGTAAACGTGTATACGCGCACGCATGTGTGAAGGTGCCCTAAGGGGATTGCCCGGCTTATTACGGGAAATCTTAATGAAAATTAACCAACTGCATTCGATGATGTTTTTATGCTACATAGCACATGTGTGAGCAAACATATATACGCTGTCTGTTCATTCACTCGTAAGTCCGATGACTTCGCCAACTTTCTTACTTTGAACAGATACAGAGTAGATACTTTCTTGTCAAAAAATATTTGTCACAAATTGTTAAAACAGATGTTAAAGTGTTACAAGATGTATAATGTATCTTAACTTTAGGTTAACACTAAATCAACTAATCTATTTCTAATTGCTCCATTTGCCATTTTGCCTTTGACCTGGTTATTGCTTCGAGCTTACGTACCAGGGCAGTTAGGTCCAATAGAAAGTTAGGATGAATCGACAAGTTAAAGCTTTGCTCATCCAAAATAGAAGCTGTAGTGGGTTGAATCTGGAACTCAATAGAATAGTTGTGCCAGCGGTTTTTATAATTAAGATGTTCTCTTCTATACAAGCAAGCGAACCCATAGTTGAGATACGATGGAGTATCCACTTCGCCGAGCGATATTTTACAAAGGCGTATCATATACTCCTATATGTACATTTTACTATACAACCCTGCCACCCTACTCCTAATGGGTCAATATCTTAAAATAACATTTATGGAAAACTATGCTTATAGAAGAGTGGATGAACATGGTTACTACTTGATTAATATGACATACATTCGCGTATAGGAAAATAATCTACTTCGCCAGTGACCACCATTTGATGTAATCCAATCAAAACGGTCGATCAGTAAATAGATCAATGCTCTCGTATTTGCTACTTTTCCTTGTTACGCGTCAAGTATTGTAAGATAATAGATATTTCACTAGCTTACAGAAGTAATTTAATACATTTAATAATTATTACTAAAACACATTTGATCAATGGATCCGACCGCTAATCTATTTAGATTAAAACGATGTTGTTCAAGCATCGAGTGACGTCACTGCAAAAATAAAACACAGAAGAGCCTCCAGGTCCATTATGATAACAAGTTCCCGGCCGAATCATAATTATGCAAATATATTCTACGAGGGGCAACAATTTTAACTATTCCGTATCTGTAACGAGTGCGGGCGGTATGCGAAATGCGTTCAATACTAGCGTCGGGAAAGCCCTCTGACTGTGCACATGTAGATACTATTGTCTATGAGTCAACCTCGCATTCACTGGATTCATTTGGAGTGAGAGCCAACCGCTCCCCCGCAAGTCCGGTGATGATGACAAGGCTACTCCAAGCCATCATCGTATGTCAGTTAGGGAAAAATAACTGGATTCATTTGGAGTTTACAAACAGTAAGGTATCATATCAAATCCAAAAATGTAAACTTTCACTATAAGATGAATGCAATTCCAATTTAACGCCAAACTGAACATTTCACTTTCTAACCAAAACTATATAATCAGTAAAGCATGCCAGATGATGCATGATCTGTAAGTTTTTGTCTATTATTATGGTAGCTTTCATATTCACAACATTTATAAACGTATTTACTTAGCTTGGTTTTATAATAATAATTAAAAAATAAATGGCGTTATGTTTACAAGCGTTTAATATAAATTAATAGTTATTCAATTATACCAAGCAGCTATTCTATCATCGTTTCTAAATACTGAAAGCCTTAGTTGCTTTAGAGATGTGATTCATCAACTTCCGAATAAGCACTGGTATCTATGAATTGTATGGTGCTTACGATCCACAGACCCATCCATCATGGCTATCATAGTGAGTAACTGTTGCGTTCAGCGCCATTCGCCAAACGAATGTGAACCCGTGTAAGCCGTATGCATAGGTTTTTTGGTGTATTTTTGGTATCGTTTAGAACAAACGAAGCACGCGTGCTACACGTGTAGGTAGATATTATTTATTCTTTATGAATAGTTTGTTTTTAGACATATCACTGAAAGCGCTTAAAAGCGACCGGCTTATGAATAAAGCACGTTACACTAAAACATGTGGGTCGCAGGCGCATATAATTGGCAGCTAGATAGTTGTATTTATGCCCGTTTAGATATACCTAACGTCGACGCGGTTAAAACAATTCATCTTTTTTGGACAGGCGCCACAAAATACATGTTTATTTTATACTAGCTTTCCGCCCGAGACTCCGTCCGCGTAGAGACGTTTAACGGGTAAAACATTACTTCTTTATAGCGCAGTCGGTTAAAAAGTAGCCTATGTCCTTTCTCAGGCTCTGGACTATATTTGTACCAAGTTTCATTTTAATCGGTTCAGCACTCTATGCGTGAAAGCGTAACAGACAGACAGACAGACAGAGTTACTTTCGGATTTATAATATTGGTAAGGAAGTAAGGAAGTAAGGATAGTAAGGAAATAAGGATGTGGTGTCGCAGTAATAAAAAATGTTTCCTTATGTTTTAAATACTTACATCGGGGAACCCCTCCCGGACGTGCCGCCATATCAACGGGTCCGTCTGTATGTACAGCGAGCATGTGTTACGGTTGTCGAGCGTCGCTCGCCGCGTGCGCGAATGTTCGCCTGTGTTCGCCGCCCGCGTGTACTTATTGTGAAAATCCCAGTGCCTGCAAAAACACATAAATTCAGGGTTTGTGCGGTTGCAATACCAATGCTGTGACCGGTTTTATAGTCGCGTTAGGGGAGGTGAGCAATGCGGCGGTAAAGTGTGGGCAGTTGCCGAAGCACTCCACAGTTAATCCGCTAATAAGTTTAAGTACTACCAGCTTGTAGCTTCGTTAAACGGGTGATTAACGGAACCAAAAGTTAATCGTTGACTGAAATTGGTGGAAATCGTACTAGTGCGACTTCATTAACACTCAATAACAAGTAAGTAGAGTGTTTTAAATCTGTAAATATGTTCTGCTTATATTTTCATTACCGAAACAAAATGTTCACAATACCGAATGTATAAGTTAATCAGATCAAAATGTTAACGTTATTAACCAACTTATTATCAATTCAATATGTATTGCTGATTATGCTTCCGTTTTATTATAATCTTATTATGCATAGAACTAGCACTTGTAATGATCGAAAGCCTCCTTGAGTTTCCTTGAGTTTCGATCAGAGCGGTACAACAGAGAGGTTGAGGCTTAAATTTGAAGCCAGCTTAGGCACTGCTTGTATATTCATAACGGAACATTTGCGGATTCGAATGCAAACTAGTTGTTAATGTAAATATCATGTAATGTATTTCTCGTGGGAACAAAAAACCTCATTATCGTTTAGAAATCTACAGTTGTGTTCTAAGTAATATGGTAATAGATAAAAATCTGCCTGATAAATTAGTCTTTCTAGGAAATACATTAGAAACAAATAGCAATACATTTGTATCTTTTAATACTTCTCGCAACGGTTCATAATGAATAACAACTTATGCTCTGTATGGTCTTGCTTGATATGCGAAAATTACTGATTTCCACTATTCACTAAAATTCGTAAAAGAGACCGAAGCGGAGAGTTTTATTGTTAGAGGCCAAGATTAAACTTATGTTATCTAACAATTAAATTCTTCGTAATTTCTTCATATCTAAAAAATACCTTAACACAGAGTACGTAATTCAATTTTTCTTAGTATCTGAACTGACCAACATTAGCGCCGTTAATCGATATTTTAAAATAGCAATTGACCTACTGACTTACAGCAAGTTTCAAAAGTGTACCAATTAAGTGGATATATAATTAACGCTTGATGGACTTTGAATAAATTCTTCCATACATCCTGTATTATCTGATGTTACAAATAATATAAAGGAATATTGAACATTTTTACACCCATAAGTGTTTCATGTCTTTACGAAATTTGGGGATGCGAAGAGAATTTGCATCTCGACTTCTAATCGATCAAATTGCAATCTTTCAATGCAAGACATTGTAAACGAATTATATCGTATTTTTATAAGAGATAAAACATAAGAAATCAGAAGCCATATTGCTATATCTAAATCCATAGGTAGAATCCAACAAAAGCAGATCAACGAATACAATAAAAAACCTTTTAAATATCGCATCAAGGACAGTTGAATATGGGAAAATAATGTTGTTATCCTGTAATGGCATTGAGCCGTATCTCCAAAAACGCAAACAGACACGGTCGCGGTTACAGCCCGCATACGATCCCTTTGACCTTCAATATAGAGTTCGTACGTATATTAGTCACTTTAGCTCGTGTGTAAAGTAAAGTTATATGTTACAGATAACTTGACCGTGGTTGCGTCTATTGCTATAAATTCATGGTCTTTGCACAATTATTATTGACGCATAAATCAGTGCAAATTAGATGTTGAGAAACCATACAGTGCCATTTGATTGGATGCATCTTAATTCATTAGATAACACCATGTTACACAGGGGCAGGTAGGTTTTCAACTCCTTAGCTGCCCTGCCTGCAGGTTGATGATGATGAAGATGAAACCCAGGGCATAGCCCAAGGGTGAACTGCAGGCGAAAGTCCCTACTTTAACGTAGGCTACAGGCCCCTGCGTGTAGCCTACGTTAACGATAAACTTATACATTCGGTTAACAGATTATCCATATAATCAGACAATTGTCCAATCGCTCCTAAATTGATTGGAGAGATGTAAGATTTATCTCATGCTGCTGAATTTCTGCAAGTAGAGCAGATTTTCATCTCTCATCGGTCTCACATGGGCGGGTTGTCGTCTTGCATGCTATTGGGGTGCGGCGAGGGCGTGGTGGGTGTGCAGAGGGGCCAGCTTGGTGCCGGGAGGCTACTCGTCCGCGCTAGAGTTCTGAATGCGCTCCATCCACTGCACTACCTCGTCGCTGATCCGCAGCCGCCACGTGGCCTGTGACCAACTCGCTAGCAGGCTCACCGGGGCGGGTTATCGTCTCGCAGGCTGTTGGGGTGCTGCGAGGACGAGTGGCGGGTGTACGGTGACGCCGGCGTGGTGCTGGTAGGCTCCACGTCCTTCTGGATGCGCTTCATCCACTGCACCACCTCGTCGGTGATGCCGCAGCCGCCACGTGGCCTGTGACCAACTCCCTAGCTGACTCACCTGGGCGGGTTGTCGTCTCGCAGGCTGTTGGGGTGCGGCGAGGACGAGTGGCGGGTGTACGGTGACGCCGGCGTGGTGCTGGTAGGCTCCACGTCCTTCTGGATGCGCTTCATCCACTGCACCACCTCGTCGGTGATGCCGCAGCCGCCACGTGGCCTGTGACCAACTCGCTAGCTAACTCACCTGGGCGGGTTGTCGTCTCGCAGGCTGTTGGGGTGCGGCGAGGGCGAATGGTGCGTGTGCGGCGGCGCGGAGGGCGGCGCAGGCGTGGTGCTGGGCGGCTCCTCGTCGACCCCCGAGTTCTGGATGCGCTCCATCCACTGCACCACCTCGTCGGTGATGCCGCAGCCGCCTACGTGACCTGTGGAGGAGACGAAACTTTAGAAATCGTTCTATACGACCACTTGACTTGGAGGTTCCTACGGATGGAAAAGCACAGGGTCAGAAACATTGGTAGGCTCGAATGTTAGTAGTTGTCTGTAGCTTTAAAATTGTGGTAATTTTTTTAAGAATATTTTACAAAATCCTAATAACCTAAAATATTTCTGAAACGATTTTAAGAAAAAAAAATATTCGTCATTAGTCGTATCATTTCGCATATACATGTAAACATTCAGTCATTTTTCAGGTGGGAGACATTTTGTCGACCGGTTGCTGTTACCACCATACAGTTGTGTAAAACCCGCCAAGTGACTCTGACCTCTCTTGGTCAGGTCGCGTTCCGGGATCAGCACTGTACGAACCGGAGCCAGGGGGGACCATTGTTGCGGCAAACGCCGGACCAGTGGAGTCTTAGCGGCGGTATTGTGCGGGCGGAGCGGGTCAGCCCGCCGGCCAGGGAGACCCGTAGAAACGGGGGCCCTTCCGTCCGGCGGACTGGCCAACTCCGACCCGCACAGCTCAATAACAATGCGAGACTCCACGCCTTGTCTCGTTGTTGCCGCAGCAGTGGTCTCCTTTTTCACGGCTTTCAGGGTGAGTGCGACAGGCTCAATATGGTCTATTGTGCCTGTCGACCTCATATTTGGATCTCACTACCGCTTACCATCAGGTGGAGTGAGGTCACCTTGTTAGCCTCTTATATAAAAAAAAAAAAAAAAAAAAAAAAACATACTTTTTCTATCACCACAAAGGTTTCTTTTTTAAAATATCCCAAACCGCAACATCATACCAGTCCAAACAGGACGCCTTGACCCGAGGGATCCTGCGGTCGTCCCGGTAAGCTGTTTAACAGCCAATGGGCTAACTTTGAAGGATACTTAAAATGGCAGCGAGTGGGAGAGGAGCAAAGTCACGCCATTGTATTGAGATGAAAAAAAACTTTGACAAAGTACTCATTATGGGGCGCTCCCAACTAAAACTTCGCGAGGAACCGACGAAAGTTACTCAAAAGGAGCACACACTTACCCTGGACGAATACAGTTTCTTAAAAATTCTTTGAGAAACTAATATTAAGATTAACTAGGTCAGTCCGCTGCTTCAAGTGAGTTCTCATATCGCTTATGGATTTATTCTTTAAATTGGTTAAAAGAATAAAAACAGCGCTACACATTCCAAAGTTTTTACAATTCAATGAATAAATCCATAAAAGACTAGACAATCCTAGACAACCTTCAACCAATAAATAAAATATCTTGTATCACTTGAATTTTGATACCCGGGCCGTAGGTATGATCTGCGAAGATAACGATAAATGAAGTTGATGAAATCAATACATCATAGCCCTGTTAATATGATTATGAAGACTTATACACTTTATTGACCTGTTTCTATGCTGGGCACAGATCATCCACCAAAACTGTCGTCTGCATCGAACACTTGATATTAATATTATTGTCATCATATTGATGTTACGATCTTAGTACCAGTCCGTAAAGAGCCAAGTGAATGGCCGGCCAGTTACGTTACAATACCACGCATTACTAGGATTACAATGATCCAGTAGCATCACACAATGCCAAATAACGTCGTACGTGATACGAATACAATGAGACTATTTAGCGAGATTTATAATCCTCACGTACCTTTGGAATAAAGAATTAATTCTGTATGCCGTTTTTGTAAGACGGGTTAAGCAAATCTCCTGTAATAAATCTCGGTATGAACTCGTGTGAGAGACAAAAAGATATAATATAAGGGATAGGTTTATACGACAGAAACAAGTATTCTAGACCCACCTCACAAAGACACGACGGTCATAAGTGCGATTAACAGTTTTATAAGTATCATTCATAGAATGAGTTTCCTTGTATTATTTATCTTAGTACAGTGTCAGTCCAATAAAATAACCAGGGAGGATCGATTTACAAAGGTTGAGAATGGATCACAGACCTTTGCAATAATCGGACGGAACAATATGATACTTACTTTTCTCTAAGGAATAGACAAAGTCTTTGTGTCTGTAAATCCTGAAACAGTCGTATTGTTGATCGTTTAAGGATTTGTAAATCTAAGATTATCAGGTATCACACTTAGCCTCTTCAAGTGCATTTCATAACGTGATGACAAAGCGAGAGGTTACGGTTCTATAAAAAAAAAAACGGTCTTCGACACTGTAATGGGACTGATTTCTAAAAATACATACGGCTGGCAACATAACACAGGGACGTATTGTCATTTCACAGGGGAGAATCGAAAGTGGATATATTCGAAGCATGACTCATTCAAGTAGGAATTAAGTAAATAACCACAGTATTAATAAAAGCTCTGACGACTTATTACGATTAACATCATCATGGAACATGGACATCTATATATGGAATGAAACATTTTTGTATTTATTATTGTGATTCCCGTCCTTCACCGTCCTACTCCAATTTCCTGAACGTATCATAATAGGAAAAAGAATTCTCATAAATCCCATTTTTAGAGCGAATAACCTAATTTCGGTGAAAATACGAACCGAATGAAATGTACGGTCGCAAATTGCGATACGAATATTGCTTTGAACAAATATAGAGCGTTATGTAAATACATACATCTATCTATAAATACAAATGTAATTCGAGTGTCTAAGAAAGTTTAAGATATTCCGAATAATATAGATGATATTTTAAATTATTCATGACAAATTCCAAGTTTTCCACGAGAGTTGGTAAGTTCGGAGAAAAGAAAAATAGGGGAGGGCAACGTTCGAAGTTTGTAGCACTAGAGGTTGAATAAACAGCGGAGTTGACGTCCCCGCCATCTCCAGCCAGTTCATATTTTGTTCATCCAAATATTTGTTTAAAACCCCGTATAGAATACTTATAATGATGTCTCTATTTGAATAATAATAATTACACAAAATATCATCTCATTGCAAGACACTTATTTATTTTAAAAAATACGAAAGATTACAATTTGTTATAAAAATGTTTTATAAGAGACATTATTACATTATCATATCGAATCAGACAGCATGCAGAATGAATATGTCCTTGTTTACTTCCAACTCCGTAGTAACAATACAATACAATTTCCGCAAGTTAAAAAGGGTAAAACAAACCCGCATTGAACTTACTGCATAATAAAACGAAATGGGGATTCTAAAATTAAAACGCTGAATAGTATGGGGTGGTATTTTCCCCGTGTGTTGTGGTGTAGGTGTAGGGCACATCGGTGCGCGCCGCATCCGCTGCATTTTAACGAAGAGACTCCTGTGCGACGACCGCCAGATAACGGAAATTACCGGCTGACGTTCCACACACCACACTAACCAATGATGCCACTGCAAACTTAACCTTATTACAACCGCATAAAGCGCAATGGATCGGCAAAACTGCACCACAGTTGCAAACATCTCGCAGCGCTAATACCCAACAACCATTCATATCTGATATTACGGGTTTGAGTCTGCAGGGACGATAATTTTAATAGCGATCATTAGTCTCGATTTTTGCTGAGTATATCTAAATGGTCGTATGAAATGAATAAGCTTTTCGGCCATATATGAATACGTTTTTATTAATAGTAAACTGAACCCGATGATAACAGCATAATATCATAGAAAACGTACCGAGGTTATCTAATTAAACAATGTAAATAATAATATCCACATTCAAATCGCATGTATTAATTGAAATCAATTGAATTATGATGATTATATTTATTTTATTTTCAAATTTATTATAAATGCAATGTGAATGACCTGATATTGATAAGTTATCAATAACTTAATTGGTCAATCACATTAAAATATACCATTGTTAATGAAATTTATGTATTAGTTAAACACCATTTAGTAAATTTTGTATTATTTCAATAGTTCTCCAACACCTTTTCTAGGTACGTTTTAGAATTTACATATTAAACTCAAAGTTAAGTAATTACAATTTGAGCAATAGCCTGACCTCCATTAGCCACCAGGGGAAACCACACCAATAGTGGAACACATATTTACAGTTATTTTATTGTGCCGGTTTCCACACAAAAACGACATTACACCATGGCGTGATATTGTGTACATTTAAACGTAATACGAAGGTTACACAGCCTCTACTTCAATGGCAAGTCTAGAGAAAGTAAAACTTGTCCAATGTCCATGTAGACCAAGTTTCAAGAAGAGCAACCGGGTAGAATGTCACCTTTATTAGCGAATCGTAGACATCCTGTGTTATCTGCTAAGCTTAAATAAAATTGCCTATTTTCTGGTTCATTTCAGGTTTCAAATGTTTATGAATGTTATGCTTGAGACTTTTAAACCTTAATCTAGTTTGGGATATTAAATAAATATTTAGAAAAACGGAAAAAGTTTAACTGCCTCTCTGAAATAAATAATAATTTGCATAACATTATTATCGTACTATTGGAATAAATAATAGCCGTAATAACTATTCGAAATTCATTTCGTACATCGCACAGCTTCATTGTAATAACGTTTATTAATCCAGTTGTTACGCGAATATTTTGCTACAGCAAAATTCAGAATGGTACTGAATTATATTATACAATTAATTGCACTTAAAAGTATGGTTTATATCATTTCGCCGATATTGGATGTTCATGACATATCCGATTTTCCATTCACGAGCTTTTATTTGAATTCCGGAACTCTATAAACGAGTTTAAAATGCCTTTGTATTGCCGACCCGTCATCGAAATATTGAGTACGTGAACGATATGCTACAGTAATGGGATGAAAATATTCAACAGTGGTGTAAATTATACAACAGTAACCAATTCACTTAATAATTTTCCTTCCTTGATTATTTTTGCGTTATAAAATGAAAACTTAATAGGTAATTGGTGTCAAACAAAAGAATAAGTACGTTAACATCTAATAAATGTTATTTTTTAACGTCTACTATATATTTTCTGGGAGACGGACTTAAAAGACGATTGTTTGATCGATTGTTATTTTATTTATTATGTCAAGGCGCAAACTTCCCCGTGAACTCTGATTGGGGAGTAAGTACAGACATAAAAACGAGGTAGTATGCAATAATACCAAGTAAATTATAGAAATCCGCGACGCATCACATCAAAGCCGTATCGTGGCTATAATATTAGATATGCAAAGTCGTCAGCGAACCAGGAGCCTTGTATACAGCCTGTAGGCACTAAGCCGATTCCAGTTTGCATACAACACACTAGGCACTGTGCAATGTGCATGTTATCAGCGTCTGGTTCCTGGATTTCTTGCAAACCGCCGCTAACGACGTCATTTTATTTTTCTTTTTACTACACGTCATACAAGGGAGGCATTTTAACGTTGACATTTTTTCGAGTTTTCAAGTGGATCTTACATACCATTTCTGTTGTTTGTGCTATTGTATTAAACAGGACAATGTAATGGTTTCACGCAAACTGACATCAGCAGCACAGATTATAAAATAGTCAACGGTGAAGTACCGTTACATCTTCAGATACACATGCGTAGCTATAGATAATATAAAAATAATATGTCTGGAGGTCAGACGGATTCAATCCAATGTAAGTACATAATGATCAGAATAATAACGTGCATAAGCGCTTAGAAACTACGGAGAATAACGTACGTAAACATTCTTAAGAGTTATGTTTATTTTGATAGTCGAAAAATTCAATTCAAGTAGGTAATAATATACTACACGTATCTTCAGGCTATTGTATAAGTACCTAATAATACAGTACCAGAGTCATTGGCACGCCCCTTTACTAAGGTATGGCATTTTTGTAGCAAACTAGTACCGGTTTGCGTACGAACACGGAGATAAGGAAAATAATTCCGTAATTACATTTTCGTAGCATTAACCACTTGACGCAGCTCTTAAATGTCCCAAGCTCCCGAGAGCGTCACACGACGCACTGTGGACTGTATTTCAGCTTTCATAGACATAATTAGACATGTAACAAAACGTTCTACCACTTATTCACATGCACTAAGTCTCTACTACATGCTAGCCAAAATGTAATTCGGATAATATTATCCGAATTACACATTGGCTATATAGTCACAATTACTTTTTACATACTGTGAAACTGGAAACTAGTTGAAACGTTATTGTGCATGTCAATGAAGTATTAAATAACATATTTAAGACAATTTATATTTATCATGGATAATTACATCAACCGGGGAATCTATGTATGGTATAAAATTACAACATCGGTACTTAGACATTGCTGAACCAAATGTCTATGTGACATATACAATTAAGACATAGCTAATATAAATTTCATCTTTCAAATCTTTTGTCTATGAAAGCCGAAAACCAGCCCACAGTGGAGGGCGGCTGTGCGTCGCGAAACACGATACTATGTTATACATGAAGCTTAAATGAGATTGTATACAATTTGCACCGTTTACATAACGGCGCACGAAGCTCGCGAGTTCCAACAAATTCATTTAGTGATCTTCTTGGGCGGCGCGTGGCGTCTCGCGTCTCGGGTCACTCCCGGAGGGCCACGTTCCCGGAGGGCCACGTCCCGGAGGGCCACGAATGCGAAAAAAGTGTTAACATGTACTTGTGTTGTTTTTTGTAACGTTTTTAACACGTAAGTACCGTTAGCAAAAAAGCAATTTGTAAATTTATATGTAATTATTATTGGTATTTAATATAAATGTTAGATTATAATAAAAAAAAACACTATTTAACTATCTATCAAAAATCAACAAATTTGATTTCATGGTTTCCGGTGATTATGTCTACAATATTTATTTAAAATTGTTAAAACACAGCCGGGTGAGACAGGGTTGTAAAAAACAAAGACAAAAACCAGATTTAAAATAATACTTAATATTTTAAAAACGTATTTGTTAATTGTTAATGTTTGAAAATACTGTTCTTTTTACTAAAGTTTATTATTATTTATACATAAGTTGTATACCTTGTAATATTTGAAAAAATATTATACGTCATAATTCAATATTTGTGATTAAATAAATAATATAAATAAATACATTCATTGAGTTTTTTTGTCAACGGTACAAGTTCAACTCAAAAGAAATAATAACAAAAGATAACGTCATCATTTTTTCGCATTCGTGGCCCTCCGGGACGTGGCCCTCCGGGAACGTGGCCCTCCGGGAGTGACCCGGCGTCTCGACGACTCGACTTGTCTCTTGATCAGAAACCTGTTTGCTTTACTATCTTTATTATGAATTATCAGAGGTTATATAAATAAAAGTATATTCTATCTTCAATAACATTCGTAAATTTTTGAATTTATTTTTTATTAAATTAAGATAACTAAATGTTATTGAAGATCCTAGGCTATTACAAGCCGTAGTCAAATTGCTATTTTAATTTTAGCTCTACATAACTGAAAAAATAAACCGATTAATATCAATTAGTAAAACCGTTGCCTAGTACTTCAAAAGATTTGAAATAAATTGGGTCTCAAAGAATAATTAGGCTAAAACCTTTTACCTAAAACCCACAGCTTAGGTCGGACATTAGTCATTTACAACGGAGCGCAGAGGCGACGCTTTAAATCAAGCTTCATCCAATACTTAGAACGCTGTTATTTTTCACGGCAAGATCCCAACTATTAAAACAATTTCCCAGACTCTGCGAATCGTAACGAATGGTATGTCATTTGTCTCGCGAGTTTGAATCTAAGTTCAGTTTCTATCCAAACCAATACAAATTCTACTGCTATTTGAAGTTATATCCTAAAACGTTGTTTTCAAGAACGAAGTAGAAAAGTACCGAATTCTGAATGGTCTGAAAAGCGATTTAAATTTTCTTGATCAGTCTTTTACACTCAAATCTAAGTAACGTTAAAATAGTATTTATGTACTCCTAAAAAAATTTACATTAGCTATAGCTAAAAGGACAACATTATACCAAACCAGGCCAAAAAGCTTTCAATTAAATAACAACAAAGAAGGGGCGGCAACAATGTTATCTGTTTTATTCGATTCGCTACATGAGCGGACCTCCTCGTCTGTTGTACCGGGACGCTAAATAAGTTATCTACTTTATAAGTAGCTAAGTTATTTCATATTCAAATAAAGGCACCGTAGAGACGCGCATAAAAGGGACCCACCCCTTACGACTGTTCAATAACTCGTAATGAAAACAAATGTAGCTACGAACGCGACCCTTCCTGTTTACCAAAGCCTGCCTACCTATTTATTTCTTTTCGATCAAACGCAATTTTGAAAACAACAAGCGAAACAAACGTAACATTAATAATGAATATATTACGCGAGTATTTTAGAAGTTTAACGGTTTATTAAATCAGTAAGTAACTGCCGTAAGCTTCGTCGTACCTGTTAACAAGTACATAAAGAATAACTAATTACCTAACGCGTAAGACTATTCCCATGTGTTAATTCCCTCGAGACTATTGATAAATATTCTCGTATTAGTAATTTTAAAGGATTAATATACGTCGAAAAATTTCATTTTTACTATACTTACTAACCTTTTCTTCAATCACAAGATTTCTTATAAAAGTAGTTCCGAACTATTCTTTGTATACGGCGTAAAGTTTTCGGAAGCGTCACCCGTCAACCTATATTGTTTAGGAACGGGAATGTTATGAAAAAAGTATCAGATTCCGCCCGGTTTCTTGACGGCGTTCGCATAACAGGAAAGGAGATTGTATTTATGCAATCCAGCGCAGTCGCATATTCAGGTGGCTCGTTGCGCTACGGAATTGCATCTACCGCGGTGCAGTTGTAACGACAAAAATGCAAACCCGGCAAACGGGGGCGTGTTGTTGACGCGGAATTACCATTCCGGCCCGGCCTACGGACGAATGAATATGTAACGTGGAATTTGGACTGGTTTGATGACATAGCGAACCGCGCCGAAATTCTGCTCCAGATATCCTATCGGCCGGTAAACAATGCCAAGATGAAAGTATTCCGGGTCGCGACGGAGCACCGCGTCGATCAATTCAATACCGAAATCTTTCAACACTGCAATACCTACTACACCGGATATGTTTATTCATAAACTAGTGACCCGCTTCGCTTCGTATGAATTTTACATAAAAAATATCCTCTTGACTCCCTTGTAAAAAAAATCCGCATCGAAATCCTTTGCGTAGTTTTAAAGATTTAAGCATACATATGGATACAGGGATAAAGAAAGCACAGACGACTTTGTTTTATACTATGTAGTGATAGTGATTATAGAATCGCAGAGCTCTAATAACAGTCGTATTTAAATAACACACAAAAATAGATAAAGCCCTATAAGACATCTAAAGTACGAACACCCAACAAAAGGTTCCTACATAATAAATTAATTACATTGCCTGCTCAAACCCGGGCGTTAGACAACGGTCTAAAAACATATCAATGAATTGTTCTGTCCTAAGCACTGGGATACCCGGGGTCGACTCACGCCTATGTACGACCGTGTTGAATAGCGCTATCTAGAAAACCCGAACAGTAGAACAATGGTAATATCTTAACTGTGATAGAACATTTAGTTCGGCACCCGTGTGTTCTGTTGTGCACAATACTGCACATAGGTAAACCCTGGATACTAAATAATTTTAGACATTATTCCCAGTTATTTACGTCGCCGAGATTGTCCTACTATTTTACATATTACGTACATTGCATAACGACAAAGCAACTACAATGGCTCGTAAACAACGCGAGCTCGAAATAAAACTATTCCGTATACGATTGTCGCAACCGATACAAACGCATCGTCGAATTAAAATTGACAGCGTCGAAATGAATTTATGACGTAAGCGGCGGCCAATAAGCGGGTTGAGTGTCCCGGTAATAAATTACCGCGAATTTTCCGATGCAAGCGATGTTGCAATCAACCGGTGACAGCGCATGGGGCAAATGGGATTAAACTTTGTTAAACGACCTTGCGTTGCAATCCATTTGCTGTGCGACGCGCGGCGAAACTTCCACCAGGGCCCATTCTCTCGCTCCAGTCTACAAACTACGCTCGCTAATTTATATGTATAGATAATTTTGCTGTTGCATGTCGCCGGGGTGAACTTAATCGCACACCATAATTTGATTAAGCCGTGTAACTTGATTGCTCATTTCAAACTACACAAAAGGCACCGAGATTATAGTAATTAGTAATGCTGTAATTAGAGTTCGTTATGTTTGTAATTATGTGATTTCTGCCCCACAAGCAGGGTAATATTCCAAATAAAGACTAATATCGTATCTACATTAATTTAATTTAATTAATAATGCTAAATATCTATTTCGTTAAAAAAATCTGTTATATAATATTAATAAAAAAAATACTAGACATCAGTTATGACAAGATAATATAATGAAGCGTTATAGGCAAGAGCCAACGTAAAAGTTTGCAAGCTCTTGCATATCAC
Source organism: Maruca vitrata (assembly GCA_039566165.1). NCBI lineage: Eukaryota > Metazoa > Arthropoda > Insecta > Lepidoptera > Crambidae > Maruca > Maruca vitrata. Next base: position 5,386,442 of record CM076919.1, read on the forward strand.
ATCTATTTTCCAGTTTTCCACGAGATTAGGTATTCCGCTCAGTCGATAAATAAGGGCGCATAGTTGCATGGCAGCTGCTGTTAACCGCTTGCCATCAATAATAATATTTCCCTAACCTACTTCAGGGAGCTATTATAAATAGATATTAACCACGTAAGATGTTAAGGTATATTCGTAGCAGGCTTAATAGTTTATGTGCAGGCACATTGTAGTTCGTAATTAGTTTTTGGAGAATAGGCTCTTCTAGTGTTACCCTAATTCGGGTTATTCCGTTTTCATCCTAATGGCTTTCCTTACTCACTCATCCCAAAGCAATAATTTCAATTTTAAGTTCCTTATTCATCCCAAAATAATTCTTGGCTCATCCTATCCCAAAACACTTCCAAATATAAGATTTTACTTTTGATTTTGCTATCCATACTTTTTTTGGAATATTCATTTGGGTCATGCATTGGTCTAGAAAATTATATAATAGGATGAGCTAGGAATACTATTTATGATTTTAGACTTTCGCGTTCCATTACACTAAATATTTGTCTTTATGGGTCTACACGCGTTATTAGGAGTAGCAAATACTTAGCTACTTACTGCCCGACGTTTCGACTGGGTTACACCAATCGTGGTCGCGAGCGAACAGTTCGCTTGCGGTACAGTAGCTATGTATTTGCTACTCCTAATAACGCGTGTAGACCCATAAAGACAAATATTTAGGAATACTATTTTCAAATGAGTGAAGAAATATGATGAATACGGAATAACCCGTTAATTCTTATGAGACCGTATTCAGGTATCGACTTGCTGACATTTTTATTTCTAACTACGGTGATGGTTTGGAGTAACCTAGTCATCATCACCGGATCTGTGGTGGTGCAGCAGGCTAACCTACAATGCACTGGACGCTGAGCTTAGATTTGCAAGTTTCTAATGGCATATAGATCACCAGGCTTCAAAATCTCACTGAAGGGACTGACGACAGCTCTGAGCTGAGGTGTCCACGTTTCGATAGACATATAGATCCTCATGATAACATAAAATATCAGTTAGCTCAATCTCACCGTGTCTCCGGTGCGCGTAGGGGTCGCTGACGTCGCCGTCGCGGTAGATGACCGAGTGGATGCGCGTGCGCGTCCCGTTCGGGGGGAAGTACCGCCGAGCGTGCTCCACGTAGTACGCGCCCTCGTGCGAGATGATCTTCCCTTCGAACACGCCGTCCGTCACCGAACCGAACACCGTAGACTGCGGCTCATCTGTGGAAAGGAAAAGGTTTTAATGCTCTGTAGCGTAGCATGACCTGTAGCGCTACTATGAGTTTAAAAGTGACAGATTGGATATCGCCTATGTAAAAAAAAATCTATGAAAAAATGAACAGCGCCCCTAGAACTAAAATCGGTAGTATGAAAAAAAAAATTCGATAGGTTTTTAACGTATGTAAGTTTTCGACAGCTAACTCATAGTAGCGCTACTAGAAAGGTCCTGTAATAAAATGAGTTAGGGGCACAAATGAAAACTTAAAATTACACTAATTAAACACAAGTCAGTTGTATCCTGTGATTCCACGAGGAGCCCGTTGATGCAGCTAATACAGCAGTAGCTGCACCTCTGTACCTACTTTGCTATTTGACTCTTATTCTACTACATCATCTACGAGTACGGTAGGAAATAGCAAAAGGACAAGTAGCGATGTCGTATCGAAATTGACGTCCACCGGTCCGTATCGGACGCATCGTAGTTGGTACCAACGTCCACTTCATACAATGCGGGTAGGTGGTCGCCTAACCTCATATTCCACCTTTCGCTATGCGCGTATTACGCGAAAGTGCGGGCGTTTGGGCAGTATCCGTGTCAACAATGCAATATTGATAGAATTTGATACCTTATTAAATCCTTCTTAGCGAATGATGGGCTAATGTCAATAACTAATTGCAATGGGGATTAAACAAGTTGCAGCAGATGATACATTTTTATCAAATGATGGGTATGCCGAAATTCAACAGAACAGATCTGACTTTGTTGATATTTGCGCTGTTTGACATAAAAGATAAAATCTTTAAATTCTAACAAAAGAAGCAGCCGTGGGATTGCTCTCAGTATTCATACTTGGATCCTGTTACGTTACACCATCAAGCGGATATTTGATTCTGTCGGAAACACCCTCATTTTACCAATTTATACCGCGCCGCTCCGACGCCTCGACTTTCGCTTTCTGAACTATATTTACTTCAATATGCACAGGCAGGCGGCGACGGTCATAGACTCCAGGGAATTGTGTCAACAAACTTCGTGACTCCTATTTCTTCTGTGACATTCGACCAATTAATCGTATTTTGCACATGGGCTTAAACATTTGCATGCAGTAACAAGGTCTTGTAATTATTTAAAATCCATTTTCAACATTATGCTAACTAATGAAAGACCTGCATTGAGATTTACATTTAATAATAATAAAGTACAACATATACCAACTAAACACTGCCTGCGTCTAAAAAATCAAATGAAAAAGTTATTTCGTAGCGATGTGAAAAGTTCTAACGAATTTGTCAGAAATTCGGATAAAAGCATTTATCAAAAAGCTCCAAAAAATAATCTGGCTTTCATCAATTCAACATTTCAAGAAATATATCCAAGCATTTTTAGTTTTATCAGATTGAAAGGATAATAAAGTTATCCAGGGATTAAAACACGCGTGGGCCGTATTATTAAAACATTGTACATAATTACTTTTCAGTTTGAGCGTTCAATTTATAAATAATTCAACGAGTTAATGGTATTATTTGCTTGAACAGAATTGAATTTTTAGGTAGGTATTAAATTTAAGGCCTTCAATGATAATAAAATATACTGCAATTTAATTAAAATGTCAGATCAATATATCTACGATCCAAAGCGAACACGTAAAGTAATATCATAGACAGATTCAATGTTACGGCAAGTCAGATTATTTGAAGTAATAATCGGTACGGGCTTAAATATATTATCAATTAACAAAAACTTCATATTGAGAAAGATGAAGTACAAATACAATTGTTAACAGCAAAGCTTTGATTGATAATTAACTGATTGTTAGACCTGGAATAAAAAACGTCTAACAATAGTAAATAGCAATCAAGACCGTCCACCATTGTAACCATACGTAGTACATATTAAATTGCCAGATCAGAACACGCCAGTCTAGATAATTACTACGTTCCGATGTGGTAATGGAATAGATCACACATCCATCTTTGAGAATGTAAACAAAGAACAATTCATGGAGATGTATTCAATACAGTTGTGCAGATTATAAGTCAGGTGCACAATGCTGTATCATTAAGCGTTTTTACGGTACTAAAGATAAATTCCGCTAATTAAGAAACTTATTGTCCAAGTATGAATCACTTATTTTTATCAGGTGTGTTGTTTATTTAAGTATTTTTTATCTACACATGTGCTTAAGCTATTTATGTCGGAATCAGATCGATGTGACATATTGACATTATTGGCTTAGTCATCTGGCAGCAATGTTATTGACTCTATGAATGAATAGACGGTTATTTTCATTTCTGCTTCCAAGTTGTGCAGGAATACTTTAAATATTCTCATCAATGGCCCGATCAAGAAACAGAAGTCGTTCTGCGCAAGATCGGAGCAATAAGGTCACGTTGAGGGTCATGTTGTAAATAATGTAGTTTGATGAACAGAATTTTGTCGACAAACAAATAGGATGTTGCTACCTCCTCTCCATTTTCGATGACACGGATCCAAATAACGTCGATGGTCGAATATAACAACATCATTAACTATGTAAAGATACGAATGTATAAATCGTGTATGATTACCTTAATGAAGACTATTCAGATGTCAGTTAATTTTGTTTTCAGTTCTTCGTTCTTTAATCTACAATGCTCAAATACAATATAGTTAGGATTAATAAATCAATTATGATTATTGGGGATTATTTTTGTTATCCTTCCAATAAAGTTTATTATCCTGTTTTTATATATGTTTATTAATATACACTCGGTATACACGGAATCGGCACTTATGCTGTTATTAGATATATTCTTTATTATTTACTGATGCCTTAATTCCAGTAAGGAAGGAAATTACAGTATTTGTAGCGGTATTTACTTATTTATATTGAGGACATGAGTAAATAATACATAAAAAACATTTTATAACCTAGTAGTGGTTCGTAAAAAATACAGTTCTAAAATTTAATAGCTTTGCCGTGTTGAGCGACGTTTGGGGTGTAGTAGTAACACTAATTGCGATAGTTTGATATGACTCACGGCTGGGGAGCCGACTCCCTCAACCCATGTACGCTTGCGGTCAAAACATCCAGTCTGTCTACTAATCAAAATGTTCTTGACATAAGCCCTCTACTCTACGCTCTCCCAAACTTTTCTTTACAAAGATTGTTACTTTCTATTAAAACAACTTGGCAAGGAATTTTGTTTTTCAAAGGCCCCTTTACCGAGCCTTCTACGCTAATACTTTAATTAGAAAATAATTACATACTTAGAATGTTCTAAGTACCATTTTTGTTTTTCATTCATAATTTTAATTACATTACGTAAATGAAATATTATCAATCATAATCATAAATAACGATGAAATCATAAAGAATTACAAGGAACCAGCAGATTAATAAAATAAATTATATTTCTCAGGTCAAATACTCGTGATAAAATAAATTAATAAATAACAAACATTTATTAGTATACACTTAAACGTCTAATTCGTGTAATTGAATTGAAAATCAAGTTGATTAGGTTTACACCTTCAAATTTTGAAACACGTAAAGCCCAACGCATGTGTTTTCTTCAGTATTCAATCTGTTAAGAATCACAAGTTAAAATAAATTGTAGGAACAATCTACAAGCGCGCAAAGCCTCATTGTCGCGAAAACATTTCGTGTCCACTCATACATAACGAAGGGTGCACCAAACATGGCCGCATGAAAACACGTTGACACAGTGCGATTGGTAACAATAATGCACGTGTATACTCTCACGCGACTCGCAGGTACGTTTATTCACGGCACCCAACGCAAATTAATTTGCGCCACCGATCGCCAGTTTAAACACGACAACATCAAACAGATATCGATAAGCTAGAAATAGCGGGGGATTGTGTGAAAGATGTATGAATAGTATGATAGTGGACGATTTAAGAAGAATAAGTAAAAGAACATAAAGAACTTGTTGCGTCTATCTATACAAGAAAAACACTCAGTAAACAATATGATAGAGTAAATTTACTTTATCATAGTTCATAGCGGAACACAGTGTGGGTGAATAAATACTAGACAAATGAAAGAAGAACAGTGTGCATGACATCATTACATAACATTTTACATAGTTAGCGTCATAAAAAAATAACAAATTAAAGACTTTTGTAGTGAACTGATAACAGGACTGTGACGATATATTCTAAGTAGAGTAAATTACTAACACGGCCGGTAAGGCATTTCCTGTTTGTATCGTTGACCTCCGCCATGAGCGAGCTTTAACAATGCTGTCTTAGAATTTATTGAGTAGGAACGAGTGTTGTAACTAGTACGCACTATCATTATGCTGGAAATACATCTGAAATCAGTATATTTTATTGTACATCGATGTAGATCGAATGCAAAAACGGAGGACTTTTTTTCCTAACTGACATACGATGATGGCTTGGAGTAGACTCGTCATGATCACCGGACTTGCATAGGAGCAAATGGCTCTTACCCCTTAACGAAGGTCTACTAAAAATACCACAGGAAATTTCTGGAAACGTTAATTCTTATATGGATTTCTAATGGTTGGATTTAACACAGTTAAATTGAATTGGTAAAAATTGTAATGATTAATATTTCGCACTGACTTCTTTATACATCGTTTCGGCATAAATTCGGTTTTGCCACTGCTTTTACCGCATTACTTAAGAGTAAAGTGGATAAATCAACCCTGCTAGTGGTATTGAGTTTCCAATATAGGAAAATGTATGCACAGACAAAAATAACGATTTAAAAAAATGTATGATTCAACAGGATAAAGGTCAAGAAGAAATTCTCGCTTTACATTTAATCCTCCTACATACTTCAAGTCCATTTGTCTACATTGTCTCAAGCGTGGGCAAATCATTTGCATTGTGTTGTGTACTGTTTGTTTACTCTGTATGTATTTGCTTCTAGCCTTTTTACTTATTTTACATTTTTATCGATTGGTTTAGTACGTTCTTGTCTTAAAATTAAATATTTAGGATATTAAATTCGTTTGTGATTGTATTGACGACAGGTTATATTTTTTTAAACTTTTTTGATACCTCAAAGACTAAAGGCTTTGTGCATAACAGAAATGTTTATATTTCAATTTCATAGACAATTGTTAAAATGTGTGTTTGAAATATTGTTCCTTTTTAATATTCTACAGCAAAGTACTTAAATGACCCAAGCAACTTCCCTCATAACTATCTATCAATCGTTTGTTTGATTCGAGACAATTCGTTAAGAGACAATGGCTTCGATACAGCCGAGGCCACCGCTCCAAGAATGTCGAAACGAGGCGACAGCGTGCCTCAACAAATTGGCACCTGCCCGTCATCACTCATTATTCGACGAACCAGACGTGACGATTGCTCACCCATTGTCCCAGGACAATTTAATAAACGAAAGCAAAATGTATAATGAAGAATTTATTAAAGCCCAGCTCCCTTTATAATACTTATAATTATACTTCACGTGAATGTCGGATCTAAAATTACGAAGGTATGGTAAGTAAATAGGAAAGAGACGTGAAATGTTTTCCGCACAAACCGCAGGGCCCGAAAATGTTTTCAGTAAAATTTAAGAGCGGTGGCAGAAAAATTCGCGTACATTTTCTGAAGTCAAGAGAGCTGGCGAGCCGGCGTACTTTATTTTATCATTGAGTAATTTTATTTACCTCGACGTTGTACTGAATTCGAGAAAAACGTTTACTTTACTCCGTCGATACTCCCGTGTCTGATCAGTGATATCCGTAAATTGACTGAGAATCAATCCGACTTTTGATTACTTCGGAAATTTCAGAAACGTCGGAATTTATGAATATGCCCGGTCCGCCTTAAAGATACACGAAACAAACATTGTTTCTTTTTATTGATTTAATGTGAGAATTTCAATATAAACGATATATTTGAACTTGAATTATTAATAATTGAGTATTGTAAAATGACATACGGATGGGCGGAATGAAAAAAGCATAGAATTGAGTATTTTAATACGAAACTAAAATAACACAAAGATAAAGATATCTGTGCCAAAATAAACATAAACATTCAACACCTATCTATATATTTGGAGTTTACTAGTACAAATTATTATGAATATTATTTCAGTATCGCTTCAATAAAAATGTTATTCTTATTGAAGCATGCATGACTTGGGGCATGAATAAAACATAATTGATTGTGGGAAGGTTCAAGTGTTGCTTAATAAAATACACGTTACAAGTCAAAATGGTTCAAAATATAGTTAAAAAAACACGCTAATATATTATAATAATACTTCAAAAAGTATTCATATTTACAACTTCATGTAAATAGACAGGAGAATAAATACATAGCCAGAGACAAAACATCCGGAAACAGAAAACGTTCGTCTATTTCGCTAGTTTCGTTCCGCTTTTTACTGACTGCCCATTCGGACCGGGCTGCGGGATTTAACCTTCACATTTGGCGGGGTTTCCATCCGCATGCACGGAGCCCACAGCCGGTCCCCGCTAGTCGCAACTGCACTACTGCACAGTGCATCCATCGGTGGCGGTGCCGCGGTAAGTAGGGCGACGAACTGCGATCGATGCGCCGCCCTCCGCACAACTTTATCCATTTACACTGTACCAAACTTTCGCGATCATAACACAAGCAATGTACTCCGACAATACGCATCATTGCTGATACACACTTGATGTCAACTCCAATTTAAGTTTGGACAGCATCGCTCTCTTTATAAGTTTCGTGCGAGGTAAAAACTTCCAACGCCAATACGGAACTCTACTAGAAGTGTATGAAAAGATGAATGTTACAAACTTGAGATCATATTTTTAATAACGTTCAAAGTTTAGTTATTAATATTTTTAATATAACTTTCAGCTGTGTTATTAGAACATTTTCTTTAGACATGTAGCTTACTTTTTCTTCGTTATAAGAAGCATGATTATTAGCCCTCCTGGTAATTTGAAATGTTTCTGAAGGTAATAAAGGAGAGGAGAGATTGAAGAATATAATTAATCTACCAAAGGTTAACAAACAACACGAAGCGCCCTGCGACTATAAAGTCTACGCGAACCGTAAAAACTTCGCAAACAAAAATGTTATGAATCTTTTTCGCGATTTACATATTTTCCGAATCGGGAATGCTGTGTAAATTTCCAACGTGGTAATTATTTACATTGCATCGGGCGGGCGGGCGGGCGAGCGGAGCCAGCGCGGCTTCCGCGCCCTCCGCCCGACATTAAAAGTCGAGTGGCCGCCGAAAGCTCCCAATTAGCCGGGACTTTGACGCCGTCCCGCCAGTAATTGCAAAAAGAAATATGTTTTAGTGCTCTCGAGGAATTATTAATACCGTCGACGGGAGCGTCTAGTCCCGAACGCGGGACGAGCATCTGCGAAGCGGGAGTCCACGTTTAGCCTGTTTGATTAAAGAGAAACACAATCGCGGTCGACATACCCGAGCGGGGACTTATTAAATTTCCCCCCGGGGCGAGGGCAAACAATGGCGGTCTATCTTGGGTGTAGATAACGGCGGTGTTCCAGAAGCCGTGCACAATGGGCCCGGTGGCGGCGCGGGTGCCACGCCGCGCGCCTCTCCGCACGCCACCTACAACTTTCCGTCTGTCTTGTCGGGACGTGAGCACTCCGCTCTAAACTGCTAAAGCGAACCTCCTCTACTTCAGTGTAAAGTCATTCCAGCCGCACGCTAATTTATTGTTCTAAAATCTGGAACGACAACAACGCTCTGTTGTTTTGTAATCAAACTAGTTAAATGCGATTGTGCAATTCAGAGAAAACAAACTGGTTCTGATTACTTACCAGCCAACTCGCCGTGATAAAGGTGTGACGTGTCCACATCATGGTGCTGCCCTTGTGAATCTTCGACCTGGTCACATAGAAGATACGTTAAGACACGACAACAAAGAATAAGTTAGTCGAAATTTAATAATAAGTTAAGCTTAGATAGCACCGTCTTCCTTGCAAACCACAACCAGGGGTTATATTTTACATAATTTACACACTCACATGTCATGTGAGTGAGGATACAAAGTTGTAGAGGTGGAATCAGGAGCAGTCTAAGTTTGACGTGGGTTGTTAATAAATCACGGTTTGAGAATAAGAATTTAATAAGCTGTTCATTGAACCTTAATCTATAATTGAAAAAAGTTTCTACGTTTTATATTAATATTGAATGTATGAAGTGAACACACGTAAAACATTATGGAGAAACAATTTAATTAGCACGCAAATATATAGGTCATCAAAAGGTTCTGCCTCAACATTTTGTATAGCGACCAATGTTAAACACGACAGCGCCTAGTACCTATACTGGCAGTACCTTTGAAAGCCAAAGTTTAATAAAAAAATACAGTAAATACATATTAGTCTTTATGGGTCTACACGCGATATTAGGAGTAGCTAATACATACCTAGTTACTGCCCGACTGTGGCACAACAGCTGTGGCAGACGAAGACGGGCGCCAGTTCGCTCGCGACCACGATTGGTGTAACCCAGTCGAAACATCGGGCAGTAAGTAGCTATGTATTTGCTACGCCTAATATCGCGTGTAGGTAGACCCATAAAGACTAATTTTTGTGTTAACTAAAAATTATTCTAACAAATGAATGTATCACGCCAATGTTACCAACTTACTTTAAAGTCGTCGGTGAACGCGGACAGATCCCTGCGCAGACGCAGGTGGAACCTTCTGCCGTGCGCGCGGAAGCTGAGGTGCAGGTCGGCCGGCGTGTCGGTGGACCGGCGCGCGCGCATGTGCTGTGCGTGAACCGCGTTCGGGTCATAGTCAAGCGGCTCGTAATGCTGTATGTACTCGTTTAGTTTCTGCTGTCGTGATGCTGCAACAACAAAAAATAATTAAAACACAATCTCTTAAAGCGAAAATACATCAAAGAACACACTCGAAAAGAGAACCCTAAAAGTTTAATATGCTAACAAACGACACGGGCAGCATAAAAGCAAGTGCCTATTTATTAAACAAGAAAAGACGACGCAGATAAAGGTGGAACGGATGAAATAGAACAAAGGAGTTCCTAACAAACACACGAAACCTCTGAAAAAATACGACTAACTTTTATCTCCGGCTTGAGAAGAAAATGCAATTCAATTTCTTAGGATAATAAATAGATCTTGGAACGGACATCGGTTTCGTTTTTTATTCAAGTAGGCCAATTCGAACGCTACTAAATCTTAATTCGGATCAGGCTGGCAGACCGTTTCGTTAAAACACAGAAAGTGCTATTCGAATCTGTGAAATGAAATGGAATTCCGAGGAGATCAACTAGGTTGATGAGAAGATGAAATTCTTATGCAAGTATTCTTGTGTGCACAGAAAACTGTGTATTCTTGCAGTTATACATCCTATATAATTCCCGAGACAAAAATTTAAATTGGAGTATTTTACCCCAAATATCCATGAGGGGAATACTAATTGGATTTGCAAAGTCATTAAGCACTTTGGTCGGTCAGAATCAACTGCACCAAATCCACTTGCTATCTAAAGTTTCATTAAAGGGAAGGCAGGTTTCGACTTCCCGGATTCAAATTTTTCCGCAACGTTAATTATAAACTTTCCGAGAGAAATTCAAATGACATTTAACTTTTAGTAGAAGACAATGAACGTAACTTCACCAACGATGAATTGAAATATCAGCAACAGTTGTCATTTCTAACTTCGAAATAAATGAGCAACTTGTTTTGTTGTGTTAAAATGAAATGCCAGAGGAAGTCTCATGTTGTTTCGACGAAAGGCAAGTGTACACCACGTGTTGACGTTCGCGCTTGATACCATTTTTTTTAAATAGACCACACACACACATTTTGTACATAGTGCGAGTAGGGTAGATGGGTAGAGCCGTACAATAAATTTATTGTGTACAAGGTGTCCAGTAGCAGATATGAAAGTAGTTACGTGGCGAACACCGCAAGCACGTAACCCAACCTCGGCCAAATAAATAGCCCATTTATTCTCGTTAGGCCTTCGTTCCTAGAAAATGCACCGACAGGAAATGATAGCACGGCGTTGGAAGAGATTAAAATGTGCTGAAGCACTGAGGGGCGGTGAGATGGAGATATAATATGTTGTATAATGAATCTGTATTACTAAATTGATCAGACAGAAAAAATCGGGAAAAGCAGACTTATACGTACACAATAATTACTGACGTTTAATGAAATCACATGACCAGGGAACTCATATCAATCTAATTAACCGATTGTATATCCTGGAAGCATAACATACACACATAATAGGAATTGGAGATCATAGATTTAAGCTTATTAACCTTAAGCTTACAAATAGGTTTCACGTGAACAAAGCGCTTACTAATTCGAAACTATCCTAATATTACTTGGTAACTCACTTAGCTACATACCTATATCAAGAATTTGTAAGCCTACAAGGTATTAACTTATAAATAAAATAACAAACTACACTTAATGTATTATTATTTATTCATGAAAATTACGACGTAGACGAAATTAATAAAGCAGAATGAAGGTTTCTACTTCAGAATGGCTTCGTATTCGCCGTGCATACATATAAATGTAGCCCTCATTGGGCAGGGAGGTGAAAAACGTTCCATCCATAAAAAAAATCGCAAGCCAAAGTCCAATATTGTTATCAATCATTCATTGTCGTCTGCGTTGGCGGGGAGGCATTTGCGGCGGATTATTTACACATTCACGTTTATTTGTTCAGCCATACAGAGGGTTTTTGCTATGAGCGTGTCAGTGGGTCACTGGGACAGGAGCACCCCCGCCCCCGCCAAAAGTAGTCGCAAAGCCAGCTTAATGCCTGCACAGGTTCTTTTACAAGCCAACTAGGTACTTACTTTCGCGATGTTGCAAGCTCGGGAAGAAATTCTCTTACCTATCTGCATAATTATGCCTTTGTGTACATAAACTTGGTTTGTGCTTAGTTTGTTCCTAATTCTTTTGTTTTTAAAAACTACATGAAGATATTCGTTTTAATGTTCTAGGTCTAGGACCAAATATGTTCTAGTTCACATTTAATTGCCTAAGTGAGGAATTACAGAACCATTATTACATACACGGCTTGCGTGAAGATAATAACAAAGAATCATATTACTCAGAGGATGTTTTTCAACAAGGACGTTAATTAAAGGCCACAAGTACAATAGTCGCGGACGAGGGTCAGAAGCAATTTAATTAGTCAAGTGTAGTTTGGCGGCTCCAAATGAGGACACGGCGAAGTTGCAACTTCCTACAAACTTTAACAATGTCCTCGTGCGTTAGTCAACTTGTCGATGCTCTAGACATGCCCCAGCCAAGTCTTACGAACACTCACTACGGTGGGTACTACTACCGGCAACATCAACGAATTATAAGCTCCTTGATTGTACAGAAGTGGCCAAAAATGTACCTTTGATACGAGTTCCATGTAACAGGCACTTGGAGCTTATATACACGTCCTAACCATAATCATGTGTAAGTGGCTCGCCAAATGTCTGTGAAAGTAAATTACCTACTGCTCATACAGTTCTCAAAAATCATATCATGTCTGCCTTATTATTTGCCATATTATTATAATCTTGTACCTCCGTTACACACAGCATTTTCCACATTTGGAAAAAAGTTATACGTGTAGGTAAATTAGTATTAACTTTGTAAAATATGCGAAAGTTCTGATTTCGATAAGGTATTATTAAATCTATTAATTACCACATAATCAGTCGGTTGTACTCAATAGCAGAGTACTTAATTGTGAACAGTTCTAGTAAATAATGAAGTATGTTATGTTCGTAAGCTCATTGTATTTCACGTGCTCATACTTAGTTTCTTGAAATTATGACGAATTCGTAGAACTTAATAACTTAATCATTTTGATGTACACATTTGGTCTTATTCGTTTTCTCAGTACACATTATGAGACAGCACAAAACGAACAAACTTGTTGTACATGACACACAACACGTGTCTACACAAATGAAATTTAGTTAAGTGTTTATGGCTAGCCCTAACATGTAATCAATATTATTTTGATTAAACTATCGAGTCCAAGGGATACTATTCAAAACATCGTGTGCTAGTAAATAACAAATACGTCTTTCACTTCAAGATCTAGAGCCAGTCCACTTTGGATATTATGTAAACTTCACTTTTTGGTTGAATACAATCTTGGAGACAGATTAAATTATCACTTGGTGCCATTGAATGCGAACTGCGAAGTTCGATGCGGTTTCTACTGGGTACGCAAGGCGACAGTCGGACCGTAAACATGTTATGCGAATAAGGCACGTGTGGCGAGGAGATAAGATATACAAGATGGCAACGTCAGACACGCCGCCGACTGTACCTGAAACGGTACGTGACGACCCAATGTTTGGAAGTGGGGGCGAGCAGGACCCCAAAGGGATTAAGGATTACGCGGCTGTCCCTCGGGATTCTAAACTTTGCTCGGCGCGAGGGTATAACTTTTCTTGTTGTTCTGAAATCGCTCATAATTACATGTTGCGCAAGTTTAATATTTGAAACAGAAATAGGTACCTACTGGGTCCATTTTTTTACGTTTAGGTATTTAACTCCAACCCTGCCCAGGATTAATGGTCCACATTTCGCCGCGTAAAAAAGGTTAAAAAAGGCAATGACATGTTACATAGTAGACATTTCTTTCATGTGCACAACTGGATATTATAATGTTGCGTTCTTTGTTGGTTGCCAAAAATATGTTTAAAATTCCACGAAAAAAACAAATTTTATTCACATTTTGGAATAAAGGATAGGATTTAATGAATTAACTTGCTTCAATACCAATCTCGAATCGTATCTCGCAAGGATTTTATTACAATGAGACTATTTCCGAGACAAGTTCGAACAACTCGGAACAGGTTGTGAGTGGATAAAGAAATGTAATTAGACGGTGGAGAACAGAAAGTGTGTTCGCCAAGCCAGCGCGGAGGAGCACTCAAGGGACGGCGGCAATTACTTAGCGACCAGTTACGACGATACAAGCTTTCCCTCCGCGAAGCGACTTCCATGTATTAACTGTCCTTTCTATTGACTACTCGGCGCGACAACAAACCAATACGTGTTACAATTACTTCAATAGCCGGTTCCTATCACAAAGCAGCGCAAATAAACTTGTTTCATTCCACAATGTGTTAACGGAGATGAAGTAAAGTAAAAGTTTAATAACTACGTAATTGCATGATATTACTCAATAAATTCGTAACTGATTAAGCCGTAACCACGAAATTGATTGAATTAATCTCACTGCTATTGCATTTCACCCCAACAAACAGTTACATTGCTCTTTTAAATACAAACCAGTCGAATACGAAAGTATTTGCTATCAAGTGAATAGTTGTACCATTCCCAGTACAATAGTATTCGGAGTGAATACAAGAATTGCTCAATCAACGAACAATAAATACTGATAGAAAGCAACAACCGTGCAATACGACCTAATTGATGTACTGTGTACGGAACGTAGCGAATTTGAACTGCTGCTCATCCAATTAAACTGACGTAAAACCAATCCCAAGAGCGGCTGGAGCCGGCGACCTCCCTGTTTTATTTGTTGAAACTTTGTTTAAACAACGCTCGCAGCTCAACTCCCAGTTGTTTAGCCTTTTAATTATTTTTACTAGCGAAATATTTATTATATGCTTCACTTAAATCTTTACCTTCATGTTTTACCATAATAATAACCCACGTAAGCTTATGTTTCGGATATAAATATGTGGATATTACGTAACGAAATGCATGGAATAATGCATGTTAATAAACACTTGATGCATAGTAATGCATGATGAAAGAGGAATGTACACAAGCCGAAGGTTTAAACAGCTTCTAAATAGAAAATGAACATTTACATATTCTTTAATATTTTCCGTGTCCTGAATAAATAATTGGTGTGACTTAGAGCAACAAAATAAGGAAGTACTTTATAGCATTTTACTTAGTTATCTATGAAATATGAAACAAGAATTAATGATCCCTGGGGCGTAGGCGAAAAATCGCCAAAACTTTTCCACGAAGTCTCCTCGAACGTGACTTCAAGCAGTTTTTCAATACCCTTTCAAGTCGGATAGTAACTGTATTTTATTTTGAAGATATTGTTGCGGGAACGGGGTACGTTAAATTCAAGATACGCCAAAAGTCACCAAAAGACAATTAATTTATTTATCGACTAACAATTACACAATTAAACACTTAAAACACAATTAAAAACACTTAATTACAACACTAAACACGGAACACTAAATTACACTAAAGCACTGAATCACACTAAAACACTGAATTTCACTGAAACTATTCGCAGGTAACGCACTCGATCACTTCTAGTTCGCAGGAGACTGATTCGCTTCGCTTTCCAAATCGGAACTGTCCCGTCGCGTCGTACATCCCGCTTTTATACCCAGAGACGCAGCTCTTCGCGTGGCGTCGAGAATATTCTCGCGGGGATCGAAATTTCTAGAACTCGCTGGAGCTTGCTCCGACCGACCAGAGTGTGTGACGTGGTATCGTGCAAGCGAATATAGACCTTATCTATACGACGATAAGATTAATTTCGCTTGCACGGTCTCTCAAGGTCGTAACATTATTATTACTCTTCTAGAACACGTGCAAGCGAATATAGACCTTATCCATACGACGATAAGACTAATTCCGCTTGCCCGGTCCCTCGTGGTCGTAACATTATCCCCCTCTTAGTCATGCTCGTCCCGAGCATCATTTGACCCATGGTAACGAGCCAATCGATCAATGTGAACAATTTTCGGCTTGCCTCTTGTCCCTTGTTTGATCCGATAGGTTAAGTCGTTCAGCCTAGTGATGATCTTGTATGGTCCTTCCCACCTTGGCTGGAACTTCGGTGATTTGCCCTTCTTCCTGAGTGGGTTGTGTAACCAAACCAGACTCCCTTCATCGAAACCGTCGGTGTTGGCTTTGCGGTCGTAACGGGTTTTCATTCTTTCGCTGGATTTTAGACTGCAGTCTCTAACGAGAGCATGTACTTCATCCAGGCGCTTCTGTAGGTCAGTCGCATATTCGGTTACTGGTTTCGGAGCTTCTGGCGGTGTCCCAGTCAACGCGTCTACCGGAAGCCGCATTTCTCGACCGAAGTTTACCATTGCTGGTGTTGCGCTGGTGCTATCGTGGATCGCAGATCGGTAGGACAGCAAGAAAAGCGGTATGTACTGGTCCCAGTCTCGTTGATGCTCGTCCACAACTTTGGCCAAGTGGTTTGGCGGCGTTTGGTTGAATCTCGCGACCATGCCATCGGGTTGCGGGTGTGCTGGTGTAGTACGGGTGTTATGCATACCCCAACAGTTGACAGACCTCCTGGAACAGTGCTGACTCAAAGTTTCTTCCTTGGTCTGAATGTATTTCAAGAGGCACACCAAATCGGCAAATTACCTCGTGGACTAACTTCTTGGCGACCGTCTTTGCTTCTTGATTAGGCGTAGCGAAGGCTTCAGGCCACTTAGTGAAGTAATCCTGGACCACAATGATGTACTTGTTTCCCTCATCGGATTCTGGAAAGGGGCCAGCTACATCTACTGCGATTCTTTCCCATGGAGCGCCGACGTTGTACAGCTTGAGTTTGCCCTTACTTCTGGTTTGTGGGCCCTTTACTGATGCGCAAGTCGTACATTTCTTGCACCAGTCTTCGACGTCCTCCCGACAGTGTATCCAGTAGAACCTCTGTCTCAGCTTCTCTAGGGTCTTCTTCACGCCTAAATGTCCCCGGATACCCCATCGTGTATGTACCTCAGTAAAGAAGCAACCTGTTTACGAGGGTACAATCAGCTGTAGTGTCGTTTGATCCCCTTTTTGGTGTTTCTCATTCCCTGAACAGTACTCCATCCTTAATCTCCAAACTGTCCCATTGTGCCCAGTAACTTTTCGTGATGGGGCTTGATGATGCTACATGGCTCCAAGAAGGTTCTTGACCTACTTCTTTCCATTCAAATATTTTCCTCAGGTCAGTATCTTCTTTTTGAGCCTTTGATAGCGTCTTCGCTCCATTCATTATCAAGTCCCTGGGTGGTAATCATCCGGACTTCTTTCTTTAGTCTCCGTCTTAGAACAATGACTGCAGGCCACAGGACAAGGTCTCCTTGATAGGGCATCGGCATTCAAATGCGTTCTAACACTCCGATGTTCTGTTGTGAAGTTGTACTCCTGTAGCTGCTCTACCCCCCGCGCCACTTGTCCTTCAGGGTACTTAAACTGCAAGAGCCATTTTAACGCAGCATGACCTG
Organism: Maruca vitrata; assembly: GCA_039566165.1. Classification (NCBI taxonomy): domain Eukaryota; kingdom Metazoa; phylum Arthropoda; class Insecta; order Lepidoptera; family Crambidae; genus Maruca; species Maruca vitrata. The sequence continues at coordinate 5,403,899 of CM076919.1, forward strand.
TCCGCAGGGTAAACTGTCTTCCAACGAGGTACTTGTTGAAATGCTGTAGAGTCTTCACTACCGCCAACAGTTTCCTTACGAGTCACACAGTAGTTCCTTTCAGGTTTTGGAAAGTGACTTACTGAAATAGGCGATCACCACTTCCCGTTCACCTTGCTCTTGCGACAGAACTCCGCCTATGCCAGTATTGCTGGCATCAGTGTCCACGATAAACCTTCCTTCTGTTCTGGTAGCCAAGTATAGGACTGGTGCAGAGGTGTTCTTTTAATCTGACGAAGGCTTGATCACATTCTGAGTCCCAGGCGAATACTCGTTTATCTTCCGTGAGCCGATGAAGAGGTTTCGCTATATCAGAGAAGTTCTTTACAAAGCGCCGGTAGTATGCGCATAAACCCAAAAATGATCTCACGTCGTTCTTGTTAACTGGAATAGGCCATTCTTGGACAGCTTTGATCTTCTCTGCGTCGGTCCTTACACCTTTCGATGAAATAATGTGGCCTAAATAGGCGACTTCTTCCGAAAAACGTGCATTTCTTTTGGGCTGAGTTTCAAGTTTGCTTCTCGTATTCTAGTGAAAACCTTCCTCAAGTTATTGACATGCTCCATGAAATTTCGACCCATGATAATGATGTCATCCAGATAGACCAGGCATGCATCACCCAGAAGTCCAACCAGTACCCTTTCCATCAACCGCTCGAATGTCGCCGGAGCGTTGCAAAGACCAAAGCGGATGACGTTGAACTGCCACAATCCATTCCTAGTTCCGGTCGTAAATGCCGTCTTCTCCTTGTCTGCTGGATGGATGTCTACTTGCCAGTACCCACTCTTAAGGTCCACTGTTGAGAACCACTTCATGCCGCTCAACATGTCCAGTGTGTCGTCTATACGGGGCAGAGGGTAGCTATCCTTCTTCGTTGCATTATTCAACAAACGGTAGTCCACACAAAACCTGGTGCTGCCGTCCTTCTTCTTTACCAGGACTACTGGCGAAGACCACGGGCTTGTTGAAGGTTCTATGATGCGGTTCTTCTGCATCTCAGCAACCATGTCTGCTGCTACCTCCTTCTCTTTGGCAAATGGAAGGCGTCTAGGCCGCTGCTTTATTGGTGGCGCGTCTCCCGTGTCTATTCTGTGTTTAACGAGACCTGTCCTTCCCAAATCATGGTCACCCTTCGAAAATATGTCGTTGAAATCTAGCAACAACCTTTTAGCTTGCTCAAGTTCCCGCTCAGATAGCTTGTCCTTACAATTTGCTAGGAGCGGCGTGACATCATCTCGTTGACAGGATTCCGGTTCCCGGGCCCTTTTCAGCCTTCTGATGGATTGACCTGCATCGCACCGTCCGATGACACAGTTTCTCCGTAGTTGCACTTCATCTCCGCTAAGATTGATGACTCGCACCAGCGCTCCTTTTCCGGTCATTGCCAGAGTTCTTGCTGTGATCCAACTCGGATGGTCGCCGCAGTTTTCTATGACGACGCTTCGCCCTTGGCACGCAGTGTAAGGGAATCTAACTTTGACCAGAGTTTCAGATCTCGGCGGTAGGGTTGTATTTTTCAGGCAGTAAACTGCGCATGATCTCGCTCCTCTAGGAATACTTCTTGTTCGGGAAACTAAGTACTCCTTTAGCGACGTCTACCACACACTTCTGGTCTCTTAAAAGTCCAATCCGATGATGCAATCGTCCGTGATGTCTGCTATGAGAACGCCGTATTCAAAGGTTTGTTCTCCATTACCAATTTGTGAAACAGTCACGGTAGGGGCTCGATGTTGACCAGCCAGCGCCCGCCCCACGGCCCTGGCTTCTTCTAGTTTAACGACAGCTCTTCTGCGTCCACCTGTGTAGAGGACGCTACTGTCGTTCTACGTGGCCATCTTCGCTTGGGGCAACTACTCCCGAATATGGCCCCTCTCGCCGCAGCCGTAGCACATCGGACCCAAAGAAGGTTTTTCCTTCACCACAACCTCCCGAAGTCGATGAGTTCTAGCGTCTTGACGCACGGCTTCCACCTCCAAAGCATGGGCTAGGGGTTCCTGTAAGGTCTGATCATGGCTCGATTTCACGGTGTGCCTGACGTCGGCGTCTCTAATTCCATCACAGAAAGCTTGCGGATCATTGATTCCACCATTGTCGGGCATGACACGTATGCACGTCTGACAAGCCTTTCGATTTCCGTTGCCCATTGCTGCAGACTCTCACCAGGCTTCTGCTGTCGATCGCGGAGCTGTGCTCTATATGCGTGTTCTAGGTGTTTGTCGCTGTACCTGCCCTCTAGTGCTCTTTGGAGAGCACCTAAAGTTCTGTTATCCGAAGGCAGGTTTTCCAACGTGAGCAGGGCATCTCCACGAAGAGCCAGAGTCAGAGCTATCAAGGACTCTTCCTCGTTCCACCCCTTTCCTTTAGCCACCGTCTCGAACTGGTACCAAAATGCTGCCCAAGACGTCGTTCCATCGAAGTGGGGTACTTCGATTTTCGGAGAATCCGACACTACCGTAGCACCCCGGGTCCCCACTCTTGCCATTTTGGTATGCAGCTGTCGCATCTCAGCATCCACCTGGCTCAATCGATCCTCATGTTGGGTGAATCGATCTTCATGTTGGGTGAATCGATCTTCATGTTTCATCACATCATCCTTGAGAGCATCAATCTGCTTTTCTAGTACTTCGTGCTTCTTTTCAATAGCCCCCAACAAACTCTTGCTTAGCTCTTCCAGGTGGCGGGCTTGCTCCTCCTGGCGAAGGGCTTGTTCTTCCCTCAGTTTAGCAAATTGTGCTTCCTGAAGTCGGGCTAGCTCCTCCTGGCGGCGGGCTTGCTCCTCCTGGCGGCGGGCTTGCTCACGGGCTTGTTCCTCCTGGCGGCGGGCTTGCTCACGGGCTTGCTCCTCCTGGCGACGGGCTTGCTCCTCCTGACGGCTGGCTTGTGTCTGCAGCATTTTAAATAAATCTGCAAGCTCCACAGGCCCAATCGGTGTTTGAATCGATCCCTCCGTTGAAGTACCTTCACCCTCTTGCAGGGCCGCGGTTTGACTCCTTGTTACTCGACCCTCACTGTCTTCTCGTGGTGTAAGAGGCATCTTGAATCCCACTTCTGACACCAATTGTTGCGGGAACGGGGTACGTTAAATTCAAGATACGCCAAAAGTCACCAAAAGACAATTAATTTATTTATCGACTAACAATTACACAATTAAACACTTAAAAACACAATTAAAAACACTTAATTACAACACTAAACACGGAACACTAAATTACACTAAAGCACTGAATCACACTAAAACACTGAATTTCACTGAAACTATTCGCAGGTAACACACTCGATCACTTCTAGTTCGCAGGAGACTGATTCGCTTCGCTTTCCAAATCGGAACTGTCCCGTCGCGTCGTACATCCCGCTTTTATACCCAGAGACGCAGCTCTTCGCGTGGCGTCGAGAATATTCTCGCGGGGATCGAAATTTCTAGAACTCGCTGGAGCTTGCTCCGACCGACCAGAGTGTGTGACGTAGTATCGTGCAAGCGAATATAGACCTTATCTATACGACGATAAGACTAATTTCGCTTGCACGGTCTCTCAAGGTCGTAACATTATTATTACTCTTCTAGAACACGTGCAAGCGAATATAGACCTTATCCATACGACGATAAGACTAATTCCGCTTGCCCGGTCCCTCGTGGTCGTAACAATGAAGAATCGTACAGTAGTAAACTTCACTAACTACTAACGAAGTAAGCAAACCAAGTATAGCTTAACTTTCCAATCCAGAAGTTAATTATTTTAAACGACATGGAACATTAACAAATGATTATTCTATAAATATTTAAGATTATACCCGAGTAGTGTTGTACTTCTACTAGAAACAGTAAACTTGCACAGTACTGGCACATTGTGGGTAAAGGAACCCTTTAGTGGTCGTTATCGTAAAGATGTTTAGATAAGTGGGACCATTTCAGTAACCCTATGATACACGGATAAAAGCTCTTTGTATTGACCCCATCCTTTTGATTCTCAAACTGTCCCTTTGCATACGGAGAAACGAGGTCACGCGAGACCATGAAATGATACTGGTTTTTACCGAGGCAAACTATTGATCTCTCGGCCATCACAGCGGTGTAAACACACGCAGCTGCCTGACAGCCCTTGCATGGAGTACAAAGCTCACAAGGAGCCTGTCGACATGTGTCGCTAATTGTCACAGCTCTCGAGTCTTGGCCAGCAGCGCCCGGCACGACTCACGCGCGAAACATTATCCTTAAGTAAATTGCTTCAGTTTGCGAATCTCTGTCGTTGTAACTAGAATTGTACAAATCCCAGCACGTGTAACAAACAATATCTTGCAGCACTAGTACTGAATGATATCTCTTATCAAACTCTTAATACTCGTACTTTTTTTTACTTTTTGGATGGCTATGAATTTGAATGTTCTTTACTAATTTTGACCACTTTCACCGAATTATCTATCATCATACCACTTGTCAACTTTTCTCCGTCATGCTTATTACTGTAACGTACCCACTGGAGGGCTACTGTACTTTCTCTGGGGTATTATTAACTTTCCTGTATGTGTTCATATAATTGTCTTCAAAGTTGACGCTTTATTTTAACACGCAAATGAATAATACCATGACTAAGAATGCGTTTAGTCTTAACTTAAGTTATTAAGTTAACTGCGGTAGGTTAGATTAATTTCATTTCCGTCTATAATATGAAATATCACTAAACCAATTAGATAATGAGTATGTGTGTGTATGTTTTACGTGAGAAGTAGATGCAAAATATAGCATTTATTTGTTCATGCTTGATTGACAAGTTACGTTTAGTTATGTTAGATGTTAGTTCTCGTAGAAGTAAAATTTAACATGCATTAAAATTTAATAAAACTTTTATAAGTTGAAAGGTTGCATTTATTAATTTATTAGCAGAATTAAGTCATCTAGCCCTACCTACGTATTTAAAAATTGGGATATTAAAACCACGTAAAATATTTTTTTATTTCAATCTTCAGCCAGCTTCAATAATGTTGTGCAAAATATGCTTTGGCCCTTATATTAGTACCTACTAAAATTACAGTCATATTTCCTGTACCTACAGGAAATATGACTGTAATTTTGTTTTATTAGCTTTTTTATCCTGTTTCATATTGTGCCCGTCTTTGTTATGAAGTCTTCATTAATGTTCCGAATTTTCTTTAAAGTTTTTGAACTCTTCGAATCATACACATGTATACAAATGCTCGTCTTATGCAAAGCGTACATTCACAGCGCAGTCTCGTTCAATATAGGATAGCTTTTCGAAATCTTTACATGAATAAAAGCACACATTGAATAAAATAGAAAAGCTTTCTCACATCAATGCTTTTCAAATGTCGTGGAAATGCTAAAATATTATATCCTGAGTTATCGCCGTGAACGTTTTAAAGTGACTGTGAAAAGAATTCCCCGATATTACACATGTAAGGCTCCATTGTGCAGTGAGCAAGTAGGGGTGTCATTGCTTTTCGACAACAACTTAGTGGTATTTACATGTTCCGAAATGGCTTATGACAAAAAATATAATATCTCCTACTAGATAGACTGGAGTCGCTTATCGTATTACATAGTTATTGAATTCTCATGATGTAAAGTCAGAATGGGACCATCTTCTTGCACCCTTGTAGACCGAGCGTCACTTTCGAATTTCTTTTTAAGGATAAGTATTGTCCGGTATACATTCGTTATATTATTACACCATGAATCATTTCATAGTCAGTAATAGTTAATGAAATCGGTGTTTTGAAAACAATAAATAAAGTAGCCAAGTCAGAGTATCTTTGACTTGTTTAAATAAAATAATTGAGCATAAACGTTCAAAGCGAGCATGGTGGTGAAGCACAGGCGATTATACTAGACCGTCGTAGTCGTTTAAAAATAAAATGTCGCACTCCGTTGAGTAGTCAACCCTACATAGTGCGGAATCCGGAAGGGGCTCAAGTATTATCTTGCGCGCCCGCTCGGCTCTAGTGACCCAATTATTCTTACATCTCGCTTTAGATAAAAATAAATCTCTCATAACCTGTGGAGTTCTTTGTTAGAAAACGGCGGTAATTCTCTACGGCAGTTAATTGAAAATGTTTGTAATAGTTATCGAAGGTAAGTTATGCTTGGTTTCTGAATATTATAAAAGTATGCTCTTATCAAAACGAACAGTCACGGATTGAAATAAAGTCACGTGAACGCATTGCATGACCACCAATTGTACCAGCCCAGTTCTGCGAACGTAACCATGGCATTGCATGGTGTGCTTATTCAAAACAATGAATTACATTTATTAAAACCAACACAATGGCTCCTCCGCGTCATCAGTACATTGCGATAAAGGCCATATACGTACATCAGTGGATTAGCGAGCCAAAACAAAACACGTACGGCTAACGCAACCCATTCAATATCGTGCAAATTAATTTCCAGCAAAGCAGAAACAAATGGCCGTGGCAGTGCACTAAACAAAAAAGGCCTATTTATTCGTTGTCGGCGCTGCGCTATCGGCTCGCGAACGTTTGTTTATGTTTACACGGGCGCCTAAACGCGCCGCCCGCCTACGGACAGCGGGCGGGCGGGGTCATCGACCGCGCTCGGCCATGTACTCTTGATTTTATCCCGCAATACATAGATCGTGTTGCTCAGTCTGCTAAGTGTGAATTTGCTATGTATTGAGCTACACATTCATTATTTTACGAGCATACATTTGAATTAACAATGAGACTTGTTGTATTTTAATTTCCAAGTCACCCTCTAACACAATTTCAAACAAGTTAGAGTTTGAAATTTATTTCGTGCAATGCATTTTTCAGTTGCATCGTGATATAAAAAAAACTGTGGGCAGAGTTGATTCAATTAAATTATAATTAAGTTGCATGCAACGCTCCTGGAATAAAATATTGTCTTGTTGGAAGGATAATTTAACAGGAAAAAGTATTATTAGTATGTAATGTTTGATAAAACAGCTTATCGCAGGCTAGGTACCAATTACCGTCACGCCACGTTTCGCACAGAGGTGAAAAGTGGATCGCTGGAAGTGATCTCTGCCTACCCCTCTGGGAAAAAGGCGTGATTTTATGTATGTATGTAGGTACCAATTACCAGTGTGAACACAGAGGAAGTTGGGTTTGTTATTTTTATAAAACTTGACGTTCTGTCCCGTTAATGTGATTCAGTGTTCCGTATTGTAAGTATTGAGAAATCAGAGTTAAAACAACAGATAACAGCAGATTGCACATAAACGTTGACTTAAATTTATTTAGCAACGACATCCTATAAGCTTAAAACCGATTGTAATAAGAATAACGTTAGTCAGTAACCGTCATCCCAGCGCCAAGTGACATCGCATTTGTGTGCAAACTTCATTATAAAATTGCATAATGGTGCCGTTAGAGGGCGGCCCTGCTCCCGGCTGCCAAGAAGCTAAAACAGAAAACTGCTTCCGAGAGGAAAAATGGGCGTGAGTCAATAGCGTAAGTCAGTGGTTCGCAATCTGTGCAATTCAGCAGGTATTCTCGATTAGCCAACTGCATTTTAAGTAATTCTAAACGTACAAGAATGATAGAACCGTTATAAAAAAAAAAACAATGAAAGCTAACCCATAATTTTGTCCCTCCTATATAAAGAAATAGGGGACCTCATTCAGTTAACAGACTTAAAACAAAATTATTATATTTCTCGCTCCTAATATCACAGTTCATTTAAACATATTACGTAAAGTTCCTACTAATTTCTCATAACTTTCAGTTGAAATACGTACCGATAATTTTTCTCGCACTTACAAAACGGTATCAGGATATAATGAGTAACATTTATTGAAGGACTGATGATGGCTATGATAAACTTGTCAAATAAGAGCAGGCGTGAGAACGTGCTAACATACCGCCTATTAAATTCGTATTCTTGATTAACATGCAGTTAGAATACTTAATCCAGAGCATCACATACGAACGTTTGGACACCACTGGTGTATTATCATAAGCCGGTGACCGAGACGTCTGGCGCGTTCGTCGCGACCCATTCATCCAGTGCATTTAATCTGAGCGACCATATCCGTCGTCACACAGCGCTCGGCGACTGCCGCTCATTGCCACTGCCCATTATAACTCGGCTAACAACTGCCCAGTCCCCTAACTTCGTAATTAGTCCCCCTTTGCCGGTTTAACGGCCAGCGATTGCAGATCAGCAACTACAACTTAAACGTACGGCTGTCATCAAGATGAATACCTCAAACTAAACGTGTTTTAGTGTTCCTACTGTGTATTTTACATGCCTTCTGGCTCATCAATTATTCTACTATCAAAGCTATGGACTTGGTGTTCGAAGTTTTCATCATGGATAAAATCGCTATTTATTTTATTTTATATTTATATACTTATGTATATTTAAAAATAATGACTTAATGGCGTCATACACGACTTTATCACAACTGTTTTTAAATAATTTGTCATGACATTTTGCTGTTACGTATTTCGGTATCTGGATATTATCTAGATAGAATTCGAGTTAGTGTGACACTAAAACGTCGACTAGCAATTTCGTAAGAGCTAGTCTTACGTAGGTCGTAGTAATTTATCCATTCAATAAATTAGACGCCAAGCCATAGTGGAGCACTAAGTTTGATTGCAACGAATATTCTCATTGTTTAAAATACGAAGTATCTAAGTTATTAAGATTTTTGTGACCGAAACTAATGGGTAGATAAGAAATACCTAATCCACTAAGAACTGATAACTTAAGTTGCCCTATTAGCCTATTGTCATTAACTACCACTTATTTTTGAAGACAATATTGCAGAATATTATATAGTTTCGTAGTAAATGCAATTCATTTGCTCTTTAATTACAACAAAAACAGAAATGGATACCTACATAAAATAACCTACACAATACCTGCGCTCCCGTCTGCTTATTTGAAGATAAATTATTTCCTTCGGTATGCAAAATAATAAATTTTATTGCTCCACATTTCTTCCTAGTTGATAGCTGAAACGAGATTTAAATCCCCTTAAATCTGCAGCCAGAAAGGTCAGAACTAGGTCAGTATGAGAACGTAAACGGTTAAATGATACGACGATCGTATGCAAACAAAAAATGTCAATACTGCCAATATAGAGGATCACTTTCCTGTAACCATAAATACAAGAGAAAAAGTGCTGGCAAGGATAGTACGGGCGAGATTGTATCGTAGGTACAATAGATTAAAGATATCGTCGCTGGGCTGGAGTCTACCGCGTCATGCTCGGCGAAGCGTGGCTGGCTTCCAAGGCTGTAACACGATTTAGAGCCCGCCTCAAGCTAAACAGCCCTGAGTAATAGATTTTTTCTAACCACACAAGAGTGATTTAGTTCGAGTGGATGAATCACTCCGCGGTCACATTTTACGCGGAGGGCAAAACGAAATTTCGTTACGAAGAACTTGCGTCACAAAAACGCTAACGAAAACGATGAGGTAAGTAACTAATTATACAACCAGATCATTGCAATATTGAATAAAAATTATCGCAATTGAAGTGCATCCAAAATCTACGATCGACATTGGCTTTCAATTAATCAGATGGAAATTAGCGTAAGCAATGAATGGAGGACGTTTAATCGATTAGTAAGTTAATGAAATCCACAAAGTACCTCATTATAGTATGTACGTGGGTACAAGAAATCGATGCATTTTTATCGCAACGGCCTTAACGCTCACTATAGCATGCGTGCTCTTGACTCGAGCGAGCGAAGGCCAACTCGCATTGCCCCAATTATTCGGCTTTTATTTTTTAAGACCGAGTAAATTACCCTAGTTCAACAAAGCTGTTTACGTCAGCAAATATGTTATGCGCACAAATGTTTCTTAAGCATAGTGAGTATAATTACTTCTAATCGCCATGAACCTACTTTAAGAAGGACACGTAATGTTTGACCAAACGATTTTAGCTTAGCTAGCGATCAACCAACTGCTGTAATATTACTGTACGTACAAGTGTGCGCGCAAACGTGCACTCTCTGTTTCTTTACTTTCATAGTTTACCTAATTCGACATCGTAGAGTAATTTTATAGCAGGAATAAAACTCACACAAATTGGACCCCTCTCGGAACTCCAAGCCCGGACATCTCGGAGTATCGGTCTTTAGGCAGCGCTTGCCGCCATTTGATCAACCAGTCAGTCAAGAGGCAGAAGGACACGTAAGCCAAGTGTCGATTACTCACCACTCACTGGGTTAGTTCATTATAATTGAGCAAGCCTGTGTTGCTTTATCATTTCCCTGTGTTATTGTTACTTTGAAAGTATAGGATTTAATTTTTTTTTCCTCAAATAGGTATATCTCGTTTCACATTTGTGTACTTTTCTGTTTTTACAAAGTTTAGTCCGTAAATGTAGTAATGGAAAGCCCGGACAATTGTTTTGGCTGTGCGAACTGGTGACATAATTCTTTACGAGCATCAATTTCATAATAGGTGCCAACTCTTCAGTAGTGTGAATAATGACAAACATAAGGCCGGGTGAATGGCGAGCAAATGTAGCTTCCTCAGTCCAGCAGCGAATGGCCTGCGGGGCTGCGGATGATTCATACCCTCTTTTAAGTCTTTGAGACGGCTCCAACGTCCACTAGTACAAACAAAGGATCGCGAAGGCAGTTCTTTTAATCGAGGACGATTTGTAAGCTTGAGTTGAGTATAATTTGCCACTAACTGCAGGCTTGCGTGCAGTTTCAGGACCATGTTTATTAATCCAGGTAGTTTAAAATCGGATTGTGTACAAACAAATTTTATAGAAAAACATTAAAAAAAAACCAGATCTTTATTACATGTTAACGGTAAACTGGTACCGTCAAAGTACATGTGTGCTATGCCGAAATAATACAGCATAGCCTAATACAATACAAGTCGTAAATGAAAAGCCAAACTATGATTCACCCTATTTGAAACGACTCCGAAGAGCGTTTCAAATTGTACAAACTAACAAAATCCTACTGAGGCTAATCCCCCGCTGTTAACTGTTCAGGCCAATTTAGAGATTTCGCTCGGACACTGCATTCACGTTATACTGAATTAGTTGGTCTCAGCGTGTGCTATAAATATTAAATATGGACTGTGCTTACCTAGGCGAGAATGATGTTTGGACTGGGGGCCTATTTGAGTGCGTTTTGAAATGTGACCGCAGTAAGACTAATCCGGAACATTGAGCTGGGATTTATGAAGCTGCACTGTGTGTAGTCGCATTGGCTGAGCAGTGGGTGCAGTGGGTGCAAAGCAGTGTCATTGCTCCTTGCAGCGTGCATTACACATTCAGGGATTATGGACTGCGACGAGGCAGCACTCCGTTGGGCGCTGCTAACCGCTCTGGCCATTTTGGAAATTTCGCATATAGGTATTCCATTTTGGATGCTTTATAATGCTTAATATTCTAGATCCGAAGTAATCAATATTAATCTGGCTACATATAAATCAAGAAAAAATGCATTCTGTTCAATTACAATTTTTTGATTTTTGTCGTTGATATAATGATTTGTAAACTTTGTTAAAAACTGTCTCACAACTTAATGGTAATTTCAGAATTTATATTATCTCCGAACTGATAACAGTAGCAGATGATTTCTCATGGTATAAAATAATATTTAAAGAATGATAGAACAATCATTGATAAGACGTGCCTCAAATAATACGAATCTAAGAATGATAGTAACATGCGGTGTTGTTTAAAAAATCATATACTCAATTAAAATGTGCGTTTCTAATCAATAGGTAATTTATTACAGAATACTGTAAAACCTTTGATCACACAAAACTCAATTCAACTTTGAAGTTATTATCATATCGTTTGATTGTTATTTGCGAATGAATAATACAATCCGCTCTACTGCAATCTAATCTAACAAATCCACTTAATCTAAATATATAACTCAAAGGTAACTGACTGACATAGTGATCTATCAACGCACAGCCCAAACCACTAGTCGGATCGGGCTGAAAATTGGCATGCAGGTCTACCTGATGCCTACGTCATAAAATCTATGCTATGACTTAGGCATCCGCTAAGAAAGAATTACCCGAAGCGAGCAAAGGGCGGGTCACTAGCTACACATAAGCCAATTAAGCAATATATTAATTACCTATTACTATATACGTACAAACCATATTGCATAAAACTTAGAATTCGTTATTAGAACATTGATTCTTTAGAAATTCATCTCAGATCCGAGAAGTTAATATTTAAAATTAAAACCGTAAAGAAATTTTAAAATAAATAGAGTACTGTTTGATGGTGTTAAATGTTCGGGGTTCATACCATATACATATAAGTTAGCTATAATACTTCGTCGATAGAACTCATCATGCGTAAGACCTAATTAAAATAGTATTAAATTAACACAACACACAACAGTAACACAACAACAGTTAACACCGACCACACGCAGGGTGGTTAATTTGAAACAGTAGGACTACCCTATTATCTAAATATAGTATAATCACTCAATAGCAATAAGCGCCGCCGTAACATCGTGTGAAACATAGATCTGAATGTTTATGGATGATGATGACGTTACATAACATACGATACGAGACAATGTCACTGCACCGTGTCGCATCGCCGCCGCATCAAATTTTCTCATTGCATCTGTAATTGCCTCGGGCTGAACAGCTCATGTGAGCCCCGGCTGAGTCACGACAGCCACACTCTAATTACAGACATTTCTCCATTTTAGCTCTTGTTCTTTTTACCACTGTATAAGTTGCAGTTCAATAACTGCAAAGACCTGAGTTGATGTGATCTACATTTGAATTTGTACCAGAAAATGAAAGTGCCTCATGAAACTTAAACCTAAGTTACGATTTATATAATTTTTCATGATCACTTTTTAGACATATTAGTGTAGACATAACAATATGTTTTTATATTCTCAACATTTTAATTACGTGTCGTATCGTCACGGTTATTTGTACAGTGTTCTTACAGAACCTACTACATGAACTATCTAGGTAGACACTGTATGTTGATATTACTATTCTGAGATATTAATATTCTCATTGTACGATGTTATTGTCGGTTGCTACGCAAGACCTTTATGAAACATTATAACGCGTAGCTTAGAAATGAATAAGACTTGTATTCTTGGAATTGATATATCACCTGTGATTAAGAAATAATAGCTTATCTAGGGGATTCGTAAGATAATTGTTACTCAGAGAATTTCAAAGAAAAGTCTTTGAAGTTATTTCAAGCAAATCTTTTGAATTCCCTCTAGTATCTCAAGTAAAATGATGAAGCAAAAACATTTTAAGTCAAAGAGCGCTGCGCGGTATGGGTCCCGGTTATTTGTCGCAAACGTTATCAAAACAAGCTTGCCTTTCTAGGGTTTATATTTAGTTTCATAATCGGATGTAGTTTTTGTGTAAGATCTTAATACTTTTTCGGACGTGCGTTAAGAAGTTATGGCAGCTTTATTGGGCTACTTCTGCCGTAAACATTTTACGACTGGGCCTTGAACAAATTGGCGTCGGCTTGCAACGATTGCTGGGCTTACTACTAATGTAACATATACTTGGGACGAGACATTTTAAGACGTGGTTCGGATGGCATGTGAAGATATTGGGTTCAGAAAGCCTTTAAGAATCTAGAAGAGAAAAATGTGACTAGTTAGCTTTAGGCGGTTGCAAAAGTTTTATTCCAACTCAAAGGGCATACTTTAGCGTGAGAAGGACTCTTGCATACCCAGGTAATAAAAACAGATCAGTTCTCAAAGCTACTGAACAGTGGAAGTACGAAAATACTCTGTGTGCTGTTCAGTTATTAAATAAGATGGAGGTTTTCCTTCTGAATAAACGAATTACATAATGATTAGACAGAGACCCAATAAGGGCATTGTTGGGCACTTGTGTAACATGTGGCTGAATATGTATAAAAAAAAATAGGAGCAGGTACCCATAATTTGGTTGTGTTAGGTGACAGTGCCTGTCATCGGATGGGCAAGGGCTTGCCGGGCGGCGCGTGCGCCGAGTGTCTGGTGTTTATGCCGAACACGTCAGTGTGGTCGTGACCTCGCCGGTTCAACGAACGCACCCGTCAGCCATCACCGTCACAGCTTGCGCTCCTCGCGCGCGGCGTCAACTCGCGTGTGAGATACTCATATGCGATCCCACTGTGACACCCGTCAAATTTATTGCCACTAACTATAGCTATAACCGACGGAAAAACAGTAAATTAACTAACGACGTGAGTAACATTTCGCAAAGGTCGGTACTTTCTACTCTAAACGTTACTGAGAATTTATTGATAGGGAGGTGACTGGCCATTATCTACCGATCAACTAACTGTTCATTGAAACCTATGTCGTTAAACTCATTCCATACATGAACTCATAGAGAGCAAGCGGTTTCATTATAAATAGCTTTGAATAAACCTGTATACTGGTTTATGATACGAAAGGCAAAACAAATGATGAATGTTGAACTTGTAAAATTATATCTATGTATTTGCAAAGAGTGTAACCGAAACAAACTACATAACGGTGAACCAATTTCTTAAGAATAATAAAGCGGTACATAATGTAAAAGAGTAAAGATGAGTCAAAGCAAGGTCTGCCCGGCAAGTTTCCTAAGTATTTTAGTCATTCATTAGCAACAGTCGATTTTTCACGTCGCGATGATGAAATATTACCGTCGATCTTACTTTTATAAATTGCCTACTTTGTCGTCCACTTCGCCATTGTGATTTGAGCCGTTCCAAGTTATTTAAGATTGACCGAGGTTAACTTGTTTTTGACCCGATAATTATAAGTAATACCTAGGCAGTAGTTATAGGTAACATTTCCTTACTTTATTGGGTACTTCCATGAACACCCTAGCCATTTCATCATTTAATGCCGGATCAACGCAATTGATAAATAATGTCAATTAGGTAATTACATGGTTCCAACTCAACAACCTCGTAGCGGTATCAGAAAGCTTGTCAAAATAATTACCATAAGCCATCCACGCCATTAGCTTTGATTGAACATTACAATGACAATGAAGATGTTGACTCAACGAGAAACGTTAATATACCTACGACATAAACACGTAAAAATCCGTAAAATATTCAGATTTATAACTAACATTAGTACATATAAGAATTCATATATAAAAATTAATGTTAACGATATTGTGTATTCTTAACATAGCTACTGTATTCAGTAGATAATATCTAAAACCGATATAAAATTAATACAAAATGTATAAGATAAAGTAATAATCTTGTTACATTGGTTAATAAAACACATTCAAGAATTTTCTTAAAATAACACGTCTCAGAATGTCGCCTGTCTTCAGAAGGTATACTTTTTTCGTACAAATAGTTACGCCTATTACATATTTATGCCATTTTATTCATAATCCCTAAGGTACAGTTCTCTCCTATTATTTTTATTAGTTACGAAGTGATTTATCGTTTGCCTGCAAGAAAGTGGAACACGAATAAATCAACCTCGCTTCGCAGGGTCCGTTTTTAAAGCATTACATTTCCGCGTATTTTATTAAAAATATCCATTATGTGTAATTTATGTCAACTTTTAAAAATATTTACTATTTTCCGGTCGTTCCGTGATACTAATTAATATTAGCTACAGGTCAACTAAGACTTCAATCAATGGTAAGGACATAATACTTGAATTTGGCATTGAAGGCAACAAGCCTTCCTTTATCTATACTAATATTATAAAGCTGAAGAGTTTGTTTGTTTGTTTGTTTGAACGCGCTAATCTCAGGAACTACTGGTTCGATTTGAAAAAATCTTTTGGGTTGTATAGACCATTTATCGAGGAAGGCTTTAGGCTATATAACATCACGCTGCGACCAATAGGAGCAAAGATACAACGGAAAATGTGTAAAAAACTTTTTAGGAGTAAGGTATCATGAGATTGTAAACCGAAGATGGGAACAAAATAATGGTCGCAACGACCTCGAAATTGATCTAAATAGTAAGTGAAACTGCGTACATATAGGTATGTTAGATTAACGGTGTTACGCCCCTCGTGTTTGCAAACCCAAAGGATGCAGATAGATATTCAAAGTGGGCATTTCCTCCCGGACTTTAACTCTGTAATGCTCAAGCATTATGTACGCGATGTGACATTGCGGGAATTATAATGAAGTACATTATCTACCTATTAAATAGCATTCAATATAGGAACGTACGACGTAACTTACTAAATAAGTTATGCGATAATATTTTCTTATTCTTGCACTCGTGTACGCGGGTAAATCTCTTTTCCAATTTATGTACTTATTTAATGATAATAAAACGTTAACTGGAATTAAAAGAAATGAAAATGGATTTAACCCATCAACCAAATCTACACAAATACGAAATGCGGGAGAGTGCATTAGCGCGATGTTGCGTGTTGCGCTACAAAAAAAGCTGTTTTCTCAATAAAAACGATGATATTCATGTCAACTAATGACAGCTATAAATACAACAATAGTCGGTATTTAAAGATACTGGAATCTTATTATATGTCTTTATTAAGTAGTTAAGTACTTAATTTATCTAGACAGTGATTGGCTATGCAAAAAGCATTATATTTACTAGAATTAGACATTTTGTTTTTACACTTTTTAACATTACATTTATGCCTAAATTTACAAGCTAACTGCTTTTAATAAAACAATCCCTATTCTCTTAATGGGTTATTGACCTGACCGACCAATTCAAGTTTAAAAATCTAGAGCAGTATGTATTAACTAGGTAGGTAATGTTTAAATCATAGGCAGCTTTCATGCGTTTGGTGCAAGTAGGTGGGCGAGCAAGGCGTCAGATTTATAGTGAGTCAGAATTTCGGAACTGGTTTTATCACTGCAAAGTCGAACGTCGGGCATGACAGCGCGAAGCCGAGTGCGTAAGTGGGACAGATACATAAATAAATTAAAACCATGTACGTAGGTGTAGTAAGTAATGCAAAACCACGAGCTTCCGTCCGTCCACGGCGGCGTCCCTCGGGACATCTAACGCCGAAAATTATTACCTTTTAACTTTATGTCGCCACTTTATTTTACTGGGTCCACTTGCAAGTAGGTAAGTACTTTAGTTATTAATTGATAACTTATTTTGCTTATGAATCCTGTCATTATATAATTATCCAAGAGTTTTAAATACATAATAAGAAAATATGTACTTTTGTTACACTTTTCATTATTTCTGCAAAGTAGCAGTGAATTAACCCTTGTTGCATATAACTGACTGCATACCAAGATGTTTACCTAACCTATTTGTTAAAATTAGACACACATAATGCAAATTGAAGGGCATGATACCCGTTCCCTGCAGTAGACAGGAAAAAGTAATATCGCAGCTAGACAGATAATGTCACATTTTCACTTCTAATGAATTAGTCCTAGAATATTTTATTTCCTGTATAAACAACCTTTCCTTGGTAGGTAATATAATAATGAATAACTTAGACTTTAATAATGGTAAACATATGCATCATTTTATCCCCTCAAACCCTTCCTTGGAATTTTGTTCACCTCACATCATATAGTTTTGGTTAATTTTAGGTTTTGATTTTGAACACACAGAAAAGATGTACTGTATTTTTGTCACAATAAAAGTCAAATAGAGATGTTTTGTGAAAAATCGAGAATATATGGAGATGGTTTGATAAAATTATTTTTAAATGGTATCACAGCTCAGCTATCTAACGACTCCATTTATAAATATCCTACCATATTTAGTCCTCATATAAAGATTCCTCATCAATATAATTTATATCCCTAGAAGTGCTAATTTTCAATAACTGTTGTTTTGTATTACTTAAGAATACCCTAAGATCCCGTACCTTTTTAATTTTATTTAAACCTGATAATTTGAGGAAAATAGATTTTAAATTAATATTTAGAGACTACTACAAGTTAAGTAATGGATTGTCTTAAAAAAGAGAAGTAATTATTTTTTTTGTGTACATATAGAAAATTTAATGGTTGTAATACATTGAAAAACATATTTTTTTAATCTAAGTATTTCATAGTTTGCACATCACATTGCAATGTGACATGCATCAATTACAACATTTGTGCTAAAATAATTTACATTTTAATTCATCAAAAACGGTCACCCACAGATATAAGTGAGATGTTAGGGTACTATTAATGATTGCAATAATCACTCTCTATTTCCTGTAAATTAAACGAATATAATTCTCCAATTGTAAGCTCTGTCTGTAATTCTTATCAACATCTACCTACATGAAAGATCTTAACTAACTTTTGAGGCATTTCTATATCAATATTCTAAACATGATTTGTCATAATGTTTAAATTTATTTCTTATTTAACTTGAATTCGCTGATTTATGTTTCTAGTTCAAAATAGTATTAAAAACTTTGTTTACTCTTATTTATTTATATTTTAAATGAATAAAATTGTTGTATTACTTAAATACATTTGTTGTTTGTCAACAAAGACAATACCTATTTTAGCAAATTATTAAGTTCTATTTAACCTAATTTAGATATTTACCAAGTCAACATTCATAGAATTAACACAACCAGGTTTTGTAACATGAATTTTTGAATTTATCATTGTTTTCATCACTTATGAGTCCGTATTTTTATTATTGTAAGCTGTGCATCATAATAGAACATATTTAATTATATTGTCAAGTTCACATTTATCCAATGGAATCTCTTTGTTCTTTAAACTAAAGTAGGCCTAACTATATTTTATACATTTAGGTCAAAATACTAAATTAAATGTATAGGTAGTAATAATTTTTTATATTACTGACAGTCATAAGGCTATAATTACTTTGGTTAAAAGAAAAATATTGACATAGTTTGTGGAGGAAGTTAGAGGCATATTATGTTACATATTAATATTCATAATATTATGAAATATAAATTGTAAATATTTTTAATGTTAAGTTTGAAGAGACATAATGTCAATGACATAAAAGGTTGCATTGATAATGTTGTTTACTTTTTCATTTACACAACAAAACAAATTAGAAATCCCAGTTACATTTACAGACCAAAGAGCGGCGGACCATGTCACGGATGATCTGATTTCGCGAAATTAGCTAAATGAGAACGAGATCGACACCTTGTATTTAAAGGCGTAAATAACACTTATTATATTTTGTGAATGTACTTACCACTTTCAATATACGGTAGAGCAAGAAGTAGGAAAACTATGTATCCAATTTCACTAAACATTGTCGCTTGAAAACACACACTTTTCGTATTACTAAGTCATTGCACATACAATACAGCTGATTTTCAAACCACACAAAACCTTTGTCTGTTTTCGGCAGAAACGCATGCGCGTACAAACAATATTTTTTATTTACAATACATTAAATTCAGATCTCTACACACTGTAACACAACTGTAAGGACACCTTTAGCACTTCCAACAATTACACTGAATCCGAACTCGAAACAAATTACTAACAACACAAAGTCGTTTCCTTCTTCAGAAGTATCAACGGGTCAACCCAAACTATTAACATCAATAAAATACAAACAAGAAAGTAACGATTATACGAGATAAGATACTATAACATATTTGTTTAATGTCAAATCACAACGTCCTATTCTTACCCTAAAATTATTACAATAAAAATAAATTCTTTACGTCCATTCTGCCTGACATATTGGACTACACCACAGACAACAATCGGTATTTTTTTATGACACCCAGATAATATGACAAAGATCATTCATATACCATAGACAGCTTTAGAAGTTCTTCTAGTTTATTTAGTTACCGTAAGATGGCGCTTTTTGCCCATATTCTACCATATAAACTTACATTTCAGAGTGGATTGTATTGGACTACGAGGGAGATTATAATCTGCTCTATGAAGGAGATTCTTATCATACAGAAGATGGACAAGATTAAAATAATATTCGCTATGAAGTGAACAGGATTTGTAATGTATGCTGTACCATTTGAATAATACCAACCAACCAAATATGTATGTAATAATGAAATAGAAAGCACTTAATTAGGTATTACTTTGGACTATAAAAACAGCTAAATAATTACCAATGTACTTTATGTAGGATACATAATCAAGGTAATTTAAATCACTACATAGTATAAAACAAAGACGCTTTGTGTGTCCGTATATCCCTAATATGTATACTTGAATCTTTTAAACTACTTAACGCATTTTTGATATATATGTATACCTAATATTAAGCTAGTCGTAAGTACGCATGCGCGGGCTGCGTCCCGCGCGCCATCTTGTCGGGCCCCGCACTTCGCGGCGCCGAATAAACCAGTGCGCAACGAACCAGCGTTTGACTCACCCGCTCCCCGCATCGCCGGCTCCTTACGTATATACTTACATACTTAACAGTGGCGACGTTTTTAAACATTTACCTACCCAGTTACGCGTGTTGTATTTATTAGTGATCAATAGAAATGTTTAATTCACAAATCGGAAACTTTTTAACATTCGACCACACAGCCCAATGTTGGGCCACGTACAATGGACGCTTAAAACAATTTTACATCGCAAACGGGATAAACGACGAGTCGGACAAGGGCGGGAATCGGCGGAAGGCAATTTTGCTGAGTGCACTCGAGGAGCAGACGTACGGCCTCGTACTAAATTTGGCCCAGCCGAAACCGATCGAGGAGGTGCCGTATGATGACGTGGTAAAGCTATTGGACGACCATTTCACCCCAAAAGGATTGGGTTTGGTGAGCGCCATAAGTTTTATGCGGCCACACAACAAGATGGCGAGTCGCATTCCCAATGGGCGGCGAGACTGCGCGGCCTCACCGCGCATTGCGGTTTCGCCAACATGGAGGAGTCTCTTCGTGACAAATTCATTATGGGAATGCGGCCGGGAGCTGAAAAGGAGCATTTATATGCGCAAGATTTGGAAGGGTTGACACTTGCAAAGGCGTTGGAGAAAGCGGAAAACTGTCGGTGCGCGCGGGCGGCCGCCGCGGCCAGCGCCAACGCGCATGCGCCTGCCGCGGCGCGCCCCGACGCGCCCGCGGACACGCAGCTCTTCAACATCGCGAAACGTGGCAAAGTGAAGTGTAGTGTGTGTGGGTTTACCAACCATAAGTCGTCGGAATGTAGATATGCTACTTATGTGTGTAGAAAATGTAATGTAAAGGGTCATCTGCGTCGCATGTGCTCCAAAGTTAATTATGTGGAGGTCGACGGCGGTGACAAGTCTGACGATTACGGTAAGGTGTTTCAAATACGTTCTTTAAGGGGAGAGCCCATGGTAGAAACGGTTTATATAGAAAAAGTGCCCTTAAAGTTTGAAATCGATAGCGGGTCTGCCGTGTCAGTCATATCGGAGGATTTTTATAACACTCATTTCAAACATGTGCCATTATCAGCTCCCCACAAGCGGCTCATGTCGTACACCGGCGCGCGCATCGCGTGCGCGGGCGCGCTGCGGCGCGCGGTCTCGTACGGGGGCCGCACGCGCGCGCTCGACCTGTACGTCGTCCGGGACGGAGGCCCACCGCTCTTGGGTCGGGACTTCTTATCTATTTTTCAATTAGAGTTAACGCGAGTGAATTATTGCGCCGATACAAACATTATCGTAAAGCTACAAAATAAGTATTCAGAGCTGTGGTCGGACAGGTTAGGTACATTTAACAAGCATAAAGTAAAACTAATTTTGAAAGATAATGCAAAACCATTTTTTTTCAAACCCCGTCCAGTCGCCTTCGCGCTTCGCGATAAAGTGGGCAAGGAAATAGATAGGTTGGTGTCGCTGGGGGTCCTCGTGCCGGTGGAGCACGCGGACTACGCCTCGCCCATAGTGCCGGTGCTGAAGCGCAACGGGTCAGTGAGGTTGTGTGCAGATTACTCCGTGAGTCTCAACAAACAACTGCTTGTCGACCAATACCCACTCCCCACGGCTAACGAGCTCTTTTCGAAGATCCATGGCGGTGAACAATTCAGTAAGTTAGACTTGTCCATGGCCTACAATCAATTCGTTCTGGACGAGGAGTCGCAGAAGCTGACGTGCATCAACACGCACCGCGGCCTGTACAAGTACACGCGCCTCGTGTTCGGGCTGGCCAGCGCGCCGGCCGTGTTCCAGCGCGCCATCGAAGGCGTGCTGGCGGGCATGGACGGCGTGCTGTGCCTGCTGGACGACATCTTGGTTACGGGCCGGACGCGCCGGGAGCACCTGCAGCGCCTGGACGCCGTCATGCAGCGTCTGCAGGCCGCGGGACTTACCTTACAGAAAGAAAAATGTGAGTTTCTACAGGACGAAATTAGTTACCTTGGCTATGTCATCACGAAAGAGGGTCTAAAGAAGTCACCGGAAAAGGTTAAAGCTATGATAGAAGCCCCCGTTCCATCTAACGTAAATGAGCTGCAATCATTTTTAGGTCTAATTAATTATTATCGTAATTTTGTTAAAAACGCATCTATGATTCTCAGCCCGTTATACGATCTGTTACAAAAGGGGTCAAAATGGGATTGGTCGGAACAGCACGATAAAGCATTTAAGGAAATTAAAAAGATGTTAACATCTGACGCCGTGTTAACACATTTTAATCCGAAAGCGAAAATAATCTTAACCGTAGACGCGTCGCCTTCGGGGTTAGGCGCGATTCTCTCGCAGGTGGATTCGGACGGAGTCGAGAGACCGCTATCGTATGCGTCGCGTACATTAAACGTCGCGGAAAAAAGGTATGCTCAAATCCAGAAAGAAGCTACCGCGATTATTTATGGCGTGAGGCGGTTCCATCAATATTTGTATGGCAGATCGGAGCCATTCGTTTTACGAACGGATCACAAACCTTTAATTTCGATTTTCGGGCCACACAAAGGTATACCAGAGGTATCGGCCAACAGGTTACAGAGATACGCCTTATTCTTAAGCGGTTACAATTATACGATCGAATATATTCGTAGCGTCCATAATAGTGCTGACTATTTCTCGCGAGCAAGTTTACCCGAGCCGCGCGCGGACGCGTTGCCTAGCAACCGCGATGCGGGCCGCGGCTGCGCGTGTGCCGAGCCCTGCGCCGAGAGCGAGCCGCCGTGCGACCGCGCAAGCTACGTCTGCTTTGTCGTCGACGGCAGCATGCCGGTCACTCTGGCCGAATTGAAGGATGCGACCAACAAAGATGCAATCCTTAAGGCAGTCTCTGATTTTATATCGAACGGTTGGCCAGCTAAAATAAGCGATATGAGAATAAGGCCTTACTTTTTATGTAAAGCTCAATTATCTTTAGAAAACGGATGCATAATGAGAGGGCATAAAATAGTCATACCGGAGAGCTTACACGGAATCATCTTAAAACAGCTGCATTCTTCGCATTTAGGTATTGTAAAAACCAAAGCCGAAGCACGATCTAGGTTTTGGTTTCCAAACTGATGATTGATGACGCGCTTGAAAGCATGATAAGCTCGTGTGACGTGTGCGCTCAGCTACGGCCGTCGCCGCCGCGCGCGCCGCCCGCCGCCTGGCGCCGCCCGCCCGCGCCCTTCAGCCGAGTTCACTTCGATCTTCTTGGCCCAATCCAAGGTTCGATGTATTTAGTCGTGGTAGACGCGTATAGCAAATGGGTCGAAGTGTACGACATGAAGCAGACCACCACCTCGAGCGCAGTAATTGAGAGACTATGCGATTTTATATCCAGGTTCGGAGTCCCTGAAACGTTGGTTAGTGATAATGGCACATCTTTTGCTCACAAGAATTTCAACTATTTTGTAAATCAAACGGTGTTACACACATCACCTCCCCGGTGTATCACCCGGCCAGCAATGGCCAAGCGGAGAGCTTCGTGAAAATTGTAAAAAAGGGCATAAAATCATGTCTTTTCACAAATAACTCTATACGCACGAGGAAACTTAGATTGCTAAAATACTTAATGGATTACCGTAATTCAGTTCATTCTGCCACGGGTCTCTCGCCTGCTGAAATAGTATTTGGTCGCAAGATGAGGTCGCGATTGGATATAATTAATCCAAAGGCATCGCCACCCTTGTCACCGTCATCGACGTCTAACGATTTTAAATGTAAGAAACAGAGTATTAACATTAACAAGAACAGTAAAATAATCAAACATTTTAAAATAAATGACCAAGTTTTTTTCAAAAAATATGTCAATAAAGACGATTACAATTGGATAAAAGGGACAGTTGTTAAAAGATTAGGTAGAGTAGTTTATTTGCTGGAAGATAATGTAACCAGGGTTCAGATTAAAAGGCATAAAAATCAAATAATGTTAAATAAAGGGAAATTTGATAATGGAACCAACATACCTGACTCAAGCCCGCCGGCATACCTACCGTCGTCTCCACCGCCGTCGCCGCCGGCGTCCCCGCTACCGACGCCGCACCTATCACCATCGCGGCCAAGTACGCCAACGATACCGACAGCAGCAGCCGTTCATACGCCGTCACAGTCGTCGCAACAACGACGAGAAGAGGAGACGACGAGTAGTGCGGAAGGACAACAAATACCAACATTGTCGGATGAAAGGGACGGGGTTGGGTCTCATGTGGTGCAAATTGATTTACCCAAAAGGCAGAGACGTAAACGTCAACACTGCAATTTATGTAATGAATAAAAGGGGGAGGATTGATATATATGTATACCTAATATTAAGCTAGTCGTAAGTACGCATGCGCGGGCTGCGTCCCGCGCGCCATCTTGTCGGGCCCCGCACTTCGCGGCGCCGAATAAACCAGTGCGCAACGAACCAGCGTTTGACTCACCCGCTCCCCGCATCGCCGGCTCCTTACGTATATACTTACATACTTAACAATTTTGATGCGTTTTTACTAGATAGAGTGATCAAGAGGAAGGTTTTTATGTAAATTTCACTCGAGGCAAAGCGAGGGCGGGTCACTAGTTACAAATAAAACAAATTCGTGTTAAAATATATGTTTATCGTGTAATTCACAGTGTATAATCTTCAATCAACAAAATATAACAAAGCATATTATTCGAGTCGACAAAGCAATTAACAAAATACATAGAATAGATACAATATACGATATTGAGATATAAATGTAATTATGCTATTGCTGTATCGTAGCAAATAACTAATTATGTTTGGCACATGTATAAACATACAAATTAAAGCCACAACAGGTTAACATTCGGGAATATGCATAAAAAATATTTTGATAATTTTTCTAGTATATTATAAAATGCATTATCATAACTGATTACGAACAGTAAAAATACAATACTTAAAGGAGAGGATCAAATGTATAAAACTATCCTGCTCACTCAAAACTGAACACCTCTAAAGTTAAAGTATAAATTTACTTAAGGTGTACATATATGGTGCTGACTGAATCCACTGCCATTTATTTCAAAAGATCTCGCTGTGTTTATGTTATAACATTTTAAAAAGATGAAGTGATTGGGTAACTAAAAAACTCTTCATGCATATTCCCTTTACCTACACAATTCGTATTACTTTTAAAGGTACTTCAATTGGATACATTTTTATTTTAATTGTAATAAATAATGGAAGTTTATGGATACTTTCAAAATTAAATGTACTTGAAGTTTTTGTTTATAACACGTGATTTAATCGAATGTTCAATCCCGGCACTACCGGTTAGTATTTTTGTGCAAATAATTGAAAATAAATAGAACTAAAGACGCTGCCAGCAGCAATCTGTTTGTTAGTAGCCAGAATAGTAAATTAAGTCAGATGTAGAGAATCATCTTAAAGCAGAAAAAGCATTTGCATAACTCAAATACATTTTATAGTATCAGATGTTTAGTAACGTAAAGTTACTCAATATATCGCTATAAAACGTTTGTTTCATTTGAAGTTGATGAACTTGCTTGCAATTGTGGAATATTGTATTATTGACTTCTACTAATTTATGTTCGTATTGTTGGCAAGAAACAGTATCCAGAGTTTCGAAAATTGTTATTGGCCGCTTACGTAATATGTATCAACATTCTTTGCATGCGAACATTGACGAAATAACTATAAAAACTAAGTTCACTAGTTGGCGTTACCAAAATACAATATCAACAGTCATGTAATAACAATAGCAAATTTTAAACTTTACGTGTTGTTTAAAATAACATAGATAACGCGTTAAGTTCCGTTTATTAATTTAAAAGTTTAATATAACTGTTGTGTATCTATGTAATAATAGGTATAACTGCAACTTTTAGTACTATGAACACAATTTATTTAACAAGATAAATAGCACCTTCCTTTTTATATTTTTCAATCTACCTAAACTTCGCCAGTAACGCCATCTAGTTTGAAGCCGTTAAACTTGCTCTTTAGACCTTTCACAGTGGTTCGAATCATTAGCCTTCCTTTCATAGTTAAAATCTGATATTATGATGATTTAGTTACAGCTGTTTGATACTTTGGAATCTCTTCTTTCAATTGGCTTGGGGTGAAAACTCCCTTCTCCGTTATGATTCCAGTGATTAAATCTGCTGGTGTTACATCGAAGGATGGATTCCAGCAGTTGATGCCTGAAAAATCAGAAATTATGATGTTAATAGAACTTCCAGTTCTCGAACCTAAAAATACCTAACTTCTGTTACTTCGATCGTTTCCGCAGAGCTCCTCAGAGCAGTCCCACATTTACATAGGCTTATCATAAGCCTGCATAAGTCTACAGGCGACTAAAACAAGAGACGATTCAAATTCTGGAAATTCTTCAATTCAATGAAAGTCCTAATGATTATCATTGATAAATTATTGTTAAATAACGTGTCTTTAAAATCTCGACATTGGCGGAATCACTGCGGTACATTAGCGGGATAAGTCCTAAAAATAACCATAGGCAAAAAACTAAGTATACAATGTTTCGTAAGATCTTTCATACCCGGCGCGGCGATCCTATGCTCCCCTATATGGGTCATCTCCCTGTCCGGTCGCTCCTCGATCTTGATCCGGTCGCCGGACGTGAGCGCCATGTCGATGGAGCTTAGCGGCGCCGCCACGTAGAACGGCACGTCGTGGTGCCGCGCCACTATCGCTATCTGGTACGTGCCTATCTTGTTCGCTGTGTCACCGTTGGCGGCCACCTGGAAGATGGAAAAGTATCTTTAAGGCTCAAGTTTTTTTTTCCTAACTGA
Organism: Maruca vitrata; assembly: GCA_039566165.1. NCBI lineage: Eukaryota > Metazoa > Arthropoda > Insecta > Lepidoptera > Crambidae > Maruca > Maruca vitrata. The sequence continues at coordinate 5,430,953 of CM076919.1, forward strand.
CTTGGAGGAGCCTTGTCATCATCACCGGGCTTGCGGGGGAGCGGATGGCTCTCACTTAAGGCTCAAGTACGTTGCCAAGGGGCTACTGAATTTCCCCGTCAGTAGTGCGGTTTGGACAGCCGCCGGTGGCAGTAGAAGACTAGGACAGAGATGAGGTACACCGCAGTGCCATGGCTGGCATTTACCATCTCTTCGGCAGTCGCTGGGGAATCTGACACACCAATGAGAGAGAACCCTCCTTACCAGTAAAGGTGCAAAATGCATTTCACTCAGTTGAAAAAAAGTTTTCTAAAGGGTTTTCCATCAGAGTGTTATAAGGTATTAAGATCATCGTCAGCTTGTAGTTTAATTCACTGCTGGACATGCCTCCCCAAATCCTCGCTTATTCTCAGCAATTTGTACGCAACTCCCACCAGCCATCGTGCGCAGATCGTCTCTCCACCTGGCCTGAGGGCGTACCCCAGTATGTTTCGGAGACGCGTTATTAAGTTAATTAATAGATAGAATTTATGTATGTAGACTGACAGACATGCGCTCCTAACTTATGACATGGGTAAAAAAATAGGTCAGAATCCGGAATAAGTCATTATGGGGTGAGAAAATTCCGCTCCCCCGTTTTGTTTGGATAAGTTGTAAAAGTCTTTTCTCAACTCGGGTAGCCGTCCGCTTTCCCGCTAGTCCGGTGATGATGACGGGGCTACTCCAAGCTATCATCGTATGTCAGTTAGTAAAAATAATGCCTGTAAGCGTGAATTCGTATGGGATACAATATATAGGATGTGACCGCTAGCTGCCAGAAGGAACCTTTTCGATCTCACACAAACGTACGCACGCCCGATGCGTTTGATCGATCAACACTCGCAATGGACGATTTATAATTAACAGCTCATTAGCTGAACATTTTCGTCTTTGACATCTCTTTCAATTTGTCAAGCTGTATAACTAATGCTGTTCATAATTAAATTGACATGTAATACATGATACAACGACGCAAAATTTAACCATAAGTATTATACAAATATTCAGTCGTAGAGAGACTCCTCCTCTTTTGAAGTACATACCTATGTTAAAACTTTGCGTACCTACACGTATTTTTAAAATCCCTTAGGCATTAATCATTATGCATAGATGCTCCATTTTTGGAGTAAGTAGGTTTAAAAAGTGGACTTCTATTTCGAAGATTCCTTAGCCATTAAACATCATAATACATACACGATCGGCCCCAACAACGACAGCGGTGATATTCCTGGAGTGCATAAGGGCGGACACCATGCTGTCCACGACCAGGGTGGCGGGTATCTTCTCGTGGACCAACTCGTACGCGGTGAGCCTCGCCCCCTGGTTGTACGGCCGCGTCTCCGTACAATACACGTGCTCTGGAACAATTAAAACATTAAAACCTGTTTAACGATGCCACATTCAGCAATTTACCTATTATCGAAGCACATTTTCCTGTACCGACGATGACATGTAAACAATTGAGCTGTCTTTGTTTATAGACTTAGCTCTGCACGGCAATATTATACCTAGAATGCTTTAATGTGAGAAGTCTTGTCTAAAAAGAGAATTCTCCCAACTTTTTAATATATACACACACATTTAGTACCTGCTTATATTTTCGACATTACTATCCACTATTATGCTATTGTCTTGAATTGAAACCTATTCATAAAATGAACATGCTTAAAAACTACTAACTAAGTGAAACAGAACCATATCACTCACCAAGCCTCTTTAATTCATGTAAAGACCTAATAACTCCCAGAGCGGTCCCGTAGCCCGCAGTGGCCAAGGAGCCAGTGTTACAGTGAGTCAGGATGCGCACAGCTCCATCACCCTCTAACTTACACAATATGGCCTCGCTGCCAAATTTCCCAATCGCTTTATTGTCTTCAATATCTTTAGAAAGCATAGATTCAATATTAGTTATAAATCTGCAATTAAAATTATATTGGTAAATAAAAATGTTAAAATAAAAAGTATACTGCTACAAAGATTTAATGTAATTAATTAATCAATTTAATGGTGCAGTATGTAAAGATTCAACAAATCTTCTCTGGTTAAACTGTTCTTTAGTTGTACTTAACACATAAAGCACTCACAAGCTTGAATGACCACTTTTATCTTTTAACTTTATAATATACCTAAATTAAGTTACCTATCAAGAACACTTCTTGAATCTTTCAAAAACTATATAAGAATCACTAAGTTACCAAAACATTATGTTTAGTTGTTTGGTATTGAAATGCCAAAGTTGTCTATAACCAAGGACACACACACCTGTCTTTGAAATCACTAGGCGAGACACTTTCATCAGCGCTTAGAGTATTTGCTAAATTTATCAGTTCGTCCGCTGCCAATTTTATGTTCACAGCTGTTGGCCTTGCTGACACCAGGTAATTAAGCTTGCCTTCAATCTGAAATTATCACTCATGTAGTCTAGTAAAGCACATTTATCAAATATGAAGTTATTAGGAGAGAGAAATGAATAAATGTGTATTTCTATGATTTATTTATTTATTTATTGCTATTTGATGATTATTGCTATTACCTCTGGGAACTGGTCTACTCAAATATGCAGAATAAGTTATTTTACTATGAGAAACCCAAAATTTATGACTTGGCTGATTATAATTTAAAAACCAAAGGGTTCTACAACGACTCTTGCAAGAAGCTCAATAGTCTCTATCAGGAGAATTGGCATTCTGAACCAGCAATAGAATTATAGAATGATATTATATTTGTAGATATGTAAGTATATGTAAATGCATGTATGAAACAAATTTCTTTCAGTTTCTGCAACATGTAAATGATGTATAGACACATTTCAGAATAGATCGATAGATTATAATTATATACTAGTGACCCGCTCTCGCTAAGCTTCGGGTAATCCTTAGCGGATGCCTTAGTCATAACATCTACCTGTATGCCAAATTTCAGCCCAATCCGTCCAGTGGTTTGGGCTATGTGTGAATAGATCACTATGTCAGTCAGTCACCTTTGAGTTATATATATTTAGATTAATACTGTTCTTATAAATTTATTTATTCCAGTTATTCTCATAACAACATAATGATAAGGAATCTATAAGAAATGTTGCCAAAAGTTACAATAAATTAATAAAATGTACATGTGTACCTATTATCATAAGAAAAGTGATTAAATAAATTACAATATTTTTTCTCAATTGAGATTTAAATATACTTTTAATTTATGTACACATAAACAAGTGTTATGTAATAGATGTATATGAAATATGACATCTAATGTGAAGATTTGGTATCCCTAACCCTTATCAGAATTTGATAATTATATTTTATGACTGACCTCTTGCCTCATGACTTTCTTATCTTCTATGTCATCCTTGAGTAACTCAACAGCAAGAGATAAGCATCCCACTATGGCAATTGCTGGTGCTCCACGCACCTAAAATTATAAAAAGTTTTTTATGGAACGGAATTGAACAAAAAGTACAGCACATTATATAGATGTTAATAAGATGTTAATATTAATAAAATCTTAGGCACTTACTGTAATTAACAAATTGTAAATGCAATCTCAAATACTCATACTCAGTCAATATTTTTTTACTATCAAAATTTTTTTCTTATAATTACCTGCATCTTATTAATTACTTTCCAACCATCTTCAACTCCCAGCACCTTAACATATCGGGTTTGTAAAGGAAGCAGCAACTGATCCAAGATTTCAAGATGTCCTCTTTTATACTTAATTGATTCTAGACTCATTATGTATACTTATAATATGGCTGAAAATTAGATGATTACTTTAGCACTGCTTTTATTCTAAACTTTAAGTAAACATTGAGGAAGGAGATAAGGAAATCCTGATGTCTTTAGATAAACGGTGTAATTTTTTGAACTAAAACTAGAATTAAATAATAGCGAACAGGTAGAAAAGCGATAAAAAATAAAAATTTGTTAGAAAAGAACCAGTGATAAATTAAAAATTAATGAATTTACTTTAAAAATTTAATTTTACGATCAGATTACCTACACCTACTATTTGAACGTCTGAAGAACAATTTGACATTGATGTCTGTCAAGTATTACAAACTGTCCGTTCTTATAATGCGTATCTTATGGGCAGCCAGCTGCCTTCCATTAATGGAAGAATGTTAAAAAAATATTTAATTATGTAATTAAGTAAATAGCCAAATTGTGAAACCATTACTATAATACTATATATAACGATAATTTCACACCGCTTATACAAAGAGTAGGTATTTTCCAAATTAAATTCGTAACGTAAATTCAGTCTTTGAGTATAAAGCTTTATACTCAAAGCGTATTAGTACTCAGTTTAGTATCACTTACAGAGTAACATGAAAACTGGAAAATATCTCTGAGATATCTTAACCTATTGCAAAAGCAGTGCAGTTGATAAAGTTGTATCTGCACGGGTGCTTAGTGATACAATGAGCAATGTGTTCTTGCTGATAACATAATACTACTCTTTTTATACTGTGTCTGGGCTGTGCTTTTATTATGGAACCCGGTTCCACTTTGAAATCATTTTTAAAATTAATGCTAACCTACCACTGAAACCTGTTCTGAAAAAAAAACATTCTTCATCTGCGAACTGAAAAATCTGGAAGATGAGCACTACATCTCATTGTTTGTGCAAAAAAGGCTATATCTTATTCGTTCTATCTATAGTTTGTAATTTAGTTCATTATTTCTGTCAATATTTAAAATTAAAGGCAGATATTTTAAAACGGAAATGACGCTTTACTGTGTCTATGCTATAAGTGTTGCCTGAAATAAACTGCTGTAAAAAGTTACAGTGAATCGTAAAATAAATCAAATATTTCATTATCATGGCTTTGACGTTCTGGTACCATTTTTTAAATTATCTACGTGACATTCATCAAATTATTACATTGATACTAAAAATCTGTTTTTTTTACATCGACGTTAAAGGAGTACAATAATCAACTTAAAATAAAATAATATACTAAATCTTTAAGAAGCAAGAAATGCTAATTATCTACGAGAGGGGAGAATTCAGAAGAATTTTCAATAAAATATTTTATTCTGTTCTATTTTTTAACTCCTTGGGGCGTTACCAAAAGTAACTAAAAGTGTAACATTTTCCGAGCAAAAAAAAATCAGGGCGCTGGCAGCACTGTCCATTTCCGCCCGACATCGACGAGAGACGCATCGTCATTGTGGGAACGCGAACCGAATAATTTAGTGGAATTACAAAAATAAGCAAGATGTCCTTGCCACGAGTTTACATGGATGTTGCCGCTGACAATTCGTCAATGGGACGAATTGTTGTCGAGGTAAGATTTCTTTGTAACAAATAATTTGCTTGATCTTCGGTTCCGGCCGGCGTGATTTGGTTCGACCACGCTATTCTCGAAACTTACATGTCCTCTGTTTTTGTTCATTGACTTTACAATTACTTTGATTTGCCGTTAATAGATGGTTCCATGTAATTCTTTGGTTACTTTCATGGGTTCTGATTTGATTTACATGTGGTGTTATCTATATTTAGGCATGTAGGTAGGTGTAAGATGTAATTTATTAATTGTCGGCGAACCGAGATTACTTACACCCATTGAAGGTCATTCCGCGCTAGAAACATTGCTGCCTATGGAATTTACCGCTGTTGATATGGAACATTTCTAGTGTTTACTTTGATTTGGATGTTTTCGCGAAAGCAACCACACCTATCTTGTCAAAGCGTGGCTGTTTCGTCGGCGAGGCGGGCCGTGTTTTTTCTCACGATTACGTGTAGTCATTCTCTCGTGTTACTTTGACGTCAGCTGATGTTTTAAGTTTTTTGTTTTTGTTTCAGCTGAGAACAGACGTGACTCCCAAGACCTGTGAAAACTTCCGCGCGCTGTGCACCGGCGAGAAAGGTTTCGGTTACAAGGGCTCCACCTTCCACCGCGTCATCCCCAACTTCATGCTGCAGGGCGGCGACTTCACGAACCACAACGGCACTGGTGGCAAGTCCATCTACGGCGAGAAGTTCGCTGACGAGAACTTCGTCCTGAAGCACACCGGCCCTGGCGTGCTCTCCATGGCCAACGCCGGCCCCAACACCAACGGCTCGCAGTTCTTCATCACCACCGTCAAGACCTCCTGGCTGGACGGCAGACACGTCGTCTTCGGCAACGTCGTCGAGGGAATGGATGTTGTTAAACAAGTTGAAGCTCTCGGCTCCCAGTCTGGCAAGCCTTCGAAGAAAGTTGTCATCAGCGACTGTGGACAGCTCTCCTAATTTAATTCTCTAACATTTAAAGCGTAAACAATATTTTAAGTTTAACACAATGTCCTCCTAAGTACTACCTTCCCAGCCAAGAAAACATAAAAATAACTATGGGTCATTCCAATTATGTTTAATAAATTTTATGCAATGTTTAGGTCGCAAACTAGGAATTGCATTTATTTCTGTGCATTGTTTATTCATAATAAATTAAATTAATATACATATAACACTTGTATAATTGATAGATATTTGGCGTTCTAGATATCTTTGTGGCTAGCTGTTAGGAGTCTGCTATAAGCTGATTGCCATTTTGTAATGTCACTCTCATTTTTAAACACTTGTATTGAATATTAAATTTAAATGAGACATACTTGTTTCATTCCTTTCATATTCAATTCTAGTAGGTACACATAGCAACTTTGCTAGCTATCTGAGTGTTAGGTACAGACATGATAATGTCCTTTATGTTGAACTTGAATATAAATAACCTTTTAGTACCACTTACTTCCTTTTGCTTAGGCCTCAGTCACAGGCCAGGCAGAACTAGACGAATGGTATTGAGGTTATCGAAACAAATATATTCCTGTAGGATTCTGTATGTGTGCCAAGGAAAGCTTTCCTCTTTGATACCTTAGCTGCTTTGATAAAGACAACATAAAATTAAGAACATCATTCATTCATTGACCTAATATTACACACCTACCTTGTTCATTGTTTTTTGTCGATCCAAAAATCGAATCCAAAGCCTCGTCATTCGCACGACACCTAAACCACCGGTCTATCAAGGTCAAGTGATAATAAATTATGAGGCATGACATCATCGCAGTAGCCTTAGTTGGAGGATGCTAACCTTATTGTATTAGAAGTCTCCAAAGTACACATAGGTAAACGTTAGGTATTAGGAATACTATACAATTAGAGCCTTTGCAATATGAATCATGTAGGTGACCAGTATGTAAGTACATACAGTGATGGTCATTGTTTTTCATTAGGGTTCCATACCCAAAGTGTGGAAACGGGACCCTACTAGGTACTAAGATTAGGACTGCCCGTCCGTCTGCCACCAAGAGGAGGCTGTATCTTAAGAATGGTGATAGTTAGACAGTTCATAGATGATGTATTTCTATTGTCGCTATAACAACAAATATTAAAAATCAAATGAAACAAATTAATATTCGAGTGAGGCTCCCACACAACAAAGGTGTTTTTTTTTACCACATTGGTACGGAACTGCGTCCGACTTTTATTTGGTCGGGTTTTTAGTATTCTGACCAGTGCGTGGCGTACTATACCATCGGGGGCTTTGGGGCCCATGGCAAATTATTTTGAAAGGTCTCTCTAAAATAGTAGCCCCGGGATCTCCTAAGCAGTTAACATTCTGAGCACGGGGCCCCCTCATAGGTCGGAGGCCCGTGGCATATTGCCAGCTCCATCACCCGACAGTTACGCCACTGATACTAAGTGTCCTGCAGCCCGTTCTTGCTTTTCTTTAAATGTAGATCTGTTTTAATCTACTAAATAGAGCTCGCTTTACGTAACAAATGTCCTTAAGTTAGTTAACAGCATGTATTGTACACAATACCTATTCTATTGACATTGATGGCGATTTCAATACATACATCTCTAGGTATATTCAAAAACTTAACAGGTATATTGTATCCGCAAGTGCCAATATGCCTTAGATGTTTTTTTTTTAGGTGAACTAATAGGTTATATAGTTAACCACCACAATGTCCGGTCGAAAATCCAGCATAATTAGGTACAACGACTGATTTGGGGCCAACGCTAGCGTTCTAGTTGTACGGAACCGACTTATCCACCTATCTGCAAGGAAACAGTTCAAATATTAAATTACAGTGACAAAAGTCTGTTTGGAGAATAGTCACCGGTATTACGGTAGCTAGCCAAGGCGCACCGTTGCGTGTCGTTCAGATTACATAACAAAACGGTCACTTGCCATGCTAGTACTTGAGTGGATAGGAACTTAGGTACACTAGGTGGGAACTTGTATTAATAATTTACTGTTGTAAGCTTCACGTTGTCTGCAGCTAGTTGTTATGTCTATTTCGTGACTGAAAAAGCAGTGTACACAATCAACTTACTTACCATGGTTGTAGGTAGGTAGGTACTATTATTTGGTAAGTAGATATGTTAAGGTCAATGTGAGCAATCGGTAATTATCTATTATCACCGGTAATTATAGATAAATACCGACGCACATGGTAAATGTAGTGAATTATTCAAATTTACCGGTAATTATATAAAACTCCCTCGCGACTGAGGTAAATGTTGACATTGCTGACAAAAATCACAAGTAGGTACTCTGCAATTCCAAATGTCACAAAACTCAAACCTGAAAAAATAATACTTACGAGAAAGAATTTTAAGAGTTCCACTGATAATTGCCTGCTAATTTGTAAATTTTATTTCACTTTATTTTTATAAAATTATATTTTTTTTAAAACCAAATTTGAAGTTTGGTTTCTAGATATGTCTTGTTTATTTTATAACTAGCTGTGCCCGCGACTTCGTTCGCGTGGACTACAGGATTTTACAAACAAAAGTTTTTTCCCAGTAACTCCCGATCCCGTAAGAATTTTGCAATATCGCGTTGCAAGTAAGCTTAACGTCTATTAGGGTACCAGCATACCAAATTTCAATCATCTATCTTACGCGGTTTAGATGTTTTCAAACAAAAGTTTTTTCCCGCTTATTCCCGTTTCCGTGGAAATTTTGCAATATCAGTTTAATAAGGTACCTGCATGCCAAATTTTAAGCAGTTTTAATATTTTCTTGCTAATTCCTGTTTCCTGTTAGAATTTCGGGAAATCCTTTCTTATTGCACCTTTACGGTACCTAACCTACGTCCCTTCAAAATCTTACGTTCCAGCGTTCAAAGTTGACAAAGTTTCATACAAACTTACCCCCATATTTTATTTGTTAATTTAATGAGAATATAGGTATTTAATGTTTTGCTTAACCGAACAGAAGGTTGGTTGGAGACAGGATGTTTAAAAACAAATTTTATAATCAGGACTAGAATTGTTTATATCCTAATAAACATTTGATTCAGATGTTTACATAAATAAATAAATATTTGGGACATTTCCACAAACTAAGCACAGCTTGTACCTACTTTTGGCGGCAGAGACTGATACATACATATATATTTATAAATACATACTTAAACACATAATCATATCTAGACACGAAACAAACACCGACGTACATCACAATTATTTATTTGCCCCGAGTGGGAATCGAACCCAGGACTCTTGGAACCGCCAGCCGGGGTCACTAACAAAACCATTGTTTCACCGAGCCAGTCAAGTCAGTTTGATTTTATTATTTACCACCTTTACGAAAAGGTATGGTAATTTTATTACCGGCAAATGTGATTAATTCGATAGTTTTTACCACCTTTACCACGAGCACTGATAATTATGCATAGTTACCGGTAATTATACATAATAACCGCTCTATCCACATTAAAAGTAACAGATACATAAATAGGTTTTTGTTTGAATTTTACTTTTTATAGTTTAGTTCACTCTAAATATCGATACATACATCTTTGTAGCTAATTTAAAGTTGAACAACTTTCAGTTTAACCAGTTTTCTTTGATGTCTTAGTTAATATCGAGTAGGTATATAGTATGCGCTTCAAAACTTATAAGTTGGGGCGAACCGAGGGATCCTGATCTGGTCTTCAAAATTGGGTCAAAGCTCTTAGATCATCCTGAAACTTCTTGAAAAGGTATCATTAGACATGACAGGTAATCTACGTCGATTATTATTTATTACTAGATGTGCCAGCGGCTTCGTCCGCATTTTCCCCCGTTATTTTATAAATTTTCCATTGTTTATTTACTCCTATTGGTCACAGCATGATGTTAAATAGTCTATAAAGCCTTTCTCGATAAAATTAATGGTATATCCTACGCAAAAATAACTAGTAAGTAGTTCCTGAGACACAAAACGAACATAGAAACTCTTCAGCATTATAATATTATCTATACTATAGATTCAACAGCTCAACATAAGTGTAGGCCTAATAAAAAATAAATCCTTTTTTTATAAGACCTAAACTTTTTTGTGTCAAAAGCAAACGTAAAGAATTTACATTTTTTGTAAAAATATATTTCCGGGAGTAGGTAACCCTACCTATATTTAATTAATATACTCCATCGAAACACAGTGACACCACGCCTGCCGTAATTTGGAAACAAACAAGTACTTATATCTGGATTTACTCATAATTAGACAAGTAAAAAAATAATAAGGGTAGATTAGGTTTAGGTTACCTATTAAACTGCCTAATGGCACCGAGTGAATTCAATGAAAAAACGGGCTCATTTATCTCATAGATTTATTTCAACAATTAGGTATAGGCATAATTTTTATCAGTTAATCTACATAAAGCCATAAAATCTTTTGCTTTAAGCAAAAAATGTATATTCATCTGTTAAAGTTTTATAAGGACCAGAAATATTATTATGGTTATAATTAGATAAGTATACACAGTAGTAATTATTGGTGGGAATGAGATTGTGGTGAGAGCCATCCGCTCACCCGTAGTGGTGATGACGATAACACACATTTAACAATCACACGTATTTATGGTTACGACTATCAAAAATATGGACAGAAAAAAAGAATTTCCCAACTTTTTGAAAAATTACAAAGTGAAATAAAATTCATCCCTGAATTTGTTTGTTGTTGTTATCGGATTATACACAGATTTAGTAGAATAATTTAAAAAATATGTAGGTGGGCCATAGGTACAGTTCTTTAAAGCAAGAACAAACTAAGTACTTATAAATAGATTTTTTTTAAATTTTGCAATAACTTTTGTAATTTTGAAATAACTTAGATGGTAAGTATTATATTATTATTAAATTGATCTACCTACCTATCTACTCAAATCGCATTTGTAATGTCTACTGACATAAATAAATATGGTGGTGTGGGTTTGTAGGTAGGTACAGTCGGAATCAAAATAAGCCAAACAAACGATTGGCTTTATTTAAATGACTTTAATTTGGCGTCAAAATCTAGCAAATCTCTCAAGGATACATACTACAACACCAGTAAGTATTTAATCCCAAAACAATTAATTAACATAATATTAATATGATAAGGTACGATACTTAAGACGTAAGGTAAGATACTTAAATAAAGAGCCTACTGGGAATCCTAAATGAATTTACACTCTCTTTCTTGAGAAAGTCACATGTAATCAATGTTGCACTTGTTATTGGTAGCGCTAATATAAAGTAAACCGTCCCATTCAATTCAGACAACCATAAATGAATGATTGTTCTTTTATTAACGAAAAAGATCTATCATTAATATGCTGATGAGGAAATTTTACTATTTCTTATTCGCACCTCATTTGTAAATAGACTTTTTAGAAAGATAATTATAAAGAAAGTAATGTTCGTACAGGTACCTTAATATAATTTTCTTTGCTTTAATAAAAAAAAAATTCTTCTGCTCTTAAAAGTTTTTTTCAATGAAAACAAAAAAGTATTAAACCAAACAAGTAAATATTTTTGCTCATCTTTCTTCTAAGTACTACTATTAATACCTACGTATTGAATGATATGTAAAGTAATCTAATCTCAAATGTGAATAAAAATCATGCAAGATAAACTTATGTAATCTAAATCTTTGTGTTTATCTAGGCAATTAGATAAAGCGCGGGGAATAGATTTCTACGTACCTATCTTATATCAGTACTTCATAGCACAATAAATAACAGTGATGTATTTTTACCCTGACCTTGATTAGGTAAAGCTAATTAAGATACTGAGTTAAAGTCATACTGTGTTTAATGCTATGAACCTTAAAATCCTGTATTGTGTGTGTTAAATAAAACCTTTTTCCTACGTTAAAGGTTTTATTTCTTCCAGGATTTGGCGTCTCCATGAAGTTGTCCCCCTTAGATCCGGGGCTGGGTAAAAAGCGATTAAGTATATAATATTATAGGAATATTGAAATAGCATCATTAAGTACTGTTCTCCTTTACTGTGGACAAAGGTTTCCACGAGTATTCCTTATTAAGTAGGCAATTGAATTGATATATGAGGAAGTATGTAGAAACTGTTTGTTTATGAAACACGCGGAAAATAATGTATCGTTTATATTTATAATTAAAACGTGAAACTTTGAAGACACACTTTGTTGATTTTCCTACCTATGTGTCTAGATTTCGTATTATTAAGAAATTTCATGATGAAAAAATTTTCATGAATAAATATGTAGCCTCAAATTGTTATGTTTATTTCGGAGGCATATACCTATGTAATGCCTCCAAAATCAGATAGCTTCTCTTTTATGGTTTTGAATAAGTGTCAGTTTATGATGAACCTACATGTTGTCCTGCAAGCATGTACGGTACCTATTTCTCTTGTTCTTTGTAGGTACACCATAACGCGTTGGACACACGTGGCCGCATTAGTAAACAATGAAATGGTTCGATAAGTCGCTCGTTCAGATACGATCGCATCGAACCACAATAGCGGTGACCTCCAATGACCGCAACCAGCCTGACTGAAAACTGTAGCGATAAGTTAACCGCAGACAGATAAGATAGACACCTTGTTACGTAGGTACTTGTCTAAAGTGCTCAAATAGGTACGTAGCTATCTGCTAAAGAGCATTATTTTCTTTCTTTAAACTTCTATAATATTAAATGGCAAAAAAATAATTTCAAGCCTAAACTTACTTTACCTATAATTATGCTAGTTTGGTTCTTTTCCTAACTATTGACGCCTTCCAACCTCCCATTGAATGCTAACCTTTACCTACGAATGACTCTATACCCCTGTCGAATAGGAATCAGGCAATAAGGAGTTCGCATAAGGTGTTAGGTGTATTTCGTGTAACATGGCTCCATATTTCACAAAAATACACGTATCTTCAAAATCTTGAAGAATGTACGTACGCTTTGTAAATAAATAGAAATCTCTTAACATCACATACTTACATTGTTCCGATTTCAAGATAAGTGGCTTAAGCACTGTGTTCACAAGTATTAAAAACAACAGTGGGATACAAACAAAAATATACTTAAGTATATAAAATAAACACCGCCAGATATGGGACAAAACCGATATTCATTCACACATTCAAACATTTGACCTGATTAAACCCACTACCCTGGTGCAGGAGACAGTTGCTCTACCAAATGCGCCATTCATTTAGTCACTCACGCACAAATACTTATCGGTTATCTTGCTATGATAATTCCTTGATGTTAGTACTCATCATTGCCAACGCCAATACATAGTTCTTAACGCTTTTTGTGGAGCATCAATTATGAAGGTTAAATGGTTATGTGAGGGGGATTAACTCGGGTGAAGGTAGCCGGATTGGACTATATTCATGCTAATTCCTAATTAAGAATACTGTCTTATACACACCACTCTGATCCCCTTCTTGGTTTCATCAGTCTTGTTAACAACCAAATTTTAAGTTAAATAAGTTACGTACTTGGTGGTCCAATAAAGTAAAGACGCACTTGCACAAAATAGATAGCAAGCAGGTGAGGAGAATCGTTTAAAAAATACATGCTGGTTTCTTCTTTCCTCCCTAATCAACTGTTGAAGATATTCACAGTCATCTCACTCATATTTCTCTGCATTTAGATACCTCCGTCTTTCGTTATTCACTGACCAATTATAATTAGAACTTCTATGTAATATAATAACGGATCATAACGGGATTACCTTGAAGTAGCATCACAGTTTGTATCTGTTGGTGTAACCCAATCGGAGCATCGGGCAATAATTATATGGTATTTATTTTACAAAGAATGCCTGCTCGTTATTCGATTGGGTAGCGATATTCAGAATGGTTTGCTAGCTACTTCAAAGTAATTTGTTGATTCTGATAGAACGCGAAGTCATCATAAAGCCGACGTAGCCACTTAGAAAGGCGATCATAACATGAGGGCGAGCGTGACGGAGACCAGAGACGTGATGACGTTGACAGCTCGCCTGATGCCGCTGGAGTCGTAGTTGCACAGCGAGGTGGTGCAGCATGAGGTGCAGGCGTGGAGCTTGGTCCTCTCCCCTATGATGATGCAGCCGGGCTCGCAGTGCTTGGTGCAGTTCCGCTCTAGAGCCCACATCTTCAGACCGGTGGTGGAGTTCTCCGTGGAGGTTGTGTAGGAGAAGCGTTTGACCTGCGAAGGATTGCTTTGTTGAAGGTAGGGTTGGACTGGTCCGAAATGAGTATGACTGTCAGGGAAGCCCGGCAAAATAAATCTTTAAAGGGTCTACGGATGATGACCGCAACCTAGAATATTGTAATGGATATCTGACGATTTTGAGCGGTTTTCTACTTTAATCTCTGTTATCAAGTAAGCTAAACAAGTATAACATTTTGTATAATAGCAAGATGATTCTTTAAAGATTACCTAAAAGTAGGTATGTGAGGTCTATATCTAAAATTTAGTGTGATAATATAACGATAAAATACTCTAGTGGACATCAACGTTTCCTATCAGCCATCACAAATAATAACACGACTATGATCGTAACCTAATGGGTGCAGGGCGTCTCCTATGTCATTTATCAATTCGATCCACTTAGGCTTTACCTAGAATTCTTAAATATAAACAGTACAGGCGCCAAACAACGTGGCACCATAGCAGTTATGCATTAATGACTATTGATTTCAATGTAAACGTCCAATACGAACATTTGTGTTTAGTGTTCGGACATCAGTCTAGGCGTATTTATTTTATGTCAGTAGAGGTCATGAAGTTGTAAGCTTCTTGAACCCCATTGTAATAATCATCTCCTTTTTAAAGTACTATAGGGTTGGGTATGTCCTACGAAAGGGATGTTTTCCTTCACCACAATAGTTTCGAACAACACCTAAATTTTTTAAAATTGGTTAGGCGGTGAGCAATAGGAGAAAACCGTCAGAAAAATATTTTTTTTAAGAAGAGATTTACATGTCGTTTCCTATGCTAATGCATTTTATGGGCCTTTAAAATTAATTAAGATCGCCATGCCATGACGATGTGAAGTCAAACAACCCGCACTTGGCCAGCGTGGTTGATAAAGCTTGATCGCTTTAGTTTAGGGAGGTTTAGTCCAAGCTCGTGCCCCAACAGCGGGGACGTATATGGGCTGATGAGGATGAAGCAGATCGCCATATCTATAGTCTATTCTCAACTCACCATACACACTCGCCTGTCGTTATGGCACTTGTGTACCAGCGCCGTGCTGTTCTGTCGCAGATCCGCGCATCGGTCCTCTGGCACCTCGGCCAGGCACTTGTAACACCAGAGCTCATTGTTGGGCCGGGCCGCCGCGGACGTCACGTGGACACTGTCGCGAAGGAGGTCACACCCCCCCTCTGGAAATGATGGCAGGTAACGTCACGACAGTTAGTGAGGAAGAGCAAAGACATAGGAAGTGAGGAACACAGAACATACATGTTGAGTTGTATAAGTTTAAGTTGACTGGCTCAGTGGAACAGTGGTTAGTGACCCAGGTTTACTACCTACGGTTCCAAGAGTCGTGGGTTCGATTCCCACTCGGGACAAATATTTGTGTGACGAACATCGGTGTTTGTTTCGTGTCTGGGTGTGTTATTAAATATATTTAAGTTTATTTGTGTATCCACTGTTGATTCTGATATCTGTAACACAAGTGCTTAAGCTTACCACAGAATCAGATCGATGTATGTGATGTTGTGAAATATTTATTTATTATTTTTATTTTAAGTTGTTAGATGTTGCTTACACTACGCAAACAGTTCCTCATTCACTTGTGTGCCGGATATCAGAGACAACAGTGGTGCAATATTTTAGAATTGTTAAAATAACCGATATTTGGGACAACTTACTAAACTAATAATAATAATTGAATAAAAGTTACAATATACCTTATGATTTTTTTTCTTAGAAGTCTTCTAATAAAAAATAGTGAGGTCTAAAAGTATTAGCCTATTCCTTTGATAATAGGGTGTATTCCATTAACAGGTATATTCTTAGGTAAAAGATCGAATACTTATATGGAAAAGAGAACTGGACTGATACCCATATTGAGACGATATAATTTTATTTAGCGATAATAATGCAAATGTCAAATGCATGAAAGAGGAACGAAATAGTATTACCGTGACTAAAGAGAGTCTGTGTTGTGTGTAACCGCTGTTTTTTCAATGGATCGTCATTCTTATCTAATGTAAATTTTCTTAAACCAGACTTATTTACACCAGCTACCACAACAAGTAATTTATAAGTTAGAATGTTCTTTTTTAAGTATTGCTGTCTGATACCTACATTTGTATCTTGTAAAATACCTACAGATAAAGCAATTTGAAGTATTTTTGTGAGTATTACATACTTATTGTTTCAACTCTTTATTATAACGACCTCAACGGTCCACTCCAATTGTCGTGAAGTTAATTAACAAGAGGACGTTTTTGAGTCACAACTCGTTTATTCTATGAATATTTCAATATTCTGAATTATAATTCTGTAAGTGGGTACAAAACAATTAAGAAAAACATTTCTATGGGGTCATCAAGGGAAAATGATGGATTTGACTTTGTTTTAACTTGAAGTGAATTAAGCTACAATTAACTAGGTAACTAATTTAAGTCAAAGGAATAGGCTACTACTTTTAGAATTTACTATTTTTTATCTAGCAATTTGATATAGCACTTTGGATATATAGGTACCTATATTCCCATACGGTATTTTTACTTAATTGTAAACTAGGCCATCGACAATCGGCTTTGAGCGGGAGATTCTGAACGCGAATAATTTAATAAGACTTCAAGAACGGTCACTGCACTGCGGCCTCATTGCGCGAAATGCAATGGATGCACTCCCACGTGAATAAAAACATGTTTGCATGCAATATTTACCGATTGATAACAACAAAGCAAAATGTAATCCGTATCCGTCCTGCTTTTGGTTACTTAATACTGATCATTGACCTTTAATGTATTGAGTAGGTATTATATTGTGGTGTTATTTCAGTATCAGTTTTCTATTCTTAAAACGAGTTCTATTACAATTGTTGAACCGCCTTTTGTTGGTGTAAATGTATTCCATAGCACTGCCGGGCATCACAACAAAGACCGCTCTAACCATAGACAAGAATATTTGACGTTTGCAATTACACTGAACACGACGGGGGATGCGAATTGAAAAAAAACTATTGCACACAAACATTCGCTACTATTTACACGAGTGATTGGAAGACAGGTGATGGTGAAGGATTGTTTTGAACATACCTGGGGTGATGAAAGACAGGGCGAGAAGTATCACACAGCGCATGTTGTTTGTAGTGACGTATTGCACAGTGCGCAGACTCCAGCATCCGTATCGATCTGGGCAGCTACCTGTTGCGATCCCGGCTGACTCCGCCTACGCTGGACCGCTCCCCCCCAGACCCAGTGCATCGAACACCAGCACGGAACCATCGCGATAACTTTGACATTGACACCGAGACAAGAACTAGTCCACCTAACTACCTTACTCTCGGAACAAACGAACCATACGTACTTGAAGAAAGACAAAAGATCTTTACAAACATTAACTTTGCCGTTTCCATTGTTACACTATGCTCGCTCTCCGCGAAAACACTTTGATCGGGGAAAACAATCTCAACTTCGGGATTTCTTCGGAAAATTAAAAACTTTCGCTTGGTTGCGCGGCTCACTCCAGGCCAGGGTAATAATTACGGCCCTAAACCATTAGGAATGATGAACTTTGACTATAAATTAATAGATTTTATCGCTTGTAGGGATAATCTTTTATATCAATATAAGTAGAAGTGTCGAACTAAATTTACTGAAAAACTAAAATTTAGGCATAGAGCAACTAATCAAACGTTAAGTACCTGGTATGAAGTTTGTTAGTGATCTAAGCCAGATTTTGTCACTTTCTTTTGAGGTATTTTGTGATTTCAAGACTAAAAATTGGTGACGGTTAAGACGGGGAACTCCGTAGTTAAAATAGCACGTAAAATTGCACACGAGCCGGAATGCAAATTAATTAAAATTATAAGTTAATAGTTTAAGAAAGTATATAGTTGTTTAAATAGGAGTGATGGCTCAAAGTTCGGCGTTATAACAAAGAGTTCATGACAGCTTGTTAGTAACTTTAAGTTGAATATTTTGCTCAATTTGTACTTACTAGTTACAATTAAATGTTTTTGTATTAACGGGGACAAACTGAGTCAGTTCTGTAGAAGCAAAATTGTATTTTATTTCTGAAAGCAATCTTTGTTGCTTAATTTTAGTTTTCATAATTTAGGACTAAATTGTATGCCAAATACTTTGGAAGGTACCTATACCTGTTTACCGCTTCAATATATGAAACTGACAGATGTCGGAAGTGGCGGGCCTTTCGTAAGAGGAAATTTCGACCAAGTGTACAAGTGAAACGTATTATAGCTCGAACATTCTATAAACATAATTTCCTCAACCAAAAATCGTATTTATAACGATTTTTCTGATCGATTGACGGCATAACCAATGCTTAACTAAGGTATTTAAAAAAATAATAGATTGTAATTTCTTGATAGATGATATCAGAGCTAGAGGACTCGGCCTACAGCCAGACTCCTTACTGAGCTTTAGCTACCAGCAATACCTACCTTCCAATATGGGACAACCATGTAGTTAATTTTATTGTATTGCCACTAACTGGGGACATAAGTAGTTCACACATTTCCGGATGTTGACAATTACAAAGTCTAATTGTTGGGTGTTCGTATAGATATCGATAGAATGTTAATAGCAAGTGTCTAAGTAATTCATTAATTATTCATTACAAAAGTCTGATGACGAATTAATTGAGATTCACTGAGGTCGTTTTAACAGAACCTAAGTATTATAAGTATATGTATAATACAGGTTTCGTCATATTACATACATTTTAATATAATTGATAAGTTTAGACTCAATAAAACACATGTACTTCGACGTTGCATCCTCGAGATTTATGATAACACTTGTAGTCCACTCTTCAATGTATTAGGCATCGAACACGGATGCAATGTCTCGTACAATTACGGTCAAACTTCACTTTAGGTAAGTTTGTTTAACCATCAATTTTAACGCGGAAAATGTTACTGTCGAAATGTGTTTTGTCATCATAGATTGAGTTTCAGAAAAAATAATGCATTGTTGCAAGTGCAAAATATCGGGAACTCGTTTTCGAAAACAAGAAAGCATGGTATATCACCGAGATGATTAGTTTTCTAGTGTTTGTAAGTTTAAGCTTCAAGCGTTTTATTTTAACAATTATGACGATTTCTTTTGACATCAGCGACTGGTTTAGACTGACTCGGTGGAGCAGTGGTTAGTGACCCTAGTTGCGGTTCCAATAGCCGTGGGTTTAATTCCACTTCGGTGGATAATATATTTAAGTATATTTGTGTATCCTCTATTGATTCTGATATCCGTAACACAATTGCAGAAACCACGAGATCAGATCATTATGTAAGATTTTAAACTTTCGCGTTCCATTACACTGAAATAAGTCTTTATGGGTCTTCACGCGATATTAGGAGTAGCAAAATTACATAGCTACTTACTGCCCGACGTCACGATTGGGTTACACCAATCGTGGTCGCGAGCGACCACGATTGGTGTAACCTAATATCGCGTGAAGACCCATAAAGACTTATATCAGATCAATAATCAAATATAATATCAGAATGTGATTTTGTGTAATATTTATTTTATTTAAAATACTTTTTTCGTGTACGCATTTTACGAGCACATATCGTCAATTCAAATAGCAGGCATAATTCTATCATCTGCTCGGAACATTGAATGACTTGTATGACTTCTCAAGATGGTTTGTTTAAAGTTTTTGTCAATTAACTACTTTATTGTACTGTGCCAACAAAGCGACATAGCTTTTGAGCTACATTGTATAAAGCTAATAGCTATTGATGGTTGTAAATTAAATTTGTTGTTCCACTCCGAGATGGCCTTCAAATGAAACGCGCGCTTTCCAAGGAATTTTAATTGTTGTGGAGCAGCTTAAATACTTTATTATTTCTGTGAAAGTAATATCGCTTATGTATTATGTTATTTAAAATATATTAAAACATAATAACGTACAATGAATGTTACAAAGTAACGTTAGATTGTACGTTAGAAGTCGTACTTTAAGTGATTTTGAATAAAAAATCTTTATTTTTTGTTATAGCGGCAATAGAAACACAACATCTGTAAAAATTCCAACTGTTCTAGTGATACAGCCTGGTGACAGACGGATGGACCAACAGCAAAGTCTTAGTACCTAATAGAGACCCGTTTTTGCTCTTTGTAGGTAAGGAACCCTATAATAGATGTTTTATTAAAAAAAGACGTGTGGCACTCGGGGACTGCCGCGGTATAGCTATTGCATAGCATCGTCCGATTTCGGAGCAGCTCGTCTCGATTCGTGCAAGTTTCGTAGAGTCGTACAATACGTCTAACCGCACGCACACAAACACCGTGCCGAAGTTTACCGAACTGAAACGACGTTAGACGATTGTGAGGTTTTTTTCGTTACGGAATTTCTTGGTTCGGTCGCCGCGCTCAAAGCCCGCGATAAAAGCTATGCAATAGCTTAATAATATTTATAATGGTACACCATACGGGAAATATACAAGAAAATACATAGCTACTAAATGCCTGACGTTTTTACTGGGTTACATCAATCATAATGGCGAGGGAACTGTTATTTTCGGTGGTTATTATCATATATTTCAATGCCTGCAATTAGGGCTTAATATATATTCTTATATTTATTAGTCTATTCCTATATTCCATCAAAAATAATCCTGAAAGCAACTGTTTTCCGTCATATCATCTAACCAAGCACCATGGTTGTTTGTGCAATAATATGATGCGCCCTTCGCCCTTCATCGTCAGGATATTTCAGAGTCCTTGTTAAAACAACTGCCGGTCAAATTTCGTCTATCTCATTACAAAATTACTTTATACTCGTCCAAGGCAAGGTTGCCTTATAGGGTAAGGGACACATCTGGGCCCTGTTTACAGAGGATAGGATTAGATGAGGCCCTTTAGCTGATTATGGGGTCTCTTCGGAGCCGGCTATTGTGGTCATAGTTTGTGTTGCTAATGTCGATAAGAAGTAATTTAGGATGGAGATGGGTAGTAGTTTTTTTGTCAATAATCTTATGATAGTTCTTGTTTAGCTACCTTTTTTTTTAGTTTTAATAGTTACTTTTCCTACCTTATGTAATAACTAAGACGATCTTTTGACATTATCAAGATTGTAAACTAATAAAAATGATAAACCTTAATAAGAAATTAAAAATTAATGGTTTAAAAACGTTCCTTAACGTAGTTCGTAGGATTCGTTTATATTTCGTACCTATTTACCGAATGAATAAGTAGCTATGCCCTTGGTATTGCCACTTAAAAGAAGCTCGCGTATCAGCTACAGGTGGTCTATACGAAAAGTAAGAGCTGTATATAGATCCGAATAATGAGACAAATGCCACTGTTGTTTGTTTTGTTTTTCTTTTCTTCAGAAGCCGGTGTAATTAAGGCGAATTATTCAGATTTCCAAGATTAATCCCATTCATGTTTAATACATTTTGCAACACAATCAACCTCAAACAGTGTCCTGCAGGAGCCGGGAGGAAACTTTTGATGAAAAGGGACTTTGTTTTACATAATCCGCCCTTTATTTGCCCTCTTAAATTTGTTTTGTGTTGTAAAAACTGAGAGACATTTCGGACGGACGCGATAAAAGCCAAGGCACCTATTTAATAAGATGATTAAATTGCTCACTTCTTTTTATATCTTTTTTGGGGGTTGTAAACATTTTTATGGTTTGCCAATACGACTACTGAGATTTATAGTTAGGGTTATCCCGTGGATTACATTGCTTTTCAGAACAGTCGTTTTCAATTATTCCGATAGATTAAATCCTTTCAATTGATTGCGTAAGATTCCTAAGTGTAATCTAGTGTATTTAATAGCGTTGCTAGTCTTTTAATTGAACAAGCACGTTGATGACGAGCTTTGGAGACGTAAACATGCCTCATAGGAACTCCAACGGATAATCATTGTTGGGTATAAAATAATAACGACTTGCAGAACAGCTAGAAAAAGTGTCAACAAATAACATTAAAAGCTTCCAAGTTGAAAGTCGAGCTAAATTAACCGAACGTGACTAAATCAAATCCCGCCAATAAGGCTGGCCTCGCAAATAAGTTAAACGTCGGCTGCTCAAAGTGTATCAGCAGATATAACGCAGACAATATAGTGAATTGGATCCCCGGAGCGTGGGTAATGGCGTGATTGTGAGGGTCCAAATCTTGTTACCAGTAGATAGTTGGTGTCGGGCGACGCCGCCGGCGCGCGGATTTCCAGGGAATTCTTTCTTAGAAAAATATTGGTCCAACTACGTACGGCTCGCGGAAAATCTTAGCCGAGTTTATGTTCACGTCAATCAGTATTTAATAGAGACGTCTTAAATTCATACCCGAAAGTGCTGCAACGGACAAACTTTTAATTGGTTTGCATTCCATACTGTCTGAGAGCGTAAGCACTAAGTATTCTAGACTTTGCCAGCTCACCGCCTTTACAAATTCCTTCCAACCAATATTTACTTTAGTAATGTTAAAAATTTAATTAGATCTGAACGATTACAGAGTCTATTTCCATTTATTTACCAAACGTTTTTACTGGAATTCATAACACAAGCATGGAGATAGTTATTTAATTTCAAAACTACTTAAAACAGGCATTACATTTCACGTTTCAGTCAATACTCATAAATTATAGAGAAACAGCCACTAGCTTTGGCCAACGTAATAGCATTATTCTGTGAAAAATAACACTGGTCGGAAAACCCAATGAAATGAAAGGTTCTATTATTTCAGCGGAGTTTTATTAAATCTCACTATGAAAGGTTTCTTAAATTAATTAAGGCTTCTCATACAGTTCGTTATTCGAAAACGTGGTTACATAGTATAGTGATTCCTAAAGTAATTTTGTGGTAGCTAGAAGTTTTTCCAGTTGTCTATTTGCCAACAATGTCGATGAAACAAAGGGGCGTAATCAGATTATTACGGAATTACTACGAACGACGAACTGCCTCCAACTGAGATTACCGTCGTTTAGCAGTTTTTAATTACATTATTTGTTGTTCATTACAGTTTGCTTACAAAGTGCCCAATTTGGAGAATTTGGAGGCATTTGTTTGTTGATTAACACAATACATTGGGTTTTGTTTACTTTACAGTCGATTTATAATATTGTAAAAGCGGATGGCATGAGTCGTAATCACTCAGTTAGGTGTTCTTGAACTTTTATATTTATCCTTCACAAAGTCAAAATTCATGGATTGAGAAACGTAGAAGTTTGTAATAAAGCAAATACACATACATAGGTAGTCATTGATGTTTATAGGTATAGCTTCAATCGATACTAGTTTCATAGCCCATTATATGAATTACATAAATATATACGTTTTCTAGCATATTTCAAAACTAACTAACTAACAAGGTTGGCGCAGCGACCCAAAATGAGTCTTGGCCTCCGATATTAAGCTTCACCACCTAGGCCGGTCCTGCGCCACTTCCCGCCAGACCACACGGAGATCGCGGAGATATTTCACAACTTCGTCCTCCCAGCGGTACCTGGGACGTCCAACTGGCCGCCGACCTGTAGGACGTCCCATGTACGCTCGTTTCACAGCACGATCTGAACTCATCCTCTCTAGATGGCCGAGCCAGCGAAGTCTGTGAGCTTTTATCTCGCCGATGATGTTTGGCTCGTCCACCTGGTCTTGAAGCTCTATGTTCTTCCTCCGTCTCCATGTTCCGTCCTGCGTGCGCACAGAATCCACTGCCATATCCCTCTTTCCGCTACCAAGAGTTTGGACTCTACCTTAAGGGTCAATGTCCAGGTCTCACAGCCGTACATCAGGATCGGTTTAATCACTGTTTTGTAAATGCGAATTTTGTGCGTTAGCTGAGAAGCCTGGACAACAACACCCTATATAGGGCTGCACTTCAACGTAAGGCGTTTTGTATCCTAGTGTTTTTTTCCTCTTCCCTTGTATTGGTGTCCGTTAAAGTGCAACCCAAGTACCTAAATTTGTCCACCCCCCTGTAGGTGGCCTCACCAGCTTTAAGGTTCGACCTCAGAACCCTTTGGTCTTTGTATCGACGCAAGTGCATGTATTCTGTCTTCAGGTGATTTATTCTGAGACCAACCTTCTTTGCCTCGCCCTCAAGCGTTTCCACAGCCAGTATCACGTCTTCCTTTTTCTCACATATTTCAAAACAGAAATAATAATATCTGAGTGTTTTTTATAATTATAATTTAACGAAGCGCTTTCATTTCTAGTTATTAGTATCGAGCAATGGCATGGATATCTGTCAAAGAGCAAGCCTTATCGTAACATCGTTTTCTTAATCATTAATTGAAACATGATCCCGGTGGGGACGAGGGGCGGGCATTTCCCTGTCTTTGATAGCAAGTTAATGGGCAATAAGCGAAATCTCCAAGCAAATTTCATTAGGGACGATTGTTAGGGCGCCGCGACCCACAATCTACTTAGGTACCTGCAAATATAACTGCCGGTTGAAGCCTGCAAAACATTGGACGCTAAAGTACATGTAACGCTACATTAGCTGGCTAGGCGGATATTCACGTAATTGTCATTCTACTACCTTGCGCTAGAAATCGTAGATTGACAGAGACACAATTGAAAATTGCTGATCGTGCTCTAGCCTTACAGTTAGATGAGGTATTGAAAGTATTCGGGATGGGATATTGGCAACGGCCTAAATATATAATAATTTTGTTTGAAATATGTCGTTGTCGAACAATTTATAAATCATCAAAATCTACATCCATATGGAAATTTATTTGATTAATAACGTCATAAATGTAATGTGTCTCGCAAATGGAATTCGTCATTAATAAAATTCCGTGATTCAACAGACGATATCGGTAAAGTAAATACAAGCTGGACAGCCGTAAGTTCAACAAAGCATACAAATATAATAATAGTCTACTTGGAAAAGGGTTTGGTATCATACGGGCAGCGTCCCATCACGAGACACTTTGGATATGTCAGACGCTATATTGATTTTGTGTAACATTGGACTCTGTCAGCCACTCCGCTTGTATTATGGGTTGAAGTTTGATTTGCGCTCAATTTGCAACGAAATTGCACTTTGGAGGCAAATTTACAAAATTACTTATATAGAACGAATACTTAGATGTATATCATTTCATAGATGTTGTAAGCTTAATCTTGACCTCTGAGCTTAATAAAATACCTGATTGTTTATCTCTATCTTAGCAGTGCGGAAAGTATCTGTAAGTTAAGAGTTATTTAAACATACTTATATACTCGTGGATACGAATAAGTCAATTTGTAATTCCTTAGGCCCTACTCTATACTAAATCCATGAATTCACCTCCTTGCGGTACTAGATTTACAGCGGAAAATAAATTTAGTGTTAGCGTGATCCTTTATAATATGCAAAAGGTTTCAATAAGCTCTAGATGTCTCAAGCACTAAGCCCAAAGTGAAAATGACAGTGGAATAAGTTGTTATTAGCGACGTGACAGATAATTTAGGCCTTGAGACTTCATTAGCATTTCATGAGTAAATTGAAGCTATTACATGTGGACCTACTGAATTGTGAATGTGGAATGAAACATATGCCATGCCACTGAATAAGGTAGAGTGTAAAATGTGTAAGAGGTTTTTAATATTGTCAACTTAATATCGTATAATAAAATATGTATTTTTATAAGAAACTGTTGTTGGTATTTGAAAAAATAATATTAAAGAACAAGTAGTTAAAAAGAAAAACATTTCAATACGAACAATATTATGTTGTGAATTACTGTAGTTTCGTACCAAAATCCATTATTTTCAGTTATGTTTCTTTTCAAACATAGAGCTAAATGTAAATTAGGGCGATAAGGCCTTAGTCGACCACGCTGGCCAAGTGCGGGTTGGTCGACTACACAACCTAGCATATAATTATGATGATATATTCCATTAATACCGAATAATTGCCTTATTTGCTATACATGAAATATCAACAAGGTGCGCAATATTATGTAATGTGCCTTTATTTTGTGTATACTTTTCTAGACTCTGAACGATATTCTGTTCAAAACATCAGTTATGAACAGCCATCAGGCTGTAATACAATTTAAAATCCATTTGTATATGGAGTGATAAAATACTAAGCTTGCTGTACAGCAAATAGAAGGTATATTTCCATTACTTATTGGTCTTATACTTCACAACTCCACATGCACGCCTTACGCCTAACAGATCCAATTAGCTAATTAAACCAACTAGTACGTACCAAGTTGTGAGCGGAATTCTTTGAACAAACGAAGCCTCAGAGCTGAAAATGCGAAAGTTCAGACTTAAATATTTCTTGCGTCAAATATTCCTGCATAAATGTTACTAAATTACAACGTAACGGCACGGTTCAATCACTCATTAAATAGGTATTTGATAGAACTTCCACTTAGACCTTTTAGAAGGTTCTACATTCAAAACTTGCAACTTTCGCCTTCTTGCCTACTAGACAAATATTTTTATTATTATCGTTTCTTTTTTCGGTCGTAATAATGAGTATTATTAAAATAACACCGTTCATCAATTATATTTAAGAAAAAATCTATCCAGAACCAGTTCTAGGATATAACGATATTTTCTCTGTTGATTGGAAAAAACTTGTTACATGATCCTTTATGCATTAGCATTGCTTTACGGAAATGTTAGAAAGAAAATCGTCTGATGAGCTCTATGTGTAATGTGTATGAGGAAAAATCTTGATAGTTCTCTTCTAATTTAACTGTTTTCATATCTAAAATATTTTTTGTATAAGCCTGGATTTGTGCTCTGTTGCTGTACCAAATAAATAAATAGATAGAAATCGAAATTATTTACTGAAAATAAGAATATATAAAAAGCTAGCTTTATTTGAGTAGGTACAACAAGTACCTAAGTATGTATTACTTATTTGTTTTAAAACTAATACAAACTTATTTATTTAACTTTAAAAACGTACCTACAATCTTGGTCATAACAATTATATCTGTCAACTATAGCCTCGAATAAATAACTGCTACATTATTAGCGAAAATGTGCAGACAATACGCACACGTATTTAATACTTATGTAGGTTTACGAGTATTTTTCCCGAGGCGATAGAGCCGGTTCCACATCGTAAATTAACTTTGGGCGTACGCAGTTACGCTGGAGAAATTGAAAATTCCGACGGGAAATAAGAAAGGAAAAAATCCTAGCTCGCCGTCAGTGTATCTCCGATCCGCTTATTTTGCGAAACGATCGAGCGGAGGGATATTTGCTGGCGGTAGTGCGCTCGCCGTGTTTGGTTAAGTTTTAACAGCAAAATAATACTTTAAACGTGGTCACCGTCTAAACATATACACTGTGAAGTTTTAGTGGTTGTTTTCCCGTAACAGAACAAATTACTTTTAGTAGTACTATCGAATCATGCTAGTTATTTCGCATCAACTCAAAAGCGCGAGAAGCGACAGTTCTTTTAACTGATGTGATGTGTAATCAGGGTAGGTACTGCTTGCCGCATGAAATTGATGATTAAAGCTGAAGAAGCTCTAAGCCCTAAGTAATAAAGAGGTTAAGCGTGCTTTTGAGTAATGTTAATCCCTTTCGTAAAACCGGTATTTATTGATTTGAATGAAAAAATAAACTATTTTACAACTAAGAATGAATCATTTAACTGCGGTAAAACAACCACTAAAATTTTACGGTGTATGTAGCTATAGTCTGATGTAGCAGAAACGGGTTTAGTTCAGAAAATCTACTCCCAAGTGAATCGATTGACAACGAGTGAGAACATAATATTTTGCGAATTCGAGAATCTGTGTCATATGGTAGAGGACTAACGTGGTCCACAATACATCTATGTCGGCTAATTGGTCTAATGTGGTTTGGTTACTTCCATTAATACAACTTTATCTTATGATTCGTGTGGTAGGGCCATCAATGTAATAAACTGAACATATGTAAATGCTTAAAATATCGGTCGTCGGTCATTTCTATCTCAAACATATCATGATACTGGTCAGCAATCGAAACTAGTATAGAACGTATCGAAGGAAAAATAGTTCTTATTTCAGCAATGAAATGTAAACATTTTTCCAGGATATAAGTGAATGTAGCAAAGTATAAAATCACTTTGGTGGGCTAAATGTGGTTATTCAAATATAGTTCGTAAATCAACCAAGTAAAGTCTTTCCGAGTAGAGGCATAGTTGAAAAAACTGTACGTACCTTATACTCGTTATTGGAGAATTCTTTTTGTTGAACTTACGTTTTGTACACTCCTAAGGGATACTTACCTACGTTTATGTGGGATAAAAGTTTAGTTAAATCCTCCGTGAAAGTATTCCGAATAAGTATTTTGCAACATTTCACGTTTATTTGGCTCTGACATATTTATTTTTGAGATTGGCAGCAGACGGACGGAAATTCGATGGGAAATGAAGTACAACGCTTATATTTATACAGTTGTTTTATATTATTAAAACTCCTGAAGTTTTTTATTTTTTTATTTACCGATTTATTATTAATTAAACAATAGTGTGATTTATCAGAACCACTCTGGTTTTAATCTCAAACCTTCCTTGCAAATCACACTGTAGATTAATCGTCCAAAAATGTCTGAATTCAATTCAAATATAACTCAAGCAGTATTAACAAAGGAAAGAAATAAACAATGTGAAGTGGCGATGGCCACGCGTTCATCCAAGGAGGTGGTAGGCTGACATGCTTCAACAATGTATTTAAAAAAAGGTGTTTAAACGATCTTCCTAAAGAGAACGCTCAAAATAAAAACACCAAAATCAAATTGGCGCCGGTGTGGAGTTGAGAAACCTTCAATAGATCCAAACGGAACAAATGAAGCACCGTCACGCGATACCTAAAGAAAATATACGTTTCATTTGGAAATCTAATTTAACGGAATGGAATAAAAAGTTTGTTTGAAGCCCTATGAGGAAAATGTCGGCAAATCACTTACAAAAGGCTTGGAGGAGCAATGCATTGAGGCTTCGATCGTATTAAGAACCTCATTCAATTGGACAACTTGAGTTAGTTCATTCACCCATGTCGGATTGGCGGGGGTGTGGTTTAATTTATCTGTTTCATTCATTCACCACTAATCGTTTCGATTACCTAGTTTTTATTTATAAGAACTGCTGAACAACAATTATATATTAACTATACCTTTTCAATATTCTATGGAATGCTGTAAGAAAATAAATTAACTATAATCTTAAAACTCTAATAATATGGGAAACATCAATTTCGCCACTTGTATTGTACTTAGAGTATACTCAACACATAATACTTAAACTGCAGCAATTTCACAATTTATTTATCTCAGTTGATAAACCATGTACACGTTTACGTGAAAAATGTATTTTTCTAGCAAAGACTTAACTAACGAGTTTTCCGATAGCGGCTGATAATGGTCGCCTGAAATAGCTTTCCTGTGTGTTCAGCGGGATAAGGTTTCTTAAGAGCGGGGTCTAGCTGTAGTTTACCGGGAATATTGCGACATCTAATGCTTTCTATGTCGATGAAAGAGGGCACATTTAACATTTTTGGCAAATCTTAGATTTTTTTCTGCATTATTATTATAGTATTGTCTATTTACTTGCGCGAGCACTACACATTTAAAATAAAACTAATTTTACGGATTAAACTCGCGTGTATTGGTATTCTAAACATTATTTAGAGAATCCGTCGTTTAGAGCTCTTTACAGCGCTCGTGGTCACGGGTAAATTTCTAGGGCTTTACCCGTGTAAGTAGTACACGCGAGTTTCATCCGTAAAATTAGTTTTATTTCAAGTGCATTATTATTTTTAAAACTATATAAACTTAGAACGTTGTTTCTAGTAGTCCATTGTAAGCGATTTTTGACGATCAATAAAAGTGAGCAACCTTGAATTTAGTAAAGCATCATACAAATTGTGCCGTTATTCTAGGTGACAATCCAGGTCAATAGTGTTATATTGATTCAGCTGACTAGAGCTGACGTAGTATCTTAACGAATTTATTGAAACAGTGAAAGGCAGCATTATATAACACTAGTTTTTCACAATAATACCTACTTTTTCATTTGTTTATTACATAAACAAATGAAAAAGTAGGTATTATTTAGTAGGTAGGTATTGGTTAGTACGAGTATTAATTTACGTCTTAACTGTACTATTATTGCCTTGCCAGACAATAAAGCAATTATGAATTGATACGTGTAGAAAAATTTGATAAATTAAAAATCAAAATGTCCTTGCGTGTAATTCATGTAACAATAGCAAGTTCATCCGTAGTTAATCGTAGCAGACGATTTCTATTCGTAGCGTAGCGGGTTTTCGTAGCAAATAGATAGAAATTAGTCTGACTGCTCTTATGTGTAGCACCCTTATATTATTTTGATTTGATAACACTTACAGATTGAACTGACTTTACTCATAATTAATTTCCTAACATTTATTCGAGTGAACTATTTATTACTTTATTAAATGTGGTAATATCAAACTAACATCGGAGGACCAAAAAAAGAGATAAGGTAAAAAAATCTTTAAAAACAAGCTTTTATTTAAATGCGCTAAAAAGAAAAAAATAAACTTTTACACTATAACTTTACTGTCAACTTATAACATTTCAAATTCAACATATTTGACACAATTTATATGTTTTAAAAGCTTGTCGCGAGATTTAAGTACTCGTATTTACTTTCTTAGTTTAAAATTTTTAATAGGCAGGTATTTTAAAACTTGCTTTTAAAATTACGAGTAGGTACTTAAATCTCGCGACAAGCTTTTAAAACATATAAATTGTGTCAAATATGTTGAATTTGAAATGTTATAAGTTGACAGTAAAATTATAGTGTAAAAGTTTATTTTTTTCTTTTTAGCGCATTTAAATAAAAGCTTGTTTTTAAAGATTTTTTTACCTTAATTTATTTTATACTTTTTTTCATCTAAGTACTCATCTAGGCGAATCAAACGAGCCCAAACTCGATTTGGTTGTGTCGTTTAAGTACTGAGTTCCTTTGGCTGTCTTCCGGCTCCATCATCAGACCTTGGTTACTATCTAGCACCAAAGTACTCATCTAGTCGAATGAAATGAGCCCAAACTCGATGTGGTTATGTTATTTAATTACTGAGTTGCTATGGCTATCTTCCGACTTCATCATCAGATCAGCTCCATGTCATAATAATATTGCATTGTCATCGGATATACACGTGCATGCAAAATTTCCGCTCAATCGGTTGAGGGCAAGTGCCTTAAAATTGAGTTATAAAATTCCACCCGAACACACAAACATACATACATTGCAAGTTAAATAAAAGCTTGTAAAAAGAGTGCCCAAAATTCCTTTGCAGTTGAGTTTAAGCATGTTCATATATCATTGAGCTCACTCTTTTGTTTAAATTGCTTCTTTTGTAGAAGGGTTATAATAAGTTGAGGTATATCCTTGGGTTTATTGTTTATTCAAAGTTGCTTGTATGCTAAGTGCTTTAAATGGAAATAGATATAACGTGTAGCTGACAGGCTGAGTGACGTCACGTAACCTGATCATCGGGCTGCGAGTGGGTCAATCAATCCTATTACGTCACCACCAGAGCTTTCAAACCATATAACAGCACACAACCTGCTTTCAATGTTTGAATTTTAAAGGTTTTAACGAATCAATTGCTTTTTTCAGACGGGGTATTTTGTTTGATGTTGAAAACAAATTCTCCAAAAGTTCCCAAATGGAACATATGGAGAATTTTATTATAAATCGTCACTGATTTTGACTGGCTCGGTGGAAAAGTGGCTAGTGACCCGGGTTTACTACCTACGGTTCCAAGAGTCGTGGGTTCGATTCCCACTCGGGGCAAATATTTGTGTGACGAATATCGGTGTTTGTTCTGCGTCTGGGTGTATTATTAAATATATTTAAGTATATTTGTGTATCCACTGTTGATTCTGATACTCGTAACACAAGTGCTTAAGCTACTTACCACGGGATCAGATCAATGTATGTGATGTTGTGAAATATTTATTTATTTATATTTATTTGTGTCAACGTTAAGTTTTTGTGACAGTTTGGCTTATAATAACATACATTCATACTTATAACTTATTTATATGTTTGGCTGTTCCTAATACCCAACCGATTTTGTGTTATTTTATTCACAACAGTAAAATTTTTGTAAATACTTCTTCATTTACTTTCATAAACTACAAACGAACTAAAAGGACAAAGTAGACAGATGGCCAGTCTACCGTAGCAAGCAATTATGATTAATTAAGCCTTAATTGCAGCCGAAATTATGAGTCGGGCCAACGCTACAACTCACTCCGTTCTTTGTCAAAACTTGCCTCCGACTAATCGACTTTACAACAAATTTCCCATGTCCAAGTAGCCGGAAGGAGGATCTTGAGCGAAGTTTCCGAGTGAACGGTTTAACGACTCATAAATAAGCCGTTGAGATTTAGATACGGAGGAAGATAAGCCTCGGAAAGAATAGGACTTTGACGAACTCGGAGATTTAGTTTATATCTCCTATACCTAAACTAGACGTCCTGAACTAACTAGAGCGGGGTAACTTGGTGAATAGTGTTTATAGTATTCCTAAATCTAAATGTTCCTATGTTTATGCTTATCATGGAATTGTGACCAGGATATGACGAAGGACCATTGGCATAAAGGACTTTCCTTGGCTGCTAGGCTAACATTTTTCTTTCATAAACAACCCTCCTTCTATTGGGTAAAACTTGAAATACTTACATACAAAATTTTGATTCATATTCAAGTTTTAAGTTCTACATGGTTCTGGTAACTTACCAATAAATTAAGCAGAGCTATTAAATATTTTATATTATCCAATATAACAGCTCAATATTCTTTCGATATGACGATTGTGACATTTACTAAAATGTCTGCTATTCAACGTGAATTGATCTGAAGTCGTGCTAGAACAAAGCGCCTTTGAAACTGTCGGCAGCAATTTATAACTTTTGTGGTCAACTATCCTTGTCTATAAACCGGGAGGCGATCACACAAATTGTAAAAAAAATTAAATTATGACGTCATGACAATAATATTTGCACCTCCATTTCTAGTACCTACCTTACTTATACTTACTACTTTGTACTGAAAGCATAACTAGGAAACAAAACTCATCTTGTTGTAATTTTTAAAGGCATTTCACCTACTTATATAACAAAATACCAGTTGTTATTACTTAAAAAAAATACTTACGTACTCTTGTAAGAACGCTTTGTAATGTAATGATAATATTCTGTAGGGCTACCATAAGTTTAAAACTTACGCACTCGATATCGCCTACGTAAATATGTCTATGAAAAACTTGTACAGCGCCGCTGGTGGTTACGCGAAGAACTAAAATCGGCCGTATGAAAAAAAAACAACTCGATAGGTTTTTAACGTACGTAAGTTTTCGATAGCCAACTCATGGTAGGCCCTCTGGACTAACTATGACTTCATCTTGGTTGTGTCAAATGGAAACACAGTGATTTCTGTTACAAGATCCCTTTGGGGTACATATC
Organism: Maruca vitrata; assembly: GCA_039566165.1. Classification (NCBI taxonomy): domain Eukaryota; kingdom Metazoa; phylum Arthropoda; class Insecta; order Lepidoptera; family Crambidae; genus Maruca; species Maruca vitrata. The sequence goes on from CM076919.1 coordinate 5,464,815, forward strand.
CTCGCCAAACCCTTGGGTTACTCAGTAAAAGCGTCATATAACAACTTAACAAAGGTCCTGTGATCGTGTCGGCTCCAATTTGCGAAACTTTTACACGTGGTAGCTCTGACATCCCCTGTTGCTGCTACTATACTGTGATGTTTATTGATTACGAAGTTTTGTGGAACTGACAATAAATTCGCTTACCGGATGTCCGGATCTGCTTTTTTTGTTCGTAATTGGGCTAGTTGGGATAAGTTATGCGCGTGTTGTCTATTTGGTATTGTTTTTTTTCTATAATGATGACAGACACTCATAAAGGAGGTTTGGTTGAGTTGAGAAATTAAATCATGATTTTTAACGTGTAGACGGATATTTAGGTATGCCTTTCCATTTCAGAACAAGTATTGATTTCATTCATTTGTAAATGGTGTGTCTAATTTTGTTAGTTCTCTCTGTTTGATTATTGAAACTTTGAATGTTTTATGAATGAATAACTTAACTACTTTGCCTCTTAGGTACCTACTAAATTTTATTATACATACACTAGCTGTGCCAGCGACTTCGTTCGCGTTTCCCCCGTTTTTTACACATTTTCCATTGTATCTTTGGTCGCAGCGTGATGTTATATAGCCTAAAGCCTTCCTCAATAAATGGTCTATACAACGCAAAAAGATTTTTTCAAATCGAACCAGTAGTTCCTGAGATTAGCGCGTTCAAACAAACAAACAAACAAACAATCAAACAAACAAACAAACTCTTCAGCTTTATAATATTAGTATAGATTAAAATATAATTTATATTAAAAGAAAATTCCTTAAAGAAATAAGAACAAGGAAAAGAAGTTGAAAACGAGGAATAAAAAATCAAAACAAAAGAAGTAGAGATAAAAAGTAAAGTATTCAGTAGGCAAGCACTCTAAAGCGCCCGAATATCTTTGCAAAGTTATTTTAGCGTTTAATAACCTACAGAGAGAAAGAATCAAACATCGCCCTTGTTTTATTTGTTTAAGACGAGATTTCGTTTCGTTAATGTGTCTCGGGTGCCTTCTGTAATTCATATTCAGTAACAAGGCCCTGCTCGCTCCAATGACGGTAATTGGTCGAAATGTTTTTGTGATTTTTCTTTGTTCGTAACACCACAAAGTAATATCTGAATAGCTCTTCCTATTGATCTTTGAATGGACATCTGGTAGTAGAAGTCCGTTGCGTATGCTTTTCAAAAACATGCTGGAAAATTTGAAATATTACTATGTCCGGGATATGTATGTACCATAATTATATAATTTTTTTGGCAAGTCCCATATGCTGAAACATGTGAATTTATGAGATTTTTCGTTAAAATTTAGGTAGTGGAGTGTGGTTACCTGGCTTTTACTAAAACATACAGTCAATTGTGATTTTTGATCTATAGAATTTAGTTATCTTGTTAAGGGTGAAAGAGGTTAAAGTGATGAATAAAATGCGTTGCAACATCGATAAAAACTTTTATTGATAAAAGACGACTGGAAGTCGCCTTCGTCTATTAAGCGTACTGTTCACTCCTTTCATCACCTTAATGTCTGCTATATGATAAAATTTTAATTGTTTAATGGTAACACTGGATTACAATACACAGATTGTCGAACAAGACGGGGCGGGGGCGGGCGCGCGGGGGAGCGCGCTCGGCGCAGAAAACGCGCGCCCGCATCACGAATATAATTCTCTATCTAACAATAAGTCAATATTTTGATCGCTAATATCAAAAAATTTACAATGAAAATAGAATTTACTCTAAAAATAATATCACGCGTAACGGGCGTCGGTCGCGAGTCGACTCCGGACGACCGGCGTCCGCGCGTAGTCTATCACATTGAAAGATTCATAAAGTACAAAGGTACGCTCGCTCGCACCTACTCTCACTCGCCATATGAAACACGAGCATTCGACAACTATAGGTAATAATTTACAAGAGGTTGAAACGCGACGCGGCGCTTACACGAAGAGGTCTTTTATCGAGGAGCAGAGCGTGGCGTCGCAGCCCTGGGCCGCCTCCTCGTCCTCGGGCCGGCCGGAGTACCAGCGCTCGCCGTCGGCGCGCCGCGCGCCCGCCTCGCGCGCCTTCGGCTCCTTCGGCGCGCCCGACGTGGACGGGCCGGGCTCGCCCGCGCCGCTCTTCCGCAGGAACACCTCGATGGCGCTCCCCAGCGCGCTGGCGTCCACCACCGAGCCGGACGGCCGGTCCCACACGACGGCCGCCGCGTCCCCCGGCGCCTGCTTCGCATCCGGCGCGAACGTCACCTTCCCCTTCTTCGGTTCGGGCTCCTTCTTCTTGGTGGCCAGCGTCTGGTGTCGCCGCGCGAACCACGTGCTGCCGGAGTCCGAGGGTTTGTCGCCGAGGGTGGAGGCGTCGAAGCTGCTGGAGCGCATGTCGGCGAGGCGGCGGTCGGGGCGGCCGCAGCGGTCGATCTCGGTGGCGGAGGAGGTGAGCGCGTTGAGCATGTGCTGGAGGTCGGTGTCGGTGCAGACGACGCCGGCGCCGGCGCGCGGGGGGATGGGGGGCGGCGGGGGCATCTCGGAGGCGCGGCGGCGCGCGGGGATGGGGGGCAGGGGGGCGCCGACGTAGTCGGAGTGGCGCCGGCCGCGGTGCGTGTAGCGCACGGAGCCGCCGCCGGGCGAGCGCTCGTCCAGCGGCTGCACCTCGCACACGCGCTCGCTGGAGGTGTTCCACAGGCGCATGCGCACCTTGCGCGCCTGCACGATGTCGTCCATGATGTCCAGCTGCAGGTTGTGGGTGCTGCCGAGCGTGTCGGTTGCCGGGGGACCTGCGGATACCGGGCGTTTAAGACGGGCAATAGGGTTATGTACCTAATATGCTAGACCAGGATTAAGATGAAGAAAGTAAAAATCAGGAACTGTTTCTAAGCATCAAAATATAAAAGATCTTGTAGCTTGGTAGCTTTCTTTTAAAAGGGCAGACGAAGACCATATTCTGACAATGTTAATGTTAGATTACTTTTAAGCAGTTTTTAACCAATTTTTCTTTCTCCTCCTAACCCTATCCTCACAACTTCCGAGAACAATGACATTTTTTATGGAAAAAGATATAATATTATGGTTATTCTTACTTTTGTTAAAGCTAGATAACGAATTCAGTTGTTTTTACTTGTCACCCATAAGTATAACGTATTTGATTGTCGATAAATCGTCTCCTACTCACATTTCTTGGATCCGGAGCCCGAGTCGCGGCGGCGCGCCAAGGCGGGGAAGGCGGCGATGGACTCGCGCCGCCCGCGCCCGAACAGCGCCTGCGGTACCCGGGAGATGGTCACCACTGAATGCCTGCGACGAATTCGATACATACATACATTAAAATCACGCCTTTTCCCAAAGGGGTAGGTAGAGATCACTTCCTGCCATGTGCTACGGTCCTGGCATACCACTACGATACGTTAACCCTTAATCAAACAATAGTATAATAAATGCCGCATTTATTTTGGACCTTAATCATTTGACTTCAGGTCCAATACCAATGAGAATTTTCAACATGCTCTGCCAGGAGGGTTAAAGAAAATGTCATTCGTTGTTCTGATCCAGAAAACGTTACGCATTTAAAATAAAAAAAATATTACTATTTAACGGGTAAAACATTACTTCTTTATAGCGCAGTTGGTTAAAAAGTTACCTTTGTCCTTTCTCAGGACTATATCTGTATCAAATTTCATTTAATTCGGTTTAGTACTCTATGCATAATTACGTAACAAAGTTACTTTCGCATTTATAATATGAATACTTAAAGAATTCGTTAACCGCATAATGAAATCAACAATATAGACAAATACACTTAATATTCGCCGGCTTTGTGTCAATCCTGTTCTATTTGATTGTTCATAAATAAGTTTTAAACTCACCCTGTGAATGGCTAGTGTTTTACATAACATAGTTTCCTAATGGTTCAAACTGCTTTTATCAAGACCACGTCAAACCGCTGCTCTACTGCATGAGTTAGGGCAATCCAATTGAAAGCCACTAACTACCAGCTTGCATCTATTTTGTTGTTCGAGTGTATAAGTGCTGTTTGATTCACAAAGTTAAGCAGAAGTTGCAACAAAACAGTCCACTTTCACACAGCCTTCACTGTACATTGTTAAGCAATTTTGAATAAGCTGCATTAAGTAAAACGAGACTGTGCAATTATACCTATGGCATGTTATATTATATTTCATTAACACCGCATTTCGATTAGGTATAATACCAGAGTAAGAGCCGTCCAAAATTTTGTTATGAATGTACTTACTTACATTAATATTGACAGTTATTCCGAACTTTTAAGATTAGTGTTGAAGCGGTGCCGATTTTTTTTCTACCTGATTTCAGTTATTTTATTTTTCAGTTATTACGATGATGACTTGTAGTAGCCTCGTCATCGTCACCGGACAGGCGGAGGAGTGGATGGTTCTCACCTGCGGTTCAGACAAATGCAACCAGGTAAGACGATACTCCATATAAACAGGTACTAGTCTCCTTATTAGGACTAAAGCGGTACGATGAAAACGTTGCTCAATTAGGCCCCAGCCAGAATACCAGCGCCCCAGCGGCTTCCTGTCGTTGTGGCATATGCTGAGACTGGGACCTAGTTGACCACTAATCTATGTTGTTTCTTCTCTTTTTTGTTGTATTCTTCTGTTATGTAGTCAATAAATGCGTTTTATTATTATTATTAGTATTATGAAAATGATCGTGTTCTGCGGGTTGCCGCCTCCTTCTGTATGGAATTACAAGCGCGGTAATACATGTGCATCTATGCAGTGTCGTGACCAGCCTTTTATGCGCTCGGTGCGAGCTTACAAAACTGCGGCCTTGAAAAACAAAACTAGATACTGGTCTATTCATAGGTCTGGTCTATTTCTGCGCCCTCTGCTTTTTTTTTCTAACTGACTTATGATAATGGCTTTAGCCTCGTTATCATCACTGGACTTGCGGGGGAGCGGATGGCTCTCACTTCTTAGTGCGCCCTGTGCCTGGGCACCGCCGGCGCCACCCTAGTAACGGCACTGTATCTAGGTATATATATCTGTGTGTTACCTCCTCCCTCCTGTCTGCGGTGGGGCCTGGCTGAGTGTGGCTAGGAAGGCGGCTTCGCGAGCCTCGCGCGCCGCTCCTTCGCCCCTCTCCGACAGACGACGGACCTGGACAAAGCCATCGAATAAAAAACGTAACTAAAGGTTTAGTCTTGCTTAATGATTGGGATCAGATGATGCGACTAGGTCGTAAAAAGACTGGGTGTGGTTAAGGCCTTACTTTGATAGTGCCTATAGTGATATCCCAGAGCGCTATCTAACAAAATATCCCTTGATGGGTACAATACTGATAGTAATATAGTCTACTAGCATATCTATAAACCTATATAGTTCGTTCATAAATTTGATCTGAATCATAACGATAATGTTATGCAGAATGGCATCAAAGGATATGAATCATATATGAGTCACATGATAAAGGATAAGTCATATCTTTTATGACGAATCAACAACAAACAGAAAAGAACGGCTACCTCCGGCACTAATCAGCGATAGTGCCATTAGTTCGTTTAAGTCGCTTCTACCATTGGTTAGACTAAGTCATCTAAACTCACCTGGCTAGCAGTCGGGCCGGTGGTACAAGACGGGGTGGGCAGCGAGTGCTTGCGGGTATCCCGCCACGGGGACAGGTGGTAGGGGTCAGGCGGGGACTCCTGGTCCACGGAGAGTCCGCGCGCCGGCCCGTAGGACCGCGGCGAGGACTCCGCCCCGTCCTCGGAGCCACTCTCTTCGACCACGATCAGCGGCTCGCCACCGCCAATCATTGCCATCGAACCACGCCGCATCTTGGCTGTACCAGAAAGCGTCACGTCATAATCGTCATATAAGATCTGCACGTTTTAAATTTAATAACATTTAATACGAATTTCCTTGAAAAAACTGTAGCACTAGTATGAGATCAGAGTAAGAGAATATTTGTATGTGCTACTAATAGTAGATAGGAATATAATATGGGTATTTGGTTTTTCACCCTTTACCGGACAAAAAGAAATTAAATACTGGACACGAGGTTTAAAATAAAAAAAAATCAAGATGTTAATCCAGTAAACGGTTAAGTAACGACGTAAATTTACTATTAAGCTCCACGCGGAAAACTAAAAAGTGAAGTACTTTCTCTAGCTATAAGTACAGTGTAGTAATCAATTAATATAAAGCATTTTTTTTAATCCAGTTCATGGAATTACTTTTGGGAGCCATTGCAAAATTATTGAAAAGTGTTAAACAAATTGTTTCGTTTCTATAAAAATAAAACCGTTAAAAACAATATTTTGTTGTGGAATTTTCTGATTATTGTTTACCTTCGTCCCTATAATTGATTGAAAAAAACTTTTCAAAAGGATTTCGCAGCAAAAACGTAATTAAAACAAATCCACTGGCTTATTTACCGGCCTCTGTTCACAAAGAGCCCTTTAATTTGAATTTACTCAGCTAACCGACTGGCTTTATTAATTTCTAATTGTCGACGCGAATTTGAATGAAATAAAAGGATTTCTTGATTATTCGCAAAAGTTTATCTTTTTATTCAATGTTTTCATCAGAATTGGCAATCTGGTCAATAATCATTAATTGGTGTGAAAGGAAATAAACCATAAGTCGAAATATCGTTATATTTATTAAACTTTATTCTGTGCTATAATACAGTGATTGCAATGGCTTAAAGTTAAATGCGAACTAAACAAACAAATAGCTTGCAACATTCTTAAGTTACGTTTGAGAAGAATAAGTTTAACGATATAACTGAAGTTTTCTTCGAGCAGGGTAAAGATACGGGTAATTTTCATGGAATACAAATATACATCCTTACTGGAAGGTATGTTGTACGTACATGTAGTTTTAAATTAACCTACAATTATTATAATAGCTATCGTAAATAAATCAACGTTGTTTATGCTCCCAATTATACTGAAATTTAATATTCATATCGCTTCACAGCGTTTGCACAGAGATAAACACAGGTTTACGGTTCATGTGAAATGGAGTGTAGTGAGGCTAATTAACAATTGAGTTTATTTCAATAATTAACCAAAGGCCAGCTAAAACTGTTCACATTATTGTTTTGTATGCATTAGTAGGTACAATTATTTAATTGTTAGTAGGTATGGAAAAGCTTGGGCAGAGTTAGATCAGCAATTAAATTCTAATTGGCATTGATACTTAAATTTTGGTATACGCACTGTATGGAACTGAATATGTACTATTCTGCATATGGAAAATATTATTTGTAAAGTTACTTCCTGTTCGAAGAGATATTTTTATCATAAATCAACACACTTTTTGAGTTGTATTGATTTGCCTTCCTTTACAACGTAATACCTAAGATAGTTTGAAGCAAAAAGGAACTAAGTAAGAAGGTTATCATAATTACGTGTTAAGAATAGTAATTCAAACAATTCTTAAGAAAATATGGTAATGATTAATTACCAATTTGAACGAATGACCGACTTAGGTAAATGAAACACGTGTATCTCTTGTATCTTGCCTGTAATTACAACTTTAAAATAAATGGTGGGATAATCATGAGTAGTGTTAGTCAACCTCGCTGTAATACTGTATTGAATTCTTAATTAAGAATGTGGAGTTAAATAAACCTTGCTTATTTAATTTATGTTCGAAAACGCTGTGTTCACCACAGAGTTTTAATTTGCGATCAAACACCGTTATTGGCCAAACAGATTAAGATGGGTTTGAAAGATTATTTGAAACATTCCAGTATTGGTATACCACCCCTTGTTTGGTTTGTTGATTCACAAGTATTTCTTTTAATTTTGTTTAATGAACACCTGGCCAGTTCATAGGAACTAACTGATTAGTTTTAGATTACCTTGACCCTATGTATTTCCCACTGAAGCATTAAAAGCAAAGAGAAATCAAACTGTCATGATCATTAGCATAGTTCTCAATTATAAAGGTGCTTAAGTAAATACAACTCTTACTGCTCCGCCTAACGCCGATAACGGAAAAAATAAAATTCAGTCAAATAGTTACAATATTTTAGTTTTAGACTAAGGTGTAATATGTACCCTTGATAAATTGTGAAGAACATATTTATTTTTTCTCGTATTTCATACCTAAGTTGTATCGGCTCATATAACTTTAAACAGTTACATAGATTCAAGGGAAAACGTTTTAAATGGCATAATGAACTAGCATGTCCACCAGATAGAATTGTAAATCAAGCACACTGATAGGTATACAAAATGTAATCCCGTGTCACGGCATCAACAGGTCTGCAAGGGTGCCAAGGCCCGGCATTGACCTGATTCCCTGACCTCGACCCTCCCCCAGGGCTGCAACTGCAACTAGGGAATAGTGGACAGAACAAAAGAACGGGAATATAACGGCCATGTAACGTAGCTGTTTTAATTTTCCGTGAAAAATCCGGTAAGTTAATTAATCCGCTGCCGGGCCAACCCACTTTTGTGTAATAACCGGAAAATAAATAATTAGTCCCCCGTGTCCGCGAGCGGTGGTAAGCTCAAAACGCCGGGTTTTTAAACAATTATGTATGTTTATTTAATTTTATACGAAAATTTGTTTTATTTTAAGTAGTGTTCGGACCTCAGTTTGGCTCGAGCCAATTATAAAAAAAAGATATGTACTGTTCACAAAGTTTCGTTTTTGGCTAATCTCATCTTGTTATAGAAAATCGTCAATATAAATCTGTACTTGAACTTAGTTAAATAAATTTTGAAAAACCAATTTTTAATCATTATAATTAGTTGTCTGCAATTACTTAATTATTATTTCGAAATGTGCAAATATTAATTTCAGATATGTATATGTCGTTTTTTACTATGGTAATTATTATTACCTACCAAATTTTAACTTAATTACATCTACAAACGCAAAAATTAACAATCAGCTTTTACACAGAAGTTAAATAAACTCTAAATATTTATGCCTCAACCCAAGTTTTAATGTAAACATTTGTCGAGACGAACGCGTTTAAATTAATTTCACGTAACGAATTTAGAAGCAGCTAAGTGATAAGCTTAATTAGATAGAATCCAATGAGGATTCACGTCGCGGTGTGAGCGGAGACGAGTTCATGTTCATTTCTTAGAACGTTAATGGATTGGGCAGAAAGCTCGTCGACACAAACGTAGTCTTGCTTATATACTACTTTATAGCGCTTTGGTCAATTTGAATTATTGGTTTTGCTAGTCGAATGTATGTTTTTTTAGTATTTGTACATTATTTTAGTGAATTTGTGGTATGAGTAATTTAATAATAGGCCCTGTAGTAAAACTTCAATTTTTTACTATAGGAGAACATTTCTGTGAATGAATAATTACTTAAAAATATAACTATTAAGGTTCAAATTAAATTGGAATATTTGGTTTTTGCCATCGATAGTAGTTTTTCTTTTGTTAGTTCGTAAATAACAGGATGAAAAAGTGCCATACATTCCAAACTAGAACCAGTGCTTAGAATAATGATCTTAGTCATGTTTACCATGACAGTAATTTATAAGCCTTGACGAATTATATCAGCAGCAGGTGTGATTAAATTATTCCTGAAAGATTAGGCTCGTAATTATTTTGAGGGACGATGTTCATGGACAGTATATTATACAATTTTGGTATTGATTATAATGTCTAGATTTCATTTGTAATTAAGTTTCGTGTTATAATTTTAACTATGTTTTGGTACAACATCTATCTTTATCTCTTTTAACTATTAATATATAGTTTCAAACATTTTATTTAATTTAGTCTGTGATTTAGTCAATAGCTCGTTGATTTCAGAGCTTTATACTTAGAATATGACTACTATATCCATTTAACCTATAGCTTTCTGTTATCATAGGTATAACTAGCTATAATATCATCGTACTGTCAAGACAGCTAACCCCAAAGCTCGTTCTAACATTACTCAATAGAACAGTCCACAAATTACATAAGCTCCAACTAACACCTCCTACATCAGTAATTGAAATCAGGAAATTGGTTCAGGTATGTTCAAGGCGCCATTAATATTCGATGCTCCGGTAAATATTGATGAACGTTTCAACGCGCCTCTGTTTACGAATACCATCGATATGAACCCGGGGTTTTGCGCCTTAATAAATTACTGTGTGTGTTTAAAGGACTTTAATGTGAGGACTTAAATTAAATTTGTGATGAGCGATAAGGCGTCTGATTCGAGGGAAATGCCGTCTACTGTCTATACCTCTACCTGTTAATCCGGTAGCCGTCAATTAATGATATTAAATTTTGTTTTGAAAATTTTAATATGAGGATGAGTTGCCTCACACTTGTCAATATTGTTACGACCACGAGAGACCGTGCAAGCGGAATTAGTCTTATCGTCGTATGGATAAGGTCTATATTCGCTTGCACGATACTACGCTACACACTCTGGTAGGTTGTAGCAAGCTCTAGAGTGTTCTAAAGTAATAATAATATTACGACCTTGAGAGACCGTGCAAGCGAAATTAGTCTTATCGTCGTATGGATAAGGTCTATATTCGCTTGCACGATACTACGTCACACACTCTGGTCAGTCGGAGCGAGCTCCAGCGAGTTCTAGAAATTTCAATCCCCGCGAGAAGATTCTCGACGCCACGCGAAGAGCTGCGTCCTCACTGGGTATAAAAGCAGGAGGTACGACGCAACGGGACAGTTCCGATTTGGAAAGCGAAGCGAATCAGTCTCCTGCGAACTAAGAGTGATCGAGTGCGTTACCTGCGAATAGTCAGTGAAATTCAGTGTTTTAGTGTGATTCAGTGCTTTAGTGTAATTTAGTGTTCCGTGTTTAGTGTTGTAATTAAGTGTTTCTAATTGTGTTTTTAAGTGTTTAATTGTGTAATTGTTAGTCGATAAATAAATTAATTGTCTTTTGGTGACTTTTGGCGTATCTTGAATTTAACGTACCCCGTTCCCGCAACAATTGGTGTCAGAAGTGGGATTCAAGATGCCTCTTACACCACGAGAAGACAGTGAGGGTCGAGTAACAAGGAGTCAAACCGCGGCCCTGCAAGAGGGTGAAGGCACTTCAACGGAGGGATCAATTCAAACATCAATTGGGCCTGTGGAGCTTGCAGACTTATTTAAAATGCTGCAGACACAAGCCAGCCGCCAGGAGGAGCAAGCCCGCCGCCAGGAGGAGCAAGCCCGTGAGCAAGCCCGCCGCCAGGAGGAGCTTGCCCGACTTCAGGAAGCACAATTTGCTAAGCTGAGGGAAGAACAAGCCCTTCGCCAGGAAAAGCAAGACCTTCGCCAGGAGGAGCAAGCCCGTCGCCAGGAGGAGCAACTGGTCGAACTCAAGGAAGAGCTAAGCAAGAGTTTGTTGGGGGCTATTGAAAAGAAGCACGAAGTATTAGAAAAGCAGATTGATGCTCTCAAGGATGATGTGCTAAGCGTCAAGACCCAACACGAAGATCGACTGACCCAACACGAAGATCGACTCACCCAACATGAAGATCGATTCACCCAACACGAGGATCGATTGAGCCAGGTGGATGCTGAGATGCAACAGCTGCATACCAAAATGGCAAGAGTGGGGACCCGGGGTGCTACGGTAGTGTCGGATTCTCCGAAAATCGAAGTACCCCACTTCGATGGAACGACGTCTTGGGCAGCATTTTGGTACCAGTTCGAGACGGTGGCTAAAGGAAAGGGGTGGAACGAGGAAGAGTCATTGATAGCTCTGACTCTGGCTCTTCGTGGAGATGCCCTGCTCACGTTGGAAAACCTGCCTTCGGATAACAGAACTTTAGGTGCTCTCCAAAGAGCACTAGAGGGCAGGTACAGCGACAAACACTTGGAACACGCGTATAGAGCACAACTCCGCGACCGACAGCAGAAGCCTGGTGAGAGTCTGCAGCAATGGGCAACGGAAATCGAAAGGCTAGTCAGACGTGCGTACGTGTCATGCCCGACAATGGTGGAATCAATGATCCCGCAAGCTTTCTGTGATGGAATTAGAGACGCAGACGTCAGACACACCGTGAAATTGAGCCATCATCAGACCTTACAGGAAGCTCTAGCCCATGCTTTGGAGGTGGAAGCCGTGCGTCAAGACGCTAGACCTCAACGACTTCGGGAGGTTGTGGTGAAGGAAAAACCTTCTTTGGGTCCGATGTGCTATGGCTGCGGCGAGAGGGGCCATATTCGGAGTAGTTGCCCCAAGCGAAGATGGCCACGTAGAACGACAGTAGCGTCCTCTACACAGGTGGACGCAGAAGAGCTGTCGTTAAACTAGAAGAAGCCAGGGCCGTGGGGCGGGCGCTGGCTGGTCAACATCGAGCCCCTACCGTCACTGTTTCACAGATTGGTAATGGGAACAACCTTACAGTGGTTGGACAGCTGAACAGCGTAACGTGTCATTTTACTATTGACACCGGTGCTTCAAGAACAATAGTGCGTCCGGAGCTATTGAAAAGGACTATTGTGTGGAATCAGAGACCATCCGTTCAGCTTCAAACAGCAACAGGCCAGCCAGTTACCGTCTTCGGTGAGACGATGGCGAAGATAACCATTGGAGAACAAACCTTTGAATACGGTGTACTCGTAGCAGACATCACGGACGATTGCATCATCGGATTGGACTTTTTAAGAGACCAGAAGTGTGTGGTAGACGTCGCTAAAGGAGTACTTAGTTTCCCCGAACAAGAAGTATTCCTAGAGGGAGCGAGATCATGCGCAGTTTACTGCCTGAAAAACACGACCCTACCGCCGAGATCTGAAACTCTGGTCAAAGTTAGATTCCCTTACACTGCGTGTCAAGGGCGAAGCGTCGTCATAGAAAACTGCGGCGACCATCCGAGTTGGATCACAGCAAGAACTCTGGCAATGACCGGAAAAGGAGCGCTGGTGCGAGTCATCAATCTTAGCGGAGATGAAGTGCAGCTACGAAGAAACTGTGTCATCGGACGGTGCGATGCAGGCCAATCCATCAGAAGGATGAAAAGGGCCCGGGAACCGGAATCCTGTCAACGAGATGACGTCACACCGCTCCTAGCAAATTGTAAGGACAAGCTCTCTGAGCGGGAACTTCAGCAAGCTAAAAGGTTGTTGCTAGATTTCAACGACATATTTTCGAAGGGTGACCATGATTTGGGAAGGACAGGTCTCGTTAAACACAGAATAGACACGGGAGACGCGCCACCAATAAAGCAGCGGCCTAGACGCCTTCCATTTGCCAAAGAGAAGGAGGTAGCAGACATGGTTGCCGAGATGCAGAAGAACCGCATCATAGAACCTTCAACGAGCCCGTGGTCTTCGCCAGTAGTCCTGGTTAAGAAGAAGGACGGCAGCACCAGGTTTTGTGTAGACTACCGGTTGTTGAATAATGCAACGAAGAAGGACAGCTACCCTCTGCCCCGTATAGACGACACACTGGACATGTTGAGTGGCATGCAGTGGTTCTCAACAGTGGACCTTAAGAGTGGGTACTGGCAAGTTGACATCCATCCAGAAGACAAAGAGAAGACGGCATTTACGACCGGAACTAGGAATGGATTGTGGCAGTTCAACGTCATGCCCTTTGGACTTTGCAACGCTCCGGCGACATTCGAGCGGTTGATGGAAAGAGTACTGGTTGGACTTCTGGGTGACGCATGCCTGGTCTATCTGGATGACATCATTGTCATGGGTCGAAATTTCACAGAGCATGTCAGTAACCTGAGGAAGGTTTTCACCAGAATACGAGAAGCAAACTTGAAACTCAGTCCAAAGAAATGCACGTTTTTCAAGGAAGAAGTCGCCTACTTAGGCCACATTATTTCATCGAAAGGTGTAAGGACTGACCCAGAGAAGATCAAAGCTGTCCAAGAATGGCCTATTCCAGCTAACAAGACCGACGTGAGATCATTTTTGGGTTTATGCGCATACTACCGGCGCTTTGTCAAAACTTCTCTGATATAGCGAAACCTCTTCATCGGCTCACGGAAGATAAACGAGTATTCGCCTGGGACTTGGAATGTGATCAAGCCTTCGTCAGATTAAAAGAACACCTCTGCACCAGTCCTATACTTGGCTACCCGAACAGAGAAGGAAGGTTTATCGTGGACACTGATGCCAGCAATACTGGCATAGGCGGAGTTCTATCGCAAGAGCAAGGTGAACGGGAAGTGGTGATCGCCTATTTCAGTAAGTCACTTTCAAAACCTGAAAGGAACTACTGTGTGACTCGTAAGGAACTGTTGGCAGTAGTAAAGACTCTACAGCATTTCAACAAGTACCTCGTTGGAAGACAGTTTACCCTGCGGACAGATCATGCTGCGTTAAAATGGCTCTTGCAGTTTAAGAACCCTGAAGGACAAGTGGCGCGGTGGCTAGAGCAACTACAGGAGTACAACTTCACAACAGAACATCGGAGTGGTAGAACGCATTTGAATGCCGATGCCCTATCAAGGAGACCTTGTCCTGTGGCCTGCAGTCATTGTTCTAAGACGGAGACTAAAGAAGAAGTCCGGATGATTACCACCCAGGGACTTGATAATGAATGGAGCGAAGACGCTATCAAAAAGGCTCAAAAAGAGGATAGTGACCTGAGGAAAATATTTGAATGGAAAGAAATAGGTCAAAAACCTTCTTGGAGCCATGTAGCATCATCAAGCCCCATCACGAAAAGTTACTGGGCACAATGGGACAGTTTGGAGATTAAGGATGGAGTACTCTTCAGGAAATGGGAAACACCAAAAGGGGATCAAACGACACTACAGCTGATTGTACCCCGTAAACAAGTTGTTTCGCTAATGAGGTACATACACGATGGGGTATCCGGGGACATTTAGGCGTGAAGAAGACCCTAGAGAAGCTGGAGACAGAGGTTCTACTGGATACACTGTCGGGAGGATGTCGAAGACTGGTGCAAGAAATGTACGACTTGCGCATCAGTAAAGGGCCCACAAACCAGAAGTAAGGGCAAACTCAAGCTGTACAACGTCGGCGCTCCATGGGAAAGAATCGCAGTAGATGTAGCTGGCCCCTTTCCAGAATCCGATGAGGGAAACAAGTACATCATTGTGGTCCAAGATTACTTCACAAAGTGGCCTGAAGTCTTCGCTACGCCTAATCAAGAAGCAAAGACGGTCGCCAAGAAGTTAGTCCACGAGGTAATTTGCCGATTTGGTGTGCCTCTTGAGATACATTCTGACCAAGGAAGAAACTTTGAGTCAGCACTGTTCCAGGAGGTCTGTCAACTGTTGGGTATGCATAAGACCCGTACTACACCAGCACACCCGCAATCCGATGGCATGGTCGAGAGATTCAACCAAACGTTGGAAAACCACTTGGCCAAAGTTGTGGACGAGCATCAACGAGACTGGGACCAGTACATACCGCTTTTCTTGCTGTCCTACCGATCTGCGATCCACGATAGCACCAGCGCAACCCCAGCAATGGTAAACTTCGGTAGAGAAATGCGGCTTCCGGTAGACGCGTTGACTGGGACACCGCCAGAAGCTCCGAAACCAGTAACCGAATATGCGGCTGACCTACAGAAGCGCCTGGATGAAGTACATGCTCTCGTCAGAGACTGCAGTCTAAAATCCAGCGAAAGAATGAAAACCCGTTACGACCGCAAAGCCAACACCGACGGTTTCGATGAAGGGAGTCTGGTTTGGTTACACAACCCACTCAGGAAGAAGGGCAAATCACCGAAGTTCCAGCCAAGGTGGGAAGGACCATACAAGATCATCACTAGGCTGAACGACTTAACCTATCGGATCAAACAAGGGACAAGAGGCAAGCCGAAAATTGTTCACATTGATCGATTGGCTCGTTACCATGGGTCAAATGATGCTCGGGACGAGCATGACTAAGAGGGGGATAATGTTACGACCACGAGAGACCGTGCAAGCGGAATTAGTCTTATCGTCGTATGGATAAGGTCTATATTCGCTTGCACGATACTACGCTACACACTCTGGTAGGTTGTAGCAAGCTCTAGAGTGTTCTAAAGTAATAATAATATTACGACCTTGAGAGACCGTGCAAGCGAAATTAGTCTTATCGTCGTATGGATAAGGTCTATATTCGCTTGCACGATACTACGTCACACACTCTGGTCGGTCGGAGCGAGCTCCAGCGAGTTCTAGAAATTTCGATCCCCGCGAGAAGATTCTCGACGCCACGCGAAGAGCTGCGTCCTCACTGGGTATAAAAGCAGGATGTACGACGCGACGGGACAGTTCCGATTTGGAAAGCGAAGCGAATCAGTCTCCTGCGAACTAAGAGTGATCGAGTGCGTTACCTGCGAATAGTCAGTGAAATTCAGTGTTTTAGTGTGATTCAGTGCTTTAGTGTAATTTAGTGTTCCGTGTTTAGTGTTGTAATTAAGTGTTTCTAATTGTGTTTTTAAGTGTTTAATTGTGTAATTGTTAGTCGATAAATAAATTAATTGTCTTTTGGTGACTTTTGGCGTATCTTGAATTTAACGTACCCCGTTCCCGCAACAATATGATAACAAATATTTATACTGGGGTGAAAATGTATTGTAGGCATATTCTTAAGTCACAAGGAAGGGTGACGTTTGATAAATATAGGCACAAAGTCTTGCAGTGCTATGCTTATCATTGAATCAAGCGAAATGGACTTAAAGAGAATAAAGTAAAACAAATGAAAACAATCCACAGTCATGTCATTAAGCCGATTAAAAAAATAAGAATAAATTCAAAACAAAAGAACAACAGCATGACTAATCTCCACAGGACTCACCGGATGTTACATAAGTAAGGATGAGCATACATTTGAGCTAACCGCGGTTCGCTTCGGCCGCGGTTTGGTCATAATTTTACACGGGAGCAATTATCGCTTCGGCCCGCTGCGGTCGCCCGCGACCCTTTGTGGATGTCGCGTTTTACGCAAACATTTGTTTGAGTTACGCTTTCAATGCTTTCAGCAGTCTAATGTTCGCGGTTTGCACTCTGCTGGATTCGGAAGCGTTTCGCTTACAAAGTAAATGAAACAAATGAATGATATTGCAACGCTTAACCATGCCTTTAATGATGACATTTTCGATTGGTTTTAATATTTCGATAATTCGTTCATAAATTAAACTCTATTACCCTATAGTAAAAAGTGACAGGAAAATTGCCTTATACTCGTAGTTAAGACAAATTACGTGTATTTGTTTCATTTCGATCTGTTATATTTCTTAAACTTTTTGATAGCGAACTTTGGGTCGTTGACTGAAAATTTAAAATAAAAAAGAAAGTCTTCGGCTCTCCCTATGACAAATCCAAGCCATCATCGAAATCGGGTAAGAATAATTTAAAATGTGTTTATTTTAGAAAGTAATATGATTCAGTTTGTGGTCATACTCTATTATTAGAGTAAATTCAAACAAGAATGTGTAACCAAAATAACATTTCATTCCGAGTATTTCCATTTAATTTCCTTACAATCTTTGTGACAATAACATTTATCGGGCGAGCGAAAGCCTTAAACGTTTAATCGTCGATTCGGCAAAATGTCATTGAGCTCAGCACTATCAATGTTGATTGACGTCAAAGCAACTTCACGTCTCGGAGCCGACAACCATCGTCGGCGAAACCGCTTTGAGCTGTACTGGGAATTATTAGTGAATTCAACCGAATCCATAGGAAAACTTCTCCTTAGTTCGCAGAAAGTAAGTGGTCGGATCCCTTTTGCTCGAGTTGGAGCCTTTAGCTACTCGGCGATATTGAGCGCCATCGCCCGTGCGGTTATGGGTCATGAAAGCCCATCGGAAATAGATTACGAACTCTGACATGGAAGTTTACTCAAGAAGGGAACTGGCAAAATCGTAAATTTCAAATGGATTATAAAAGCTGCTTATGTTAGGTACATATTTCCGCATGGTTAAAGTAATAACGTTTAATAATGCATTGTATATGTTATTCAAGTTTGGGTACATAATTTGCATGCATTTAACATACATTGCATGACTCTTGGAAATTCTAACTTTAATTTTAATAAGCCTTTAATGGTGCGAAACGGTTTAATAATATAAACTTTCGAGTTGACCTTGTAGGTATATCTCACATAGATGTTAGATAATTTATACGTTATTTACATTCCATTAAAATAGTATATTCAATACTTAAGTTATTATAAATTACAAATAAGTAGCTAAACTCTACACAAAAGCTTCAAAAGGCTTATTAGTTAAGCGCTACCAAACAAGATCTCATTATCCAAAAAAATAATAGGTGCTACAGTAACAACGTGAATTAAGACGCACCAAAGTTAGACAAATAATGGGCCTGAAGGCAAAAGGCGACTCGTGATAATGAGGAGAAAAAAGCCGGAGGGAAAATTGGGAGGCGGGCTCGCGCACTGAGGGTGCCGTACAAAGATGTTTGTCGCAATTTCTTTTGGTGGAAAACCGTGAGGTTAGGTCAGACTTTATCATGTTTCTCTGTTTAACACAAGTATGGGTTATGAATACAAGAATTCGTCAGACCTTATCTTTGAATTTTCGTATAAAATGGAATGAAATATGAACCATCTTTGTCTATGCTTCTTAGTGGCATGAAAATATTAGGTTTCTACAGCACACAAAAATATAATATTTCATGCGTTCCCGAGACAAATCGTATTGCTAGACGAACAAACCTAAAGTGGTCCTTTAAAGGTTCACTTTTCTCTTTCGATGTACGGAACCTTGAAAATGTCGGAGCGCCACGTTAAATATTACTTTGTGAGAGAAACGGAACAGGGCTGACAAAAGTGACAGTTGTCGCTTTTGTGCGGGGTCCAGCGAAAACTTGTTACTCCCTATTATTATGCTGACTAACCTGTCCGTACGGACAGATTTTGTATAGTGCTAGAGGCACATATCTATGCCAAATATTAATATGTCTCTTTTACTTAAATCTCAATAAAATCATCAAAAAAATGCTTCATACCTACTCATTCTTCATTATTAAAAACGATTTAGCTAATGGTATAAGGGTAAGTCAGCTTTCATGAGTTCTTCATTTTGTTTTCCTCCTAAAACAAAAGTCATGGACTTTTGTTTATGTTTCATAAGTCTGTGTTAATTAACGAAAAAAAAAACATTGTCAACCTTAGACCAAGCAGAAAGGCAGTGTCTTTAATTAGGCCATCAAATGTGCCACCCGATAGACGTGCAGCCGTACTTATCTTTATGGCGGACAGAGAATGCCTTTTAGACGATATTCTGTGACGTCACGGTCCCTTTGAAAGGTGCTGATAGCGAAATTTGTGGGAGAGTAATGAATTATAAGAGCTAACGTCGTCGGCGGCACTTTAGTACCTAGTAGGGCTTCTTTATGTGTTCTGAGAAAAAATGAGCAGTTACTCTTACTGAACTAACTAGCGACCCGTCTAGGCTTCGCTTAACTTATAAACTTTCATTTTGAATTACTCTTCGTGATTTAAAGAAACTTTATTAAAAAAATCCGATCCGATGCGTAGTTTTTAGATTTAACAGGGGATACAGACAGACAGCTGGTTGTGTTTTATACTATGAAGATGGCATCTTTCTTATTGGAATGTTGTTTAGCTTTGTTGAAATTCTTGTTATGTTAAAAATTTAATGCCCTTATCTTATCTTACCTTGTAGTGGGGACCGCCTAGGTTCACGTCGACCTCAGGGATCTTTTGTGTTACCTCTACCTTTATGCACCTACTCCCTGGAGATCAAATGCATTAATGCCATAATGTCCTTGGGACTGTGGTGCCTGTATTCTTCTGGTGTCGGATAAGCCTTTCCCAAAAGTCTGAGCCTGTGTCTGGCCAGTGAGTGAAATTCACATAAAAAATGTTTCATGTCTTCCATTTCTTCCTTGCAGGCTCTACAATCGCTATTTGTCGAAAATCAATAAAATTAAAATGCCCTAATAAAATTCCGCAAATGGTAACCGAATAGCTGGAAATGAAATTGAGTTCGATGGAAATAATATTAATGACTAGCCCGCCGTCTACAATACATATTTTTTGTTTTCCTTTTTGATTAAGTGCCTACCAATACAAGTGTTCCCCCGACGATCGATTTATATTCGAGTCAGCAACAAAGTAATAAGTACTACTAAAATTCCAACGAATTTATCCATAGCCCAAAGCTATTCCATCCCACAGGTCAATGAACAGTACTTAATAAATTCCATTTTCATGTAGTACATACTACGGTTGTGTGGATATTGTCCCTATTTCGTAGCGGAGTCAACCATATCGCTACGAAACTACGAACTGCTACGGACCAAAGCTAATTTAGTACAAAACAATATTATAACAGGACTACATAGTGTACATTTGCTCTGAAAGATGTAGTAATTGTGTTTGTTTTACATCAGCTACATGAAACGTTCTCTAACAGAAAGAGCATGTATTATGACCAGTATGAAATTACAAATTTAATATTATATTACTATGACAAGGCAGATTTGATGTGATGCCAAAAATATATTATACCGGTCTTAACCGGTAGGATAAAAGTTCAGTTAACTTAAATAAGTCAAACTTAAATATTACGTACACTTCATGCCGAAATTACACTCCATTTCCACGTAATCATCTGTTTTTGTGACGCGCTGAAGACCAAGATTAGACCCATACCTACATTCAAAATATTTAATATTACGTTGACTTCATGACAAAGAATTCGAAGACGCGACAACACCTACTCCTACTTTCGGGTGGGGCCAGTATTCTCCGAAACCTTTATTTTTTTCTTTTAAATAAAGTCTTAAAAAGGAGTTCGTAGAAACCTTTGAGGTTTTAATCCTGACCTGTGGGTATAAAATTAAAACACTTAAGATGCCTTTTATCCCCGAGGCCGGTAGTTAGCGGGAGTGATGGCGTCTTTGTCTTGTCTATTAAATGTTTTATTAGCTTTTGTCACCGGCTTTATGCCGCTCATAGCATATTCCTAGCTACCGTAACAATACACTGCCGTCAGGATTTTATAATGTAATGGCGGCTTAGAGGGTTTTTAAAAGCTTTCCTTGAAGGAGTGTAAAATGTAGAGGAGATATTTATTTTAGTTACTGTGAGTTTTTAAAGTGTTAGGTTTCGGATGCTTTATATTATTATGAAATACTATACAAGGATTGAACGATTACTGCTCTCAACATGACTATATTTTGATATTATAAAATAATAATAAACTTTATTTACCGATAACTGAGATCCACACATTACATACACCAAAAGATAAAATAAAAATCGAAATAACTAAAACAAACAAGACTAACACAATACATTGCCAAAGCTATTATTTATTTTTAAATATACGTTTTCCTTTATTAAAGCAAACATTTGTTATCGTGTTTGTTAATCCGAAAAGTGGTCATTTAATCACGACTTTTCGTAATATAAAATGTAAGCTTCGAAATATCTCTATAAGTACAAAGTAGATTGCAATTGTGATAAAACTAACAATGGTAAGTATTATATTTCATACAGATATGTTAAATAGGTACAAAGTGAAGTGAAGCTAGAAATCAGTTGCCTTATCCAAGCATGCCTAATGGAATATCGGGATTGGGAGCGGTTATGCGCCGCTCGGGCGCCTGAGCATCGTCACATCCAATCAGAAACTAACTACGCATCCGATTTATCTTTAATGACGAATCGGAGGTACGCGATTCATTTATGCTATGGTGATAAAGACATTTGTATTTGAATTTCGACATTGTTCGTCCATTGTATTGGGTCGTGCATCTTCAACGGAAATGATAACAATTGTCCGAAAGCTTTCATTTTTGTTTGTTTACGAAAACTCTTTGCTGCCGGTATCCATCAGTTTTCATGACTAGTATATGTAAAAAAAATATATTTGAGACGTACCTATAGATCCATATAATGTTGTCTTAAGTAGTGAATTAGTAACATAAGCATTATAACAGCTAGAGAAAACGTTTTCATATCGAAGCTAGTATCTATTTCAACGAAATAGCTAAACCAACCAAAGCAATCTATAAACTGCTCATATAACGGTTAATCCCATAGTTTAATCTGCGCAAACCGACGGCACGTCGTTAAATTAATAACACAACATTTAACCTTACATAAGAATCTTTGATGTTCTACATAAAGCCTTTGAGATGGTGATAATTTCTGTCTACCGAAAGCTCTTGAATAAAACATCAGAACATTTTGTAGTGGCTCGCCTAAATATGTTATATTACTTGCTGGCTAATTTACATTTCACTCTAGTGAGGCTTAGTTCAAATAAGGTTTTATAATTTAAGCCCGGTGTCGGTTGCTAAGCATGTAGTTTTGAGCAAACACGCCATTGTACCCGTTATATAATTCAGTGTTCCTAAATGTTATTCTTAGTTTCATATTCGTGCAGTTTCGAGATTATTTTAAGTCTTAAAGTTTTGTCTACAGGAATTTCCTTTGTTCGTGTGTAATCGGTTTACGTCCTTCTACAACTTTCAGGAAGGAAAATTCAAAGAAATGTCGTTCGAGGTAGAAATTTAATTGAGTGAGGAGGTATTAAGGTTCATTTGAATACTTTTTAAGAATAAAAGATTATTTTCAACACGTGTAAAAGGCGAAGGTAATGCTTTACTTAGAATGTGCATTGCTTATATGAATCACGTACATGTGTAGATATAAAGGCATTCTTGTATTTGTTTATCAAAGCCCAAAGACGTCCAAGTAAGATCAAACACACCACTAATCCCGCTCTGCTAAAACCCATCTACCTTTCTTCACAATCCATTTACCTCGAGGACGGCGGCTGTGGACCTTAGGACGTTTCACACAGCTGGAGAGATGGATGCGATCAGACATTTTGTCGCTCACGCCGTTCAAAAGATAGAGAATTCAAACATTTAAAAGTATATAAGACATCTATCCTGTTGTCACCAAAAATATTTTTGTTCAATATGTTTCTATGAGTAAATAAACACTGATATCTACATATTATGTATATTACATACAATCAACACTGGATTGGATAGTAAGATATTTAGTCTCTTGCACCAGTATGGAGTTTTTAAGGGTTTGTTCTTGCCTAGGTGTGTTATTTGTCTGTTTATGTATATTTGTCTATTCCACATTCTGATATTTGTAAGATGATTACTTAACTTGCTCTGAGGAACTCAGGAATCTCTCTGAATCTCAGGAACATAAAAAGAGAGATGTGTTGATTAAAACTGACTGTTTATACAATCGGAGATGTCTCTTTCCACAAGGTTCTCAACAAGCGAAAGATAAAGAGATAGGAGATAAAAATCGCTGAATGAACCATTTCCAACGATGGTTGCTTGGCAGTAAGAATACGAAGGTAGGTATTGCTTATTGCTTAATGACAAGACTATCAGAACTAGACTTTTCCCGCGTAACAAGTTGCTATTATTTATTGCACTTAAAGTTTATTTTAGGGTTAAAAAACTTACATTAATTTCTCACAAATGAGCTTACAGTCGCTCACAAAATAAGCAAACATTTTTTAATGTACCAACTATGCTGAAGATTATTTTTAAGCAGGTATAGAAAGTGTCAGTCTAGTAGTTTTAATTGCTGCATTTAAGTGGTTTTAATACCTGCATTAACTTCTTCGTACTTTGACTCGCTTTTCTCTCATCGTTTTTCAGTGGGACAAGTGCCTTACCCAAGTATGTAAATTACGGGGATTATGGTGCGCCCCGTATTACCGTTGCCGTGAATATATTATGAGATAAAGGTCCATTTAGTACGGATATATCTGCGGTGGTCACGTTACGTCACTGGAGACCGACGTCTAATATTAGGTGCCCCCGTACAGTCCGCTACAAAAGCTTTACAAAAAGTTAATTAAAAATTCCAATGCAAAAAATAAAAACCGTATTTTAACGTTCCAAATAGCTAGTTTTTAGCGAGCGTGTTTCAATCGGATCGTATTGCAGGATTTTAATCAAAATTTAGAGAATAGTTTACAAAAGTTTACAGAGCTAACACATATTTCGTTGGAAGTTGATATTGATACCAAACCATGCGTGAAATTTGAATCTATGTTTGTATGTATTTATTTTGTTATTCCTTTATACCTGGGCGTAACTATGGCTTCGTGAAGATAAAGAAAATAATTTTACTACCAACAGCTCAGTGTAACAGAGATTATTATTATAACAGTTAGGACATCTGGGACATCAGTGTGAACCACTGATGTCCCAGATGTCCGATACACTTTTGTAAGTGCTTAAGCAGTAACCCAGAATTTATCTTTGTGACGTTGTGTAGAGTCTATTTATTAATAATGTAGACAAAATTGATTATTTCCTCGATAATCAATCTCCTTAGAAAATCCCTCTTTATGTGGCGAGTGTGCGGGCGTTTCTTACATCAGTGAGCACATTAAGGCCATAGGAGACGTTTACATCGCCGCTGCACCCGATCGATCCTATCGAGCTTCCCGAGTTCTAACAACACTTTGGACACACAATTAAGTTTACCTTGCGGTATTGACAGGACTTAAAATATTAATTAAAATAGCACGCATCAATTCAAGCTACTTTACATGTTAATTTAATATGTTAAGAGCTAACCTTCATGATCCGATTTGAAATAATTAGAAGATAAGCAAAAAATATTTACTTGCACCCGAAAGCCGCTGTGGACATCTCGTATTTAAACGGAACGGAAAAGATATAAGATACAGGTATAAGGTTATTCTCCTAGGGTTCTTTATCTTATTCTCAAATGGCTACTTGAGATAAAACAATTTTAATTAGTGCTCTCTTACAACATCATCCGACCCAAAGGCACTAATGTCTTTTCATTATAAAGTCTAATGGAAAGGATTTTCTTAAAATGCTGAAGAGAACCTAGATTTCTCAAAGGCATTGTTTAGTATTTCTAAGCAGACCACTTTAGCTCTTTATTGGTATCTTTAGCTTCAGTTTACAGTTTTGCGAAATAAAGATTTCTACCTCAAATTTATGTATTTTTTGACTTTGTTTTCATCTTCTGTATTCCGGTTATATGTATATTTTTATACATTATACATTTATTTAAACTTTAATATTCATTTTGTTAATGAGGTTCATTTTAACATTCGAATTAAAATTTTGACTTAATTCGTTATGAACCCGAAGCAGCCGACCTCAAACTAAGCACGCCACCCAGTGTAGGTACAATTTGATCTGGGAAATCCTCATTCAATAAATCTGGGCCGGAGCAACAGTCGTGCCGTTGTCACGATGAATTACAAGATTAGAGAACAGAGAGTGACCCTGTGCAAATACAATTCTGCACTATAACATCACCTGCATAGTAGGTCAATCTTCGTTGCGGCTAACCGCCATAGCCACAATTCGCTTAGAACCATGTAATGTCGGTGTAACAAATGTTACACTTATATGGACATGGAAAAAATACTAATGTGCTGCAAAATTCATGATTGAATAACAATAATGACAATGCAGTTAATTTGTCATCGTTATTTTGAAAAATAGTTTTGGTTTGTTCACGGCTTGCAACAGTGTCGAAATAGCTCATTAAAATAATACAACATGGTAAAATATCCCCGATATTTTCAACTTTTTAATATTTTGGTTATAGTGATATTGGTATTGAAGTAGGTAATTATATTAATTGGGTAATCATATAATTAAATTATAGTATACACCGTGAAATTTTAGTGCTTGTTTTCCCGTAGTAAAATGAATCTTAATAGCACAATAGATTTGTGCAGTTCTTTTTTATTAAAATCAATAAATGCAGGTTTAACGAAAGGTTTAACCGAAACTCAAAAGCACGTTTGAACCGCTTTATTACTTAGGGCGTAGAGCTTCTTTAGCTTTAAGCTTCGATTTTATGCGGCAAACAGGACCTGATTACGTCACATCTTATAAAAGAACGATAGCTGCTTCTCTCGGTTTTCGAGACGGACAAGGACAAGACTTGTGGTCTGGTCGGAAGACAGTAAATATGAGAACATTCCATTTCACATGTTACATCGTGCACCATAAAATGTATTAAACGGCTAGGTGTTTATGCAAAAAGTCTTAACCAAAGAACTTGTTCCAATTAAAACATTTCAAAAGTGGTACGGGATAGTTTAGCAGTAAACTGTTTGGACAACACTTTAATGAGATGCAAAGCTCGGATCGCGGGAAAGCTCGCAAGTTTGGGCTTATTGCTGAAACAGCATAAACTTGCCTTGCCTGGCTTGCCTGGCTTGCCTGCATTACTTTACGACAGTGTTAAAAGTAATTGTAATTGTTAGTCTTTTTTTATATAATACAAAAAAAGACCGAACCTTGTCTCGTTTTAAACAGAGTCCCGGTGTGTCCATGAAATGAACGTCAGGGACGGCTGCATTGTAATAGACTAATTGTGATTCCAAATGTAATGATTAGCATTGCTCTGTGAAATCTCCAATTTAAAATTAGAAGACACTAAAAAATTTGAAAAACCTTGAAATATTTCAGGACTATTTATTTATGATATTAAAGTAAAGGCCTCAAACCTATTCATATCTAAATACTTAATGCGCTTTCCTATACACAATTTACAAGAAAACCATTGTAATATCATGAAGCTCACGTTGTTTTCTGTTCCTCACTCCCTAGAGCCTCATTTGCATTTTCTGAATAGCGTAACTTTACAGGTATTTTGCATAAAGACGTTTACAGCATTATCTAATCTGCTAAGTTTGTTAATTGCAATGTCTTAATATAGTATTTCATTTGACATTTGTAAGCAGTCTACTAAGACAAAGCCATACCGATTTTTATTACGGGGTGTAAATCCCACTTCGAAAATGAGTTTCGAGTTAAAGTACACTTAACTGTTGGGTTATTTTTTAAAAGATTGTAGTACATCTTTCCTAAGTAATCGACAAATATAGAAACTCCCTACCGACTCTGCAAACTACAGATAATGTTTCATACATTTTAATCAACAACTTATGTTTAGTTAGCTGCTAGCCAGCTAACTAAACATAAAAGTTGTCAGTAGTTGGGAAGCTGTATTTAGATTTCGAAATATTGCAACTATCTATAATTACTATTGACAGTTGGTAGATATATCATAACTTAATACGCTCCCTTTGCTAGCATAGTAAGTAGTATACGGGTAGAATCAAGTTAGCTAAGTAAACCAGAGCTCGTAGTTAAATCTGTGCTCATGAACCGGATCAATTTGTTTGCAAACGCAAACAGTGCGGTAACAGGTGCCTTTACGGGAGTTAAACGGGTTTGCTCGACGATAAGCAATAACATTGCTGCTCGAATATTAAACGGGTGGATTAGCTGTGATGGAAACACGCAGTCTACTGCGAATTATAGTTGGACTTATGGTAATGTGTTACGTTTACTTTTCGTACTGTGTATTGTAATGAATAAATAAATATACACCCTACACATGTACCTATACGAGACTTACGATAAAAAACATTGGGTAACAATGTGGACCTCTGATGGTTAAATTTTAAACCTTATTCGGGTTACACGTACACGGTACACGATATTTTATACTGGGAATATAAACTTTCATGCAAATCTATTGGTAAGTTAAATCTGTAAAAGTAAACCTTTTCGGAGTGTTGATTTTGTGGAAGAGACCCAAATGGACGGGTAGTGGGACGAGCAAAGATATTGAGCAGTCGACGGAAAATTTATTTACGCAGTGGAAATTGGTATTGAGTTAGTAGTTAGGTTAGGTTAGGTTTTTTATTAAATTCATTCTTATCATTGCAGAACATGAGGTCAAGACAGTGTCGAGGCAAAACTAACACTTAACTTTGTTACTGTTGATGTTTTGCAGGCAGATTACAGACGGGAGTTTTACGAATATAATACGTTAATGAAAGTCCAATGAATCCGGTTGTTATTGATATTTTTATGATTTATCATTTCATTTGTACCGGATAGAATAGAGAGTCTGTTTGTTCCTGTGCAATCCTGATCGTGATTTGTCAAATTACCATAATATTTAATGTTAGCATTGGCTAATTGGCTCTATCATAATAAGACGCGGTGTAAATATCAATAATAGTGTGTACCACGCCATAAAATTACACATCATCATCATCAGCCCATATACGTCCTTACTACTAGAGCACGGGCCTACCCTAAACTAGGGCGATAAGGCCTCAGTTAATAAAATTACACATATGGGTTGAATACAATTTACGTCTTAGGAACAACGCCACGATGTGCAGACGCGGTGCGGGTTTCATACAAAATTGACATCAAAATGGGCATTGGGGATTCTTCAGATTAAACCTCATGAAATTGGAATTTTGTATGACGTATAATCTAAAGAATCCTCGGATGTATGAAAGGGCTCTCGGGTGTCGATGACAAACGATTGGCCGAGGGCGGAGCGCGAGGGCGAAGGCTCGTTTCATCCGTGACCATTTTTCAGAGGCACACATCAATTTAGATCGGTTTTCCACGTCTGCGGTTTATCGTACATGTGCGGTGTCCTACTGTCTAGCGTTGTAATTGGGTATTTGAACTTCGTATTTTTAATTATCGGAATTGTACTTACTCTAGAATAAGAAATGTTATTTGTTACAATGTTACAGCCAGAGAAAAATACAATTACTTTCGATGGTTTGAGAACAAATAAGAGCTTTGTTAGGAAATAAGTAAATGCTAGAGATCGCGAATTGGTAGATGATGTCTCGGAAGGGGTGAATGGCGTCTTGTTTGTCGGAGTTGAGTAAGTACTTAAGCACATGTACAAGAACTTATTTTTAAAATAATAGATGCTATGCTCAAATTACGTGTGACACGCAATAAATATTTTGAATTTGAATTTGAATTTGAATTATATAAAGATATTAACACAGAAACTAGTTTTAGAATGTTTCAATTACTGATTTTGGCCCTTTAGATAAATGAACCTAATTGAACTTGCTGTACTTCTTAGTCCTCCCACTTAGGTAATAATAATTTCAGCAATTCGATACTGCCATTAACGAAAATGTGTCGTCCTCTGGACACGTTTAATATGCAACATGATTAATTTTACTATGTACTAATAATATTGGCTTTCACATTAATAAATTTTTACACGAGTAGGTATAGTCTATAAAAGCAATAACCTATGTTAGTATAGCGTGCATGTTTTAATGATGCAATTAGCATTTCACGCTCGTGGTTTTACCTGATAAATAATTTGGCAAGCTTCAAATTAATAACGTTGAAAGCTTTCAAAATATCTGATTTCGGCCATTTATTGTTAACCGAGTACAACGAGAGACAACGCTATTAATGCTTGCTCTCCGGAAATGAAATAATTGGAAAACTTAATGTATTTCCTTCAAAATTATAGAGTACCTAAACTGCCTCGTCGGTCTATTGCAGCAAGCGCTGCGTTAGGACCGAGAGGTCCCCGGTTCGAGTCCGGGGTCGGGCAAAATTTGTGTGAGTTTTTCTGTAATGAAATTACTCAGCCCGGAGTAAGGAAGTTGGCGGTTGAACGCCCGTGCCTCGGAAAGCACGTTAAGCCGGTGGTCCTGCGCCCGATCTCTCATCGGTCATGTCGGATTGCCGTCTCACCGAATTATGAGAGTAAGGGAATAGAGAGTGCACTTGTGTTTTTGCGCGTACACTTGTGCACTATAATATGTCCTGCGCACTTGGCTGATCTCAATTGAGATCGGCCGCCATGGCTGAAATCGGTCGGACGCCTTAAGATAGAGTACCTATTAATTATGGAGCGAGAGCTGGCTGCAAAATACGGACAGATCAGTTAACAGAATGAAATGTTTTTTAAAAGTTAGTACTTACTTATATCTAGAATGACAAATATCATTGTATGCCTGGGGGTTGTGGGAACTTGTGCATAAGTGTTATGTGTAGTATTGACAAATAGTCAATACTACACATAACACTTATGCACAAGTTATTTGTGCGAGCACTACACATTTGAAATAAAACTAATTTTACGGATTAAACTCGCGTGTATTGGTATTCTAAACATTATTTAGAGATCCAGAGTTTTATATGTGTTGTCTCTGGAGCTTTTTTTCCGACAATAACTGTACCAATAGAGTAACACTTTCATATTATTTTCCAATATCCAAATAAATGAAAAGTTTTGTTTTTAAACATTTTGATTCCTCGTTCCTCAATAGATTATATTAGTGATAGTATAAGACTTTCAACATGAAATGGTGTGTGCCATGTATTTGTAACAGGCATAGGCGTTATTTTTAATAAAGATATGTTTACGCATAACATGAGAAATGAATGTGTAATTACTGACTATTTTGCTCCTACATAAGTCATGGCTAAGTGTTTTTAATTTGGGTTAAACTAGCTTAAGCTTTTTGTTTGGTTCGGGCAGTGTTGCCGCGTCTGTGAACCGACAAACTTCTAATAATAAGGTTTATGAGCTTCGCCGCATAAAAATTACAAAGAGTGCCCGGCCTGTGCTGGGAGCATTATTTACGGGGAGTTAGGGTTGCCTCTAAATGAAAAACCATTTTTTACCAATTATACTTCTATTTCAATAAAGTGCGCGGTCATTTTTAGTCTCATATATGGATAATTTCTTCGAAATTTAAATTTACAAAAATAACTGTTATAAGAGATTTGCGTTACCGTAACGCGGCGAAAGAAAACTACTTTGTTACTTTACTACTATTACGATGTCAAATATGATGAGTAGTGTAGAAAGTGAACTAGCGTGTTTGTAATAACAAAAATTAAGCAACTATGTTCAAATCGATTTCTCTTGTACGTATGAGGAATAGTGACCGTTCTGACGCTGACGCCATAGTCAGGTCACGTGAGGAAAATTTATCTACCCACAACAAAGCGGTACACGAAATAAATAAATAAACTCATTGATTCACGACGTGTTGAAACCGACCGATGATTTTCACTAAACACCGCCGTCGTCTGACTACCAAATGCGTAATATAATGTACCATATCTTTAATAAATTATTTATCAGAATAGGGCAACCCTGGGCTCGGACGGGGATAAACACTGAAACGTATGTGGTGAGTCGGTCATTCGCCACGTATCACGAATGAGCTCTAAATAATAGGGTTGCCACTCTCGCGAATCAATTTATTATAGATCCAGTTTGACCGTGTAGCGACGGATCTAGAATTCAATGTTTAACTCTATGCATCCTGGGGGTATCATAAAACTTAGTTATACGAGAATAGAAACTCGAACGGGAACTTATACGTAGTGTTTAATGTATTTAGTTATGATAAAGAAATCTAGCTATATATAGATATACTCTTAAAAGATTCCAGACTTTAAATTTTCATATACCTCCAAAATGATCATAAATATTTTTTCGGTAAAAATCACCGACAAATTAGTTACTAAATATAATTTACACTTGTTGCAAATACGGTATAAGTATAAGTGGAATATAATAATAATCATCATCAGAATATAAACGGCCAAGAAAATCCAGAAAACAGTTGTAAAATTTGATTGTTTTCGTTATGGTAACCCTGTAAGTAATTTACCGAGACTAGTGAACGCCAATCGTCTGTAAGTAAGCGTGAAGCGTAAATAGCATCTTACGCAGATTATGTAAACGTGTGGTACGTCATCAAAACGTCACGGGCTGCGGTTGAATGTTCTAGGAAATTTAGTTTTATGGCGCATAATGTTGTAATTTGTAAGTGAGACGACAAATATTGTCTGTGGAGCTTTAAGTTTAAAAGGCAAGAGCTGACGTCATGAATTAATGACAATGTATACAAACAGCACCCCAAAGATGATTTGTATTTGTTGTCTACTCTCAACAAAGCGTGGTGGCGCTAAAAATAGTAGATATGTGGTGTCATTATACATCAATGACGTCATATAGTGTCAGAATATTATCTTAAGAAGTCTCGCCTGCGGAGCTTTAAGTAAAAGAGGGAGACGAGTAGTGACGTCATTTCAAGCCAGAGGCCAAGAGCCACTTTGGCTCTCTGCGGCCGACTTATTAAATGGCGTGGTTTTGTTTGGCCCAGAGGTAAGAAGTCAGCTTAATTGCTGTTGCAACCTGCAAGATAGGTCTGATTGTAAGTATTTTGCGTAAAACATATCTATTGTTCTGGACTGGGAGCCATAAAGTTCGATATAGTTATTATAAATTCGATGCGATGCACTCACATTCAACTACTACCGTTTTGTTGGTTTTTGATATGATTTGAGGATGCTGATTTTACAGCAAGACAAAGAAGATAACCAGTACGTGGCTCATATCTTTTTATATCTTTTATATAAGGTTATAGTATAAACAATCATAAGTTAACAATCGTATTTATTTTGATTTTGTCAAGGCAGTAAGGTTTTTTCAACTCATTCTTATCAACTTCATGCCGGCGACAGCCCTATTTGTCGTAAAGCTTTCCGAAACGAGTGCAGTGTAACCAAGGAGTAATTGCTTCGCCAAGCGCCGAGCGCACCGCGCTACACACAGAATCGGACAGTTCGTCGATATATAGTGTGTATCTGAATAATGCTGCAAATTTACTTCGATATTGGGAAAAGATTATAACGAAAAGAAAAAAGAAATTAACATTCAGTCCAACGTTGAATATACTTTTTTAGTCGAGTATATATTACATAGCTCGCCTAGTGCAAGTTCCAACTTCAATTATCGCTTTATCATGGATATTATATTTAAAAACCTAAACAAAAAATATACTACAAACCCCATCAAATAATAATGTTTAACCACAATTTAAACTGTTGTGCGATTATGACATAAATCATGGCCTTTAAGGTTAAAAAGTCCTTATAGCAGACACCAATAATTAGCATTGCACCAGCAACCTTACCGCTTAAGAGATCTTTCATGGGTTGCACATAGCAACTAAACTTCATCAATTTCAGAAGCCAATAAAAATATCTCTTAAGAGGGATTTTACTGACTTATAACGTCATATCTTACGCCCACCATCTATTGCATTGGCTATTTCAGTAAAAGGTCAATCGACTTTATTTAACTAGCATATAGAAACATGTTTGTGTTAAAGTTGTATGATTTTTATGTTTTTGCACTTTAGTACCAAATCCTAGGTGACAAATTTTCAGTTATTGTGGTTGTGATATTTAATAATATTCATTATTAAAAACTTGCTGGAGTCTTCATAAGATAAAAACAGTAGCAAATATTATACAAAGCTGCTTACTGCCAGACGTTTAATAAATATTATGTTACATACGTATGTAATGAAACATGAAAATATTGAATTTAAAAGCTTGTAAGATTTACTTAACAGCAATGTCGAAATAAAAATCTAGCAGCCGGGCAGCCGGAAGCGGATTTACCGGAAATCTTATTGGGCTGGAGCTTGAGCAGATTTAGGGGACTTCAACGAGCCAATACTAGTTTAAGATTATGGGGGGGAATCACTAGGGTCGGCCAACTTATTATCTACACATAATAAGTCTACCACACGTGTAAGATTTACGGGGAAAACACTGTTTGGGCATGATTCATACCGATAAGAGGTCTACAACGGTGTAAGTTGAAAAGATTTAGCCGCCCCCTCTAAATCTTTTGTTTTGTTGGTTGTTGATTGGCATGGGTTCTCAACATTATTGATACCTATCCTATAAATTACAGGTTACTCCGTTATTCTAAAGCTAGTGGTAACCCTAGTCCCCCAGCAACTAAGCTGAAATTGGTTTCGCGAACGCGGCGCCGCACAAAGCCGGCACATCAAAGAGCGGGTCGGAGAGAGCGAAACAACTCGATCATGCCCGCTCCAATCTGCTTTAACACTCTTCAAGACCGTTTAGCGAACTTCAGGTGATTACGAAGCAGTTAGCATTATGCTAAGAAGGGAAGATTGGTATTTCGTTGTAATTAAATTTTAATCAAAGACTACTTTATTTGCCGCGGTACTGGGAAAAGGTTTCAGATTGCCGTGGGCATGATATTCAGTATGAAGGACAAGCCAGATTTGCCAATATCGTTATAATTTTGCACGTAGAAAATTCTATGAAGGAAATGAGCAAGGAAGAAATAAATATGTTTATGTATTAGTAAGTGCGGCAATAACACTTTTTATCACCAATTTTTTTTAAATAGCTTTTACGAGATTTCACTGCAGTAGTCGTGCCTTTACAAAACTTATTGTAAACAGAATTAAGTAGGTACTTATATTTTTCGGGGGGAGAGGTTAAACGGCCAGGTTTAGTTTATGAAATTATATTGTATACCAGCTATAAGCAAAAAAAAAAGCCTTTATGAAATAGATAAATAGTCCCTATAGTTGAAGTGGAGTTCCCAAATCTTGTTTATCATGAGTCAATGCAAGCTGGTGTACTTACAAATGCAACAAGTTTTAGCTTACAAGAATGTTCGTTTACGGCACAACATCTATTAGACTTCAATCGATCGAGTCGTAAAATCAATAGACATTTGCCTTAGCAAAGTAATATTCCTAACATTTTCCTCGGAATTGACGATCGGAGAACTGATATCGTGATAGTAACAAAATTAGTTTGTAGGTACAATAGAGTAGTTTCCTATTTTTTAATTTTTACATAGATGGATGAACAACACAATTGCAAAGGTGCTGTTAAAAGAATGGTTTGATATTTGGAAAACTCCCGGTGATATTACAGTTTCAATAGCACATCATTTGGGCGAGCTCAAAACGCTTCATACAAATGTCGCACAGAGCTATGACGTCACCCCTCTGTATACGAGTATGAATATCGTAAGAGCTTTGTTCAGCAGCTATATCAAATGTTGCTTTTACGAATATGTTCTCATAGTGAAAGCTACTACTAATTTTGTAATTTATAAGATGGCATACTATTTTTATTGAATTATCGCACTTTAAAAATGGACTTTTCCACCTAACTTCAAATGCCTATTATTGTCTCATTTCGTAAGAAATTTTATTTCGATTTCACTTATGTTATTGATTCACCCATATGTAACTGTTAATTGTGAAATTTTATGTAAAATCAGACTTAGGAAACTAGCCTATTTATTGCGCTATAAATCAAAGCATGTAAATGAAGTGCTTCAAAATTGTTTACTAATAAACAGCTGTGTTTACTTCAATACAATTTACGTAGGTATTTGTTCGAGTTCGTGATTTATCTCAATGGGCAGTCGGAGGAATGTCTTACCTATTCTTATTATAGATATTAGTTTATTTCTATTTTAGAAGGGTTTATACCGGATACATTTTTTTTAAACGGATTTTTTAAAAGAATGCATGGATTTCAAAAGTTAATTATCTAGTATTAACAATTATCACAATAATGCATTCTTCTCACATGATTAAAAAAATATATTAGCAACGTAACGCTATAATTATAAAAGTGCCAATAACACTGTTCCTACTAGTAGGTAGTTCACATACCATTACATAATGTCAAGTCTAAAGCTTCTTTGTGATGTTGCCCACGTTGATGCCGCGGGCAAAATATTATCCATACTAGCTGTGGCAGCGACTTCGATCGCGTATCCCCCGGTTTTTACACATTTTCCAGTGTATCTTTGCTCCTATTAGTCGCAGCGTGATGTTATATAGCCTAAAGCCTTCCTCAATAAATGGTCTATACAACGCAAAAAGATTTTTCAAATCGAACCAGTAGTTCCTGAGATTAGCGCGTTCAAACAAACAAACAAACAAACAAACTCTTCAGCTTTATAATATTAGTACAGATTACCGGTAAAACCGCACTTTAAACTAACATTTATTTATCAGTTAGTCCAGACGCATGTATATTGCTCATCTTTAACACTTCACACAAGAATGCACTTTCACATATTCAAAACACTTCCAAAATATTCGCCCATAACGCCGTAGTTTAACACCTGAATATACAGTGATTTGACTCCATATTTCGACACGGGAACACAGAAGGAGTTTCAAGTAAGGTCAACACCATATAGCTTTGTAAACCACATGCTATCGGGTAGAAGCGTAGCTGAAATTGCTTTTACGGGCTTTCGTCGGCAGCTTCACACTTCAAAGGGAAGTCTTGGTTATAGAGTCGGCACCATGAGGTTAACTAGAGAATTTAACACTAAATGAAACACCGGACATAATGGAAATAGTTCTTGTTAATATAACGTGCGTATTCACTTTGTACATTCGCATGTATGTAATCGTATATTTTATATATTTTATTTTAAGGAACTTACTAAACATATAATAAGTTAGGTACATTTTTTGCAATAAATTGCATGTCCGTTTCTGGTTTTCCAAAGTTTTTGTTTCATCATCATCATCATCATCAGCCCATATACGTCCCCACTGCTGGGGCACGGGCCTACCCTAAACTGTTTTTGTTTTATTAATGTTAATCTATAACTTTTGTAGCGTGACTATGTTAAAAAAAGAATTACGACGAAAACATTCTACAAATAGAAGTAATTATTAGCTCCACCAAATCAAGTTAATAAATTGTTAAGAAAGCTACAATATAAGATTGTAAAATATAAAAGCTCTTGTAATTACATAGCCGACCTATAATATCTTCATTTACTTCCACCATAATAACAAATGCTGGAGTATAAATACAGTTATGTTGTCTAACAACCTGTTCAACACGTGTCATCAAATGCTAAAGTATTCAATTGTTTCAATTCCTTTTGTACAAAGTCGGTTCATAAATCATTTTGCATTATTTCAATGAAATGAAAAGCATTTTAGCAACAAATGTTACAATTTTTTTTCTATTTGTTGAATTTGCCGTGACAATTCCTAATTCAATTTTGTATTCCCATAACAGACTCAAAATGTATTAATCTTACTTATTCTCGCTGCTAAAATGTTAATTTATTTTTGTGTTATGTTATCTTGTGCAATACTTATAAGAATTTTGATACATTTTTTGTTAATTATTAAATATATTTAAGTTTATTTGTGTATCCACTGTTGATCCTGATTCCCGTAACACAAGTGCTTAAGCTACTTACCACGGGATCAGATCAATGTATTTGATGTTGTGTAATATTTATTTATATTATTATTATTTTTGTCAATTATTATAACATCGTCCCTCTCGGTGGTGCCATTGAAAATCAGCGTCATGGCAGTCGACGTCGTGGCATAAGCTGAGTGGCGTCCATTTCAGTGGCATTATATGTTTTATTTCCTATGTGTCTTTTATATACTGAATCTACCTTGAGTATTGACTCTGAATAAATTCATTTTTTTCTTTTTAATTTTTTTTGTGGTATTGAATGAAATCTTTTTTGGGCGAGTCTTAAACTTTGAAAAGTTGGTAAGTACGAGTATACTACAAGTTCAAAGTATTTTGTAATTTTCTGTAATTTGAGTTTTAAATATTAAGTTTGTAATTATTGTTTGATCTTTTAGTAGTTATTCTGTGTTTTGATAGTTTTTCGCCTCATTGTTTTTGATGAATACTTTTTCAGATGTTTCAATTGAACGCAAAAAGTTTATATTAATAAGCAACTAAACTCTACCTGAAGAAGGTATTCTCTCGCTCGGTCATAATTAGTCACCAGTAATTTATTGATTTCATTAAACTGTACCGCGATCCTGACGGTTTGGAAAAGTAAAAAGTTTGATTGGTCCCTAGGCACCTATTCCTGCCAGCTATCGTGTAATGACGGCGTTTTATCGTCTCGGCACTTATCTTTACGACCCATCCGCGGAGTTTTTCCTATTCGGGCCTGTATCTTCATCGCTTCATCCTGCTGCCTTGAGTGGCCAGATTTTTTAAATTTTCCATTCAGTTAAGTTTTCAACCGACTTTTTAACAGGTTTTTAGTTTTATTTATTTTGTTCTAAAGTATTCATGGTTTAGTAAACGACTGAAAAATGCAGTCTTTTTATTGGAAGTAAAATTTTATCACGACTATTTAAATGCTTTAACTTGTTGAGATTGAAATGTACTCTTTTGATAACTTTCAATAATATACCGAGGGAATCACTTTTTTAATATTTTAAGCGGTGTAGAAATGTTGGGTCGGGATATTAGAATAAAATTACTTCCGTGCCAAATATAAAAGAATTTGCTTTGTAAAACCAATACATTCTAAAAATTGATCATCACCTTCACTGAAACACCACGTTTGATTGTGTTGGCTTGTGAAAACTGAATCTATTTGATATCTGAATAAAACAACCGATCTTTATCAATGACAGGTTAATGATATTTGGGAAATTGATGGGACAGTATTCTAACAAGCTAGAGAAACAAAATAATTTGGAACTTGTATTTAGATTAGCTTCCTAAATATTAACCAAGTTGAGACTACATACTTCTTAAAAATCGAATTAAAAAGTAATAAATTTACCTATATTTCTTTTGAAATTTTTTTAACACAAATTTAACTCTGAAAAGTTTTTAGTATTCATAATTGATATTTAAAACTCTACTAAGCAACCGTGTAAGAGTGTTTGCTTAAATTCTTCACCAAAAGCTTGATATTAATACAGTTGTGATTGTTTAAAAGCCAATTATTCCTTCGTTAATACGATTACTATTTTTTAAAAATCATTCTCACACATTAAAATTACGCAGAGTAAACATTAACGTTACGTTTTGTTATCATACGGCAAATCTGTTCCCCTAATATCAATTTCTGAACAAGGTAGAGTTGTTGCAAAAAATATAATAATTTTATATCCGCCCGGTAATACTGAGGCATCTTTATTGCCCATCTCTGGGCTCACGTTTTCTTTCGTTTATTGGTTTTTCAGCCCTTAGTATATTGTCAATTTAGCTGGGTAACTTAATCAGCAGAAGCAGACACTGACACTAAGTACCTAAGTATTTTGTTCGTTGCATTCTTGTAAAATATGTGCAACTAAAAGTGGATAAACCTACGATACCATGAATATAGCGTAACTATTATTTTATCGTTGAAATGTTTTTCATCTGTTTGCACAGTTGTACAAAATAATAAGTGAATTTGGGGAAATCCCAATATTCCGAAGCAATTTAGAAACAGCTAAAACATAAGTTGGAAACATGTCTAAATAAAGTCTAATGTAACTCCGAAAGAGGACCAAGTAAGTCAACGAATGTACCTACCAACTCGTAGTTAATGAAAAATTAGCCGCAACACAAAGGTAAGTTAATTAACCCAATGTTTTAGAACATGCATGCTTTCAGGGTACCCGCCCGGGGCTTTTATTAAGAAATGAGGTATTCAACAATCATATTACATGTGGTACAAGGAAAGTTTTTTTAATAAAGCAAATTAGGTAACACAGGGAGGAATGAGTAGTAGGTAATAAACGAATCTGAAATTTCAATTCACTCAGAATATGAAGGGAAAATGTAGAAAAGGGATTGTAATTCACTCAGACCAGTATGGATTCGGCGAACTCTTTCGTTTGGCTATCTGCGACCAACGCCGTCCATAATCCGAGATTAATCTTTCCGCATAAAATCTATAAGCGTACTGAGTTGTAAGGGGCAGGTGAGTTAATACTTGAAATTTCAATTGTATAATTGCTTTGAAACAAACTCTTCGATTCAATTTTCAACTTTCAGATATTGTAAACGCATATTTCATAATTATGGAGATGCGTGGTCTCGTAGCGTCTTATCCAATTGAATAAGATCTCGTATCATTTTATGAAGTCTAACATAATAATCCTATTTGAGTAGAGAAGCAATTCTCGTTACTTTTTCCTTGTGAAAACAATTTAAATGTGTTTTACACCTAAATTGTGTGTACTTTCCGAATAACTTGAAAAATGTCCGCAATAATGCTATCGGATAGGTATTCATGCCTGATCTACGTATGTACCGAATGTGATTAATTATATATTATATGGATCAAATCATTTTGTAAAATAATGCAATTAATGTATTTTAAAATCGAACTAAGTTGCCGAAACTGTTAATCCACCTAATGTTTCTTCTTACTAACTTAAGATTTGACTGATATGTTTGAGTAGGTAAAATCTATTTGAGCTAAGAAACAGTTCGACGTTTATTTTACATTTCCGTTCCAATGCTTCGCTCTAACTGCCATATTAAATAGAGGATTAATTCGCATAAAGTGTTTTACTGTATTAATTATTCCGCTTAAACATAAACACTTATACACCGTCGCGTAGCACAAATTCCCTGAACGTAAACAGTCTGTACCCCGTCACGGAGCGCAAACATTAGCCCGCTCCTCAGTAGTGCGACACATATATTCACTTCGGAACATCAACAAGTCATATTTGTAACATACAGAGAGATAAAACATAAACGGAGTGAAGACGATACGCCACTGTCTCAAATCAGTCGAGTCTCGAGTTTACTCGTGCGCAGTAAATGCGAGTTTCCCAAGTTCCCGCAGGCCAGTGTTTTTTCAGGACAAATAACAAAGAATGTTTGTTCAAAAACGATTTAATATCAAGTTATTGGTGATGGAAAGCCAGCGAAAACGTTGAAAATGTCTAGCGCGAACGGGGAAAGTTTATGAAACAAAAGACTTTTCCGCCTGCGCGGGCCTAGGTGGGTGCGTCTAGAAGCAGTGCCGTATCTTCCCCTGTGTTTAGCTATGACGACATCCATGCAGACGACAACAAGCGACGGATGCATTTTGTGCAGAAAAAAAACTTTCATGCGTAGATATTAACTTGCACTGCACAAAATGTATCCATCTGGAGGTAGCGGAGGGCTTAGTAGGGTTGCCAAAACGTATCAAAAATTCGAAGTGACTTGGGAATTATTTTCAAAGTGACAAAAGGGTAGGTATAAAAGTAAAATTGCTAGGGCTAGTCCCTGTTATTATTAGGTGCTATATTGTTACAACAAAAACTTTAAAGAAAATTGTTTCACCACTGTCTGATCATTGACTTTCATTTTGATTTCCAAAGTATCCAAACCATACTTGAATCATACATTTTCATGTGGTTTTATCAAAACGAGACTACCATGAACTCGAAACTCGAAATCAATAGATTATTTGACAAATATTTAAAATAATCACACACTAAAAAAGTTATGAAAATGTCAAAGTCAAATTAAAAATCCAACATGGCGGTCAAACGTCAATCATGGCAGTCCGTATCCGGGGCTGATCAGCGAGTGGTGGCACATTGGCAGCCCTACGCGGGGCGGGGTGGGGGGTGGGGGGCGCGTACCGGCGGGTGCGTAGTGCGCGGCGCGGCGTGCGCTCTGTTCGGCGGCCCGGGCGGCACTGGCGCTCGCCCCCGCGCCCGGCCGCGCCCGCCCAACCTCCCAACTTCAGATGCACTCTCAGACACGCCGAAGCAACATGTGGCTCGGTCTCCGCTCTTTTACCTGAACTTTGAAGCGTCATCATCGATAATAACATTTGGAACCTCTCCACACTCCTCTAAATGACCTCAAACTAAGCAGAGCTTATTCTATGGGTGTCAGAGACTGATGTACAATTAGGCAAATATTTATAATACACCCAAAAACGGAATGAATACAAATATTCACCACATTAACGGTTGTTCAGGGCGGGGATAAAACAACTTTTTGAACATTGTCTTTCATCATATTGCTAGAGGAGCCTTCATGTAATATTTGACTAGTTCGATGGAACACTGGTAAGTAGCTCTGGCTACGGTTCCAATAGTTTTAAGTTCCTGCCCTAAATTAAGGAGGAATTTAGTCAAACACGCTGGCTAAGTCCGGATTAGACGACTTCACAACTCCGAATATCGAACTGCAATGTATCATGATCACGAGATTCGGGGATCAATCAATTACGCCGAAACTTTTCAGCAGACTGAAAGTTCAAATGGAAATGAAATGTATCGTGTAACTTGTTACGGAAGTTTCTGATGCGGGTCCATTGTCTT
Source organism: Maruca vitrata (assembly GCA_039566165.1). Classification (NCBI taxonomy): domain Eukaryota; kingdom Metazoa; phylum Arthropoda; class Insecta; order Lepidoptera; family Crambidae; genus Maruca; species Maruca vitrata. The sequence continues at coordinate 5,506,453 of CM076919.1, forward strand.
TACTCAATACTTAAGTGTACAAAATAAAGACAGGGAGACAAGAATACATAAAAGAATATAATAATGTTTTCAATAATCGGAACAGCTTAGTACTTACCTAGTCGCTGAAATAAATTTGTATGGAATAGATTTTATTTCTCAACTCTCCTAGTTTCGATTCTTCTAAAAAGCTTCACATTTCTATTCCCTCTGACACTCCACTCCATATTACTTGTGTTCAGTCGACAGACGATAAAGACATGTTTGATTCCTTTTAAAAATTCGGGAGGAAGTCATGGATGAAAATTGTATGCAACGTGTCACAAGAAAGCTTTTGAAGTGAAAGCTCGCGCGTGGGTAATAATTTTACAGAGAGGTGGCTGCGATTGGTAATATGCTCATTTTAGTGAAACACAGGTATATATCGGCGGTAAATTTTTAGGAATGGTAGTTTGTTGTCTCCTAACTGGCTGTGGAAGAGTCTTTATCTATACTAATATTATAAAGCTGAAGAGTTTGTTTGTTTGTTTGTTTGTTTGTTTGTTTGAACGCGCTAATCTTAGGAACTACTGGTTCGATTTGATAAAATCTTTTTGCGTTGTATAGACCATTTATCGAGGAAGGGTAAGGCTATATAAGTCGCTGGCACAGCTAGTCATTCATAACTAAGTATGGGTAGGTGTAATGTTTAAAGATTTCCAACCACTGAAACATTGGTTAAAGTTATTCCTACCAGAATAGTTATTTTTAGCGCTTGTCGTAGTGTTTTAGACCGAATTTGGCTGTTTATTTGTGCGCTTTAAGTTTAAGAAATTATTTTTAATAATGGTATGTAAACAAAAAATATTCGCAGAATAGCTGAGACAGATTCCAATCAACTATGCATAATAATCATATTTAATTGAACTCTCTCTTGATCTTGTATCGATATCGATTGAAAATGAAATTATCGATCGTTGTCCATCACTACTGGGCAGTTACAGCGCCATATTCATGTCAAACTAGTGACGTATGCGAGCAAAAAGTTGTTCAGAACGACAGTGCTCGACTGAAAGCTTCTACTGGAAAAATGGTTCTCAGCTTTTCCGTGTCTATTTTTAGGTTTTACGAAACCAACGTGATAAACGTCATCGGTGAAAAAGATCGAAGCATATTTTTGTCTGAAATCAATCAATCCGCTGTGATGTATCGAATGAGTCCATTTGCGGATTTTGCATATTTGCATTCCAGTTTTCAATATCTACTTTTAATGAAATTGACGTATCTCCTAAAAACATTTTTTGTAGCAATATTCTTAGATTTTATAGTGAATGGGTGTTGTAGTGTATTGACAAGTACGAAGTTGTCTCGTGCGCATACGTCACGCGCGGCGGAAAGGGACGATTCAGTCTGTGTCCGACCGCCGGCCAGGACGGAGTGGTGGTGCGTTGTCGAGCCAATATTAGGCGTGCTTAGTCAGTGGTATAGTGCATACACTACATTTGGCGACGGGGATAAACGTAAGTACGTAACAATTATAAAAAATTAAAAAGAAGGGAAGAGCTATGTGATAAAATAAAGTGCTCAGGTTAAGTTATTCTCATAGTAGACATCTACATTACATCGGTCCGGTTGTTTCAAACGTTAGTTATGGCTAGATACCAATACAGTGCATAGTTAACAATTGCAAAGTATTTTAAGAACATTTTGCTAGAAAAAAAAACAGCAGTGGGTAAATAGGCACTCGCTACTGATACTTTACATTGCATATTTGCATATTTCGTAACAGTATGGTTATGAAATGACTTTTACATTAAATTGTTGTAACATAACAATATTTGAATATGAAATAATAGAAATTACGTTTTGGATAGTTGTTACGATGTTGAAATGTTAAAATTGTTATTTACATAGGTAGCTACACTCCTTAATTAGATTATTTTTCTATGCTGCTAAGTATAGGAGATAGGTACGAGTATGCTTGGTTGCCTCTCAACGTAGAAAATACTATTTGATTGAGTTGACCATTAAATTGGTATCTACAGGACTCACGTAGACTTAAATATATTTGTTTCATTAAATGTTTACATAATTATCTTATTCAGTTGAAATCGAACTCATTGAAATGGAGAGAATTAAAATGAAAAAGAATTGTCATTCAATGCGTTTACTAATCATTTTTCACTGTTGACTGGATGAATTGCAAAGGTACATAGTTACAGACACTTGTTCGTTTTAATGAAAAACATCTCGGTTAGCCGTCCGACCGGCTCAGGAATGCGGTCCTTTTGTTCTTGCTTCTACAGATGATCCTTATAAATATTTTCAATAGATTTTTGTATATTACATTTTGACGATTGTTTGAAATGTTCCGAGTTGGGACAAAGGTCCAATTATTTGGAAGTTGATATAACTTCATAAATCGAAGTATTACCTAATATACAATAAAAATATTCAGCAGTAGAACCTCAAATGGTTACTGGTCATTTAATTGACAATATTTGAGAAATTGCATAGTCAGCAGTAGTAAGTAACTACTGGTCATTAAATTGACAGTCGTTATGGAATGACAAGATTTGCAGTAGTGAATGACTACTGGTCATTAAATTGACAGTCATTTGGAAATAACGTGAATAGCAGTAGTATTTGTCTACTGGTCATTAAATTGGCAGTCATTTAGAAATGACGTGATTAGCAGTAGTAAATGACTACTGGTCATTAAATTGACAGTCGTTATGGAATGACATGAGTTGCAGTAGTGAATGACTACTGGTCATTAAATTGACAGTCGTTATGGAATGACATGAGTTGCAGTAGTGAATGACTACTGGTCATTAAATTGACAGTCATTTGGAAATAACGTGATTAGCAGTAGTAAATGATTACTGGTCATTAAATTGTCAGTCGTTGAGAAATGACGTGGTTAGCAGTAGTAAATGACTACTGGTCATTAAATTGACAGGTATAATGTATTGACGTTATATGACTGCAGGTCATAGAACAAAAGTTTTTTTTATATCATAGAATACTTAGGAACAAGACGTTAGTTTTATTTTCCCATTTAATATGCTGTTCTGCCAACTTTTCTGTCAAGCATTATTGTTACCGTATTGACATGTTTTGATGGTTGTCATTGTAATGATGCAAATTATGGGTTAGTTCGGAGAATCTGTTTATTTCATTCTTGACCGGGAGAGGCAGTATATTGGCGGTGTAAAGTTCGCCGGGTTTATTTAACTTTTGGTAAATATAATCAAACTCAAAAGCAGAGGATTTATTAATTATTATTATGGCATACACAACAGGTTACAATCATAAATTAATTTGAATAAAAAACATTAAAAAGTTACAAACCTAGATTATGACCCAAAAACGTGTACACACAGCATGGTTAATCAATAGCGCGTAAACTTATATTACATTGATCTGAATCATTAAATTGATTATTACAGATTACCCCATGGCACACCTTTGATTTGCAATGATTTTCACGGTGTACACAATTAAACAACGATGTGATATTTTCATGAAATAAAGTAAAAGTACTTTTTCCATACATTGTTTACGTGACCAAGAGATAACAAGTAAACAAGGTGTATGTTAGTTAACTGTGGTATGTAATTCACTTTAAATGGAACTTTTAGATGTTCCAATATGTACTTGAACTTAAAAGATGCACACACTACAGCTCTGGCATACATCTGCTAGTTGCATATGTTCAAAATACTCTTCTTCAATATTGTAGATTCCATTTACCTTTTAATAATTCTTTTATAAAAATTAATTTAAAAAATTAATAATAAACATAGGGGAGGGGACAACGTACACTGTACAGTTGGAAACAACTTTATAATATAAAGTTTGTTATTGGGTATTAGGTGATAAATGTGAGCAGATTTATACACACCGTGTTTCGGGTCATCAAATTAACTGTGCACTAAGTGTATAGAAACAAATGTTTGTGCATTGTTAGCAATAATAATGTTACAATTCACCATGGCATATTTTACAATATTACAAAGGCTGTATCTTATCTGGCGATAAATATTTAATCTAAATATATAAAAGGAGGAACGGACTGACCAACTGACATGTCGACGCACACCCTAAGCGGCTGGGCGTGTTCACTTGAAGTTTGGAAGTGACGTGGTTTGGGTGCCGTGGAGGTGCACTGAGAGGGGGGTTCCCGAGGTTCCCACGGGCACGGGTTTAGATGGAAAATCCGTTGTATGGAAGATCTAGTCCGCTTGGGTTGGAAGCTTTAAATTGGGCATGCGGGTTTCTTGGTGAGCTTGAAGCTTAGTTGCAACAGGAGATTGCGGGATTCCCACGAAAACGGGAGTAAGCGGGAAAAGGCTTTTATATGTCAGGGTCCTGTGGTCCGCGCGGGCGGAGTCGCGGGCACAGCTAGTCGTATATAAACCTGTATGTAACTATGTACTAAATACATAAGTCACACAAAATATAAAGCATTGTAATAAATGGAGGACTCGCTGCCGATAAAGATACAAGATTAAACTTAGTAGAGAGTAGAAAAAAAAAAACTGTTAACTACGAATATATTAATTTGCTATGACCATTAACGACCTAATTGTAACAGTAAATGGTAACGTTTCCTTTTTGAACCTTGAACAAATTATTATTATCTGTCATTGCATCACAGGATTACAGAGTCTCGGGTTATTAGTATTAATATAATAAAGGTGTTTCCTGTCTTCTCGGTTTTATGACCGATATTACAGAAATTAGGAACGAGTGTTGCTAAGTTCCTAAACTTCCATATAAGCTGGAATAAGGGTGAAGTAGATCGCATTTGTCTTATAAAATACACATTGTTCAGAACTCACATTCTATGATAACTTAATATTTATGTATAACGATGTGTTGATGGTGTGGCTTACTCAAAATAAATATTAGCCATTTAATTGACACAAATGGTGTGCTTATAGAGCAACCTTTATGAAGTAAACTCAGTAATTTAGGAAAGGATACAGCGATAGAGGGCAAAATTTAAAAATAGGTGTTGGAATAAATCAAGTAGGAACTATAGAATTCCCCAAATTCAAAGATATCTTAGTCGATATTCCGATTGATGAAACTGTTAGACCTGTAGCTTAACCATACCGGTCAATATCAATTCCTCTTGAGGAAAAAAAAAAAAAAAAAAAAAAAAAATAATAATAATAAAAATAATAAAATCAATTAACTACTTGATAGTGACGTAACTGAGCCAGCAAAGCAGCCATTTAAAGAAATAAGTAGATATTTCACAACTTCATTAAATTGGAAAATAATTCGTGGTTTTATGGTCTCCATTAAATTGAAGTATTGTGACCTTAAACCGTCCATTAAATTGGAAAATTATTCGTGGTTTATGGTCTCCATTGAATTGGAAGTATTGTGACCTTGAACCGTCCATTAAATTGGAAAATTATTCGTGGTTTTATGGTCTCCATTAAATTGGAAGTATTGTTACCTTAAACCATCCATTAAATTGTAAAATTATTCGTGGTTTTATGATCTCCATTGAATTAGAAATATTGTGATCTTAAGATGTCCATTAAATTGAAATATTGTGATCTTAAGATGTCCATTAAATTGGAAATATTGTAATCTTAAGATGTCTTTTAAATTGGAACATAATTGTGGTTTTTATGGTCTCCATTAAATTGGAAAAATAATTTGTTGTTTTAAGATCTCCATTAAATTGGAAATATTGTGATCTTAAGATGTCCATTCAATTGGAAAATGTGAAGTAACTACAGAAGACTACGAAAAATAAACGTGAAACATACATTATGCACTGCAGAAGATGCGGAAGTTAGAAACATCATTCTCAAGACAATACTCGTATAACAGAAATGACATTCATGTGGAAAGATTGGGCTAAAGATTTACGACTATTTTACGACTGGATTAATGGTTCAAATTAATAAAACGATAACAATGGCATTCTGCGGGATCCTACGAACGATTTCCCGGTCTATTCAGGCCTGGGGCTTGAAGCGGCAAGCCTGTGTTTGGGAGGGTGTTAAAAATACCTGTATAGTGAAGAAGGTGAGTTAAAAGAAGAAGGTGAGAAGGGTGTATGGCGGAATAGGAACTTCACGGAATGTTGTTTTGAACTAATGAATGAAATGTTTGTTAGGAACACAGACAGAAGAAGTAAGCTGGCGTTGAATTATCACCATGTACCTCACACGGTAGGAAAAGAAATTGCAGGTGATGAGGAACTAACCAACATTGTAAAACATAAAATGTGGTGCATTTGAAAAATAAGAAAAGAGACTTCCTCTTAAAATGTGAAGGGAGTCTGCATTATTACGTTAAACTAGAAAAAGAAATATACTCATCTGAGTCCACTTAAATTCAACAAATAGATGATTTGGTTGTAAGCTAAATGAAGTGTTTTTAAAATAACTAACTAATACTTCATTGCATATTTTTAAATATGTACACATCTTCTAAATTAAAACAAGAGAGAGATGTAGTGTATTGACAAGTACGAAGTTGTCTCGTGCGCATACGTCACGCGCGGCGGAAAGGGACGATTCAGTCTGTGTCCGACCGCCGGCCAGGACGGAGTGGTGGTGCGTTGTCGAGCCAATATTAGGCGTGCTTAGTCAGTGGTATAGTGCATACACTACAGGTGTGAGACGGGTGTGAAACATTAATCTATCAAATACCTGGGATTTCGTTTAACTCTGTTGTGTTTTATATCCCTTACATACCTTACATAACTTAGCTCGTAATCAGATCAATTTGGTTTGTTAACATGCAAACAATGTTTATAAAATGTATATAGACGTACTTAGGGAGAATACATTTCTTTCATCTATTCAAATAGCCGCCGAAGCGTGACAAATATGTTCTTATGGAAAAAAAATATCGTTCCACCGTTGCACAAGGGTCGGGTTGGTGTTTAGTTTTATAAAAAGATAGCCTACAATAGTGTCATTGAAAAGGTCTCGAGGCTAAAAATAGCGTGCGAAATAATTCAGCAGCGTTTTGTGGTGCTAAGTATTCGCTGTAAATCCTAGAATGCCACATTGAATAACGTTGGTTTTGGGCGTAACGAACCGAGAGATAGACAGAATGTAAGTTATGTTTCAACGCTTTTTGAATGCTTTATTTAACTTGTTGTGGTTTGTATATTTTGTACCTTTTTGTTAGTTGCTGATGTGCTATACGTGAACGCCTAGTTAGTTATGTTTGAGGTCTTGAGCTATGATGTTGTAATACTTCGGTAGTATGAAACTTTATAGCGCAAGCTAATCATATTTTAATTAAAATAAAATAGTTCACTAGTATAACCTTTTAATACAATATTAATATAAAAAAACCCAATCAACATATCCTCAAAGAATTGGAATACCATTTTTTTCTAGTTGATTCTGGAAACTGGTTTAATGTTTAGGCTAAGTGAATCTTAGCTTACAACTCAATAAGGTTATCGAGTTTGTATCTCGAGCATAAATGTATGTATTTTTAGCAATCACTTAAGAGTATTACGAATCGTTGGGTATTTTGGGACAAAAGGATTGCAGCTTCAGACCCTAGCGCATAATTCGTTTAAGATCCCATACAAATAGAATCGAGTGCTTTATTTGCGATGAAATCTGTTTCGTTTGGGTTTGCGTGGATGGTGAGTCCATTAAGGTTCGTTCGTTTATACGTATATGTGTATTGGATAACTTATATGAGATATTCAAGGGTAGTCGATATAGTCGATACTAACTTAAGTAAAGTACATTTCCAGGTATATAAGAGCCACAGGTGTAATCCTAATATTATCGTGAGTGTATCATAGGCATTTGACCTTATAACTAATTCTGTTCCATTTTCTTCTATATTTTATCGATTTAAAGTATGAAGTGTATAATTGCGTACAAAATAATAAACAAATCTATACTTTGTTTGTTTGTTTGTTTGTTTGTTTGAACGCGCTAATCTCAGGAACTACTGGTTCGATTTGAAAAAATCTTTTTGCGTTGTATAGACCATTTATCGAGGAAGGCTTTAGGCTATATAACATCACGCTGCGACCAATAGGAGCAAAGAAACAAGGGAAAATGTGTAAAAAACGGGGGAAAACGCGAACGAAGTCGCTGGCACAGCTAGTAAATAATAAATTTATTTTATACAACGCATAGTCACTCTGTGTTGTCTCAAAAATGGAATGAGGATAGTAGAAGAATTATCAACCCATTTCTCAGCATCTAACAATGTACCTTACTCGATTAACCAAATGCTACATGTTATTGTCAACGCAATAATGAAAACATTATCGGAGTCTCGATTTCCTAAACAGTTAAGTCACAATGTGTAAAATGTTTGCGTCACCACAACCTCCTATAGGCTGTAAGCTTTATAAAGAGGTAGATACTATAGTATCACACACGATTAGCCAAGCCCTGTTTCCAATAGGGTACAATAATTTGTTTTTTATTACGATTCAATTCTACGGCTCGGTTAGGGCCAGTCAATCGGATATTTATTTTGCCGGCGAAATCGGATGAAAAAAATTCCATACGTTCGCTAGCAATAGGCTTATTTTGTCTCGATGGCAGTTTCGCTGTTAATATCATAACGTTCAAATTGAAAATGCCTATGCCGATTTGAATTTTTGCTATGGAATGTACGAACTTACCAGAATTTGTAAAATATAATTGTTTTCTTAAATAATTGAAAACAAGTGAATAATTGAAAACCCAGTTTTGACGATATCGTCTAACTTTCACTCCTTCTAAACATAAACGACAGTTATTTCTAACAACTGTTTTTTTTTAATTAAGTAGAAGCAATAAAGCCATAAAATAAAACTTTTGAAAGTACTAAGGGTCGCGCGAAACTTTTCCGATAACAGATCGATTTTAACAGGCGTCCAAGTTTGTTTCAGCCGAAGAGCTAAGTGCAATTTACATAATTTTCCCAATGGCGAAATGTTGAATAATAAATCGTCTTAGGGGAATAATAAAAGAGAATTGTCGGGCGTCAATATAGGCGGGTTATGGCCGGCGTGACCTGAAACCTGTGACGTCATTATACGCAGCCGTCGACTGAAACAGCCATAGAAGTAAGCTGAGCGGAAAAAGTGGGCACAAAAAATTGAGACGCCGCGAATCTACCTAAAACGGGACCGTGGCTTCGAATACTACTATTACATCATTCGTGCAATAATGGTAAAGCAAACGCAAATTGGCTAACAGGCCTGAGGCCTTTTAACCACTAGTAACGTAGTAACTGTATGAGTTCCATCAGTTTCGCGTTACACGTTTAGTTCTCATTTGCTACGATGGTACTACGACTGCTACGATTTCGTAGACTAACCAATTAGTGTCGTAAATCAGCTTAAAGTTCGTAGACACTTAAGATGTTATATACACAATTTATCAAGTTTTAATTACACAAGTTTGCACTTTTAGAAGATAATGAGAATTGGAAAAAAATTGTAGTTTTTGTGAATGAACATTTTTAATTATAAAAAAAACAATTTATTGTTAATACCTAGATATAACTAGTATTTATTTCATCACCCATGCAAACAATTTAAAGGATAGCTCACACACGCGACATTGAGACATTCATTACCTAAACGTAGGCGCTGTTATTTTTCGTATACTCTTAGTTCTTGAAAATAACGATGAATCTATATGATACCACATACGATTGAAAGCGTTTTTCTATGTATTTTTTTACGTTTTTTTACAAAATGCTAACAAGATGACCTCACTCCACCTGATGGTAGGCGGTAGTGAGATCCAAATATGAGGTCGATGTATACATATGTGCTAGAAAAGCAATTCTTTTTTACAAATAATTTATCACAATAATTTCATACTCACATTCAACACTTATCATGGTTACCGGTTTCTACTTTTACTCATTGTGTATTTAAAAGACTAGTGAAAAATCTTTCCTCTCACTACTTAACTCTGGAAACAACTACTAAGATATACGAGCGATGGTAGAATCCCGGAGCCACAATGTTCTTAATAATATTTCTATTGTCCCTGTTATAAAGAGGCGGGTGTTTCTGTTTATTGAGCTTTGCCTGGGATTAATGGACGCTCGCCTTTGGACATGAGAAAACTTTTGGGAAAACTATAAATGTGGATAAGCCGATACCTACGGCAAGTAACACTAATATTGTCTATTATTTGGGCTATTAATCTATGACCGACTTATTCTTAGATCATGGTAGGCTTGAGGCTTAAGTAAAAGCTATGTTAAAACATATTATTTGTGTTTATACATAGAAGTGCCTTTCGTTTACTAAATATATGAAATGGTGCCTAGACTAAGCCATGCGAAAAAATGTAACTGGATATACTTAGTTAACATTGGTTTTATTATGATTTATAAAAAATAGAGTATTTCAATCTCTTAAATAGATGATATAGCTTCCCATAAGGTTGCCATGCAACGAGTGTTATTAATGTTCTTGATTAATTATCATCATAGATTGTCGCCTCGTACTCTATCCGTAAACTCCCAAGGGAGTCTGTCAAAACTCCGACCTGCCACAACTACCATACGTGTGAAACTTTGTATGTTTACTATGATTTAATTATCTTCCCGTTCATAATCAAACAAAGGTACGAATGCCATTTTATCAGATTTACAATTATGTGAGCATATTAACAACTTGGATTTTTTAAGTGTAGCTAGCTTCTTCACTTTTTAATACTTATAGGCAGACAAACTTAGCTGTATTTTAAAAGCTTACAGATTTAACGGACTGTACTTTTATAAATAGATACACTCTTTTTTGCGTTGCAAAAACTTTAAAGACTCTATTCATCCAAATTAAAAGCATTCAGCGGGACCCTCTCCCTGACGCAGCCCTCCAACTCTTTGACGGTATTACCAAATATTAGAGTCAAATTCATTCATTTATTCGCTATTTCATTTTGTACGTTTATCCCAGTCGAGAAATGACTATGAACGGGACAAAACGCGTTTTATAGAAATTTAACAAATTGTTTATTTAGATAACTGATTTATTTCTAACTGACTTCTCATTTGCGGCGGTAAGTGTATTTTTCTTTGCGTTTTAATACACACATATTTGCATTGAAAAGATGAAGAGAAGACACATGTTAATCTGCTTTGCCTTATAGCAGTCAATATGAATTCTTGTTTGATTTGACATTTTGACGAGAGTGATACGTTTAAAATATGTCGGTGGCATTTACACAAGGACATACTTATTTATCCTTTTTTTGTGTAAATCTAATGTACAAGCAAGGTAAACACAGAACAGAGCAATAAATTAGAAACACGGATTCCAACTGAAACCTTCTTCAAATTGGCCACTACAGAGTCGCTCGGAGAACTGCCCTAGAACCTACTACAGAATGCATAATGTATTCACGCGAACAAAGCTCTTTGTATATAGTCTAAGAACCCACTGTTCGATTCGGATGACTGTTTATTCGATGAAAATATAATACAATACGTATGGCATTAGAATCATTATGGAATCTGAATTTCGGGCAATTAAAATTATGTCATTTATATTGCATGGCAAACATAACATTCGGGCAAATGAAATTATGGCAAATGAAATTCGGGCATATGAATATTATGGCATATGTTTTTCGGGCAAACAATAGATAACCCATATATTTTTATGTTTTAAAAATTATTATTACCTCGTCTAATAGGATACAAATATAGATTTGAAAACATTTAGTTTCATCAAATAAACAATACATGTAGAATCAAACGGTGGGATCTTAGTTTAAGAGGAGTGGGTATACATTATTTACTTACGACGCGGAAAAGAGCGTATTATCTTGGGGTCGTGTGCAATAATTCAGTTGCGTGACAATGAGGTTAGCGGTTGATGTTTGGATGTCAAAAAAAGATACTTCTGGGGACAAGATAACAAACACATTACTTTGAGGAATATAAGCTTTTTACTATTACTCCTAGATTAGGTAAAGTATGTCACTATTTATATGTAAACTGATTTTTGTTATTTATTTATTTATACGAGTATTATGAGTTAGAGTGCCCTATGTACCTATCGTCAATATATTACTTATTATTATTAGTATATATTTATATATCTGGTAATTACCTACATCGGAGCCTGACCTCCGTGACCCAATACCAGGAAAAAGGTAAAGGAAAAGCATATCCAGGTAAGTATGGATTATGGTGACATATTAAGGTTACCCGAATTGTGTGGGTTTCCTCTTTATTATCTGTAACTGTTAGCCAGTAATAAAACATTTTTAGGGACGTTTGAACACAAAATCTGTAATTCCGGAAGAAGAACAATCATTAACATACCTAGCATTAGAAACAATGATCCTGTTACTGACTGCTGTCTCAATTATATTATGTTTAATCCTTTTTATATATGCTGGACTACTATTAAGAAACTTGCTGATACAAAATTAGGTTTGGATTAATGTACTTTCGGTGGAATTTATATTCCCCATTTATGTCTAAATTTCATTAGATTGATTTTAGGTAATATGTTAAAATACCAACTTAACAGTAAGTATAAGTTTAGCACGTACCTACATAAATAGATAGAATGCCACAAATAGAATTTGTAGCGTAAATCTTTCGATCCCGCGAAGTAATAAAATATAAGAATGTGTCAGACACAAAGAAATAAAATAAAGAACTTTTACCACGTTCAATGTGCAATTTCTAGTTATCCGACCGAGTTGGGGATTCAATCGTGTGCACTGAGGCGACATTTTTCATTGCAATTGGAAATCTCTGGCTTTCAATTTTCCTTGCAATTGCGAAATTGTGTCAACTCAATTACTTTTGTAATTGTTAATTTTGTATTTTACATTCCAAAGGTGGCACGAGTTTGCAATATTGAGAAAACAAATTAACTGCTCCACTGCGACTAGGTAATTGTGGTGCAGTTGATATTTTTTCTGTTTTTCCCAATGCATTCGTAATTTTAATTTTCCAACGTAATGATAAGTAATTCAGCTTTAAGAGTTTTAGTCTAGTATGAGGCTTTAATGTTGGTTGTAAGATAAAATAAATATATGTATAGTAAATTTAAATTTGGAGAAATTCACATTCATGCCCGGCTGGACCGATAGTGTTGATCACTATGGGGCGCCCGTGGCTTACGGATAAAGAAATTGAGATATTCACATTGATGACGTAAGCCGTAGATAGTGTAATTTGGTAGAACGTGAGGCGCGACTCCGCAGGATGGTGGGTTTGAGTTCCCGTGCAGCCTGACATGAACATGAATTTTATCCAATTTTAAATTGGAGCTTTACGTAGCACTAAAAACATAAATAAAAATAAACGAATTGTGTTCTAATCATGATATTTGCATCTTAAAGTACGAATATCGATTTGATTAATAAAACATCATTTACATCGTTACTATGCAAAACACGAATAGCATTAGGTACAGAGAGCCAAACCTTTTGAGTTAGTAAATTAGTGACAAAAAGTGAAGTGCCACTCAATATGAACACAAGAACAAAGTGTCCTCTCCTTAATAGAGACAATAAGAAAAGTGCTAATGGACACATTCTATTCACATCACACAAACAATTATTTTAGCAGTTTAAGTTAAAAATAAATTACTCATTAGTCTTTCAAGACTAGATTGTAATCAGATGGCGTATATTACGCATAAGGACATACATACGTCATAAGTAAAAAAAAAAAATTAGGTACAGAGAGCAACATTTCATGAGCCTTTTGGAGTTGATCTTCAAAATTCTCCGCGTCACGGTGTTCACGCTCACTTATCTTGAACTCTGCGAACCCTCAGCATTCCTGGCACGGAACGTGTCGGTGCCTCGTGGACCTGTTGCGTAGGAATAAGGCCTTTCGTACACAAGGGTACGCATATCGTTGACACTCGATTAGGGTCCACGCTCCACCATTTGAATCCAATGAGGTTCTATACCTTGATTAGTCTTTAAACGATTGCCGTCATTCTATTCCAAAGAGGCTCGCACACGTAGTCCCGGAAAGATATGTATGGCGGTAGTCACTTGGAGACTAAAGTCGTGGAGTATCAAAGATTTCCGCAACCTTGTGTGCGAAGGGCCTTAACGCCCCGGGCGCGTCACGGAACGAAAGCTGGAGTGTTCCCAGAGCTCTGTAAGTTATTGCGGCTTGATGCTTTTCACTGGAAACTTTCTTGATGTTCATCATTGGTGTGCTTATCTTATGGCATGTTTGATGAAAGGTACAATGTTTAAGGAAAAGCGACAAGATATTTTTTTTGCATCGTCTGTTTTTTGCCCACTCTAATACATAATAATAAAACTCTTATGCGTAATAAACAAGAAATAAAAATATGTTTGTCTATCTGTGCACGCTCCTGTAGGCTAATATTTAAGTGCTTACAATAAACTGGCATGCCGTTTGTGTACAAAAGTTATCGGTAGATCTTTATTTTGGTAGCAGATTTAAAAATTTATTTAAAATGTTTTTTATTAGAATTTCAATATTATTTTGTTGGGTATAAGTAACGTACTACGTAACATTTGAAAAATCTTCGTTTACGGATTTAACTACAAAAGAGATATACCTAGTCAACGCAAATGCAATGCAAAAATATGTATATTTTCCTTACTTTCTTTCTATAATATGGGATTGCGAACACGTCCACGCCATTTGTAGCGCGCACGTCGCGACACTTCGAACCCGAATTTTGTTTGCGCCATCTTTATTCGATGAGTTTGCTCAAACGTCTCGGCTATCGTTACGCTCTGCTATCGGATTCAGTCGAAGATTTGTACTCAAAGAAAATGAGCGTCTAGATAAACTTTAACTTCAGGAGTTGGCAACATTTTGCCCTTGGTCGTCGGTGACACCTGAATAAAGGACGTAGATAAAGAGGCATGTTTGTTTATGTCGCACTCGTAGAAAGTTCTACAGCAAGAAAATTACTATAAGGATAATAATTCTCTACTTAGTTTAGTTAGATGGCTATCGATATGAAGACATTCCACAGACAAGATGGGGAGTAATATCTCTGTGCGTTTTCGGAATTCCCAATTTCCGTCGCCTTTGAGACGGAGGGCATGTCTAGTGTGTGCGTTGATTGGAGTTTGTAAGCGCGATTTGAGAATAGGCATCTGCCTATTGACAAGCCGTTTTGGAGTTAACAATAGCTCTTTGTCTATAGGCTCCTTCATGCATCAAAATCTCATCATGCTCACATTTTACAATAAATTGTGTTCGCATTAATACTGTAGTAGATAAAGTAAAGAGAGGCCGAAATTTTAATTTATTCTTCTTTCTTTTCTTTACTGTACTTTAAAAATAAATAAAACCAACGGGGTGAGCTTAATAAAACCGTTTAAAAAGGTGTTAGGGTGTGTATATGAAAGATTTTCAGTTATTTTAATCTTATAATATCAAAAGTCAAATCAACCATATTGTAAATACTCAGGAAGTTTTTAGTTATATGATTCATCTATTATTGTATTGTTAAGGTTTGGAAAAAAAAACCATTATTATTATTTTCCCTTTAACCATATTTTAAACTAATAAACGGTACCATTCAGATTTTACTAAAACCAAACCAACTAAAAAAAATCTTCTTACATACTTCAATGAGATCTTCATAAAAAGTTATTGCATCAACTGAGTACGATACAGTGGGTATCTGGGTCAGCATTATTAAAGCTTATGACGTGATAAAATGTAGGATAATTTAATTTCATACCAAATTATAATAATCGGATTATGAGAAACGTTTGACTACACAGAGCATGATATAGTTATTAATAAAGCAAAGATTCTGTAAAAATTACATGACAATAACTATAAACATATTGATTGAGACAGTACCTAACTGTGAGCTTTGGGTATTCTAATATGACATATTGAATCGATAAATTTAAGGGTAAACATTAGGTTCTTTACGTGGCTCTTGAAGCAACAGGCTCGTAAAGAACCTAATGTGAAAAAAAATACCAAAGAGGCCGATAACTCCTTAATTAAACTTGCTCACATCTTTGATACAGCTTTCAGGTATAGAGATCGTTGGCATAAAAGGTTACTTCCCCATATTAGCCCTGCGAAGGTCCCGCGGCCAGGTTATTCTGGGTGATCACCAACTTATTTCTACCTTCCACGAGGAGCTATTATTAACATTTTGCGTAAGGTCTTATAAATGTTACACTTCACGTAATTGGGTGTGGGGTATTTGACCGCAGCTTATTATACAGGGGAAAATCTAGGCATGTAACAACAATTTGTTATTGCCTTTTTACGAATTTAATCAGTACTTCAATTACTGACCTTTAAAGAAAAGATGGATCTTTTATTTAACATTATGCTATTTTTATTCGTAAACTCTTGATTTTAGTTCTGCAAAAACAGGTACAAATAATATTCACATAACTTGTCAAAGAAAGGGACAGAAATAAAGAAAAAGGTACTTAACGCATTGTGATGCTAAGAACGACGATAATCTACTTCCTAGATCAATAGTTAGGTTTTTTCTTGTATAAAAACCAATTTTAGGTCACAGAAATCATCTGTCCACAGTTTGTGTGAGTGCCCACACTAACACTAGCTAGGGTATATTGTAATAAAGTCAACAAAGAGTGTATCTGCGGCATGGGATCGATTCGGACGGAAATAGCGCGAACCGAGTAGGCTTCTCGGAAACCATTCTTTCGTATTCCACGCTAGTCTGCTTATGGACTCGGATTACCAGCTATCCGAAACTTATGAGCTGGTATGTTGGTGTAATCTCGATATCAAAGTCTCGTAAGACATATTTGGGTGTAAAAAACTTATATTTAGTGCATTATCTGCTTCTTAAGTCCGTCTCAAAGTCCTATATCAGCAATCAGGCATGACAGATGAATAAAGTACACAGCAGTTGTATGCATTTTTACACAATTTTATCTACATAAAACTTAGTCAAAAATGTCTTCTCTAAAAAAGATCATTAAAGCAACAAAAGCTTTGGAATGTCCTTCCTGAAAAAAAAATACAAATTTCCAAGTCATCTTCCTACTACAAATTCGTTGATACCTATTATCAAAAGCTCGTTTTGGTCATTCGACCCCGGGTAATTAGTTAGTAATTAATTGCACATCCAACAATTATTCTCTCACCGAAATTACAGTCGCCGTTTACAGTAATTGTGTAGTGTAACGTGACACGTTGACCAATCAATAGCGATAATGGCACATGCAACAAAAAAATAAACGTTACATTAGGTCGACCGGGCACGAAATTATTCATGTCGACACAACTGTATAGCTCGTTCCACGAATATTTGATATTATCGTGTGTGCTTTTCATATTGAACGTGTTGTTTTTTCATATTGGGAATCAAG
This sequence comes from Maruca vitrata, assembly GCA_039566165.1. NCBI lineage: Eukaryota > Metazoa > Arthropoda > Insecta > Lepidoptera > Crambidae > Maruca > Maruca vitrata. The sequence goes on from CM076919.1 coordinate 5,523,729, forward strand.
GTAAACATAACGAAAATATGACATACAATCTGGATGGAAACTGGGCGAGTAAATAAACTACACAAATATGAAGCATTACGGAAGTTTTTTGCTGACTCGTTGGACTTTTAGTGATCAGTGTGTGAGTGAGCGCGGCCGCGTCAGGGATTTAGGTAAAATATTTAAAGTTTTATATGATATCTACATATGCAAAACCGCATTTTCACAGATACAAAAAATATAGAGTACACAGAGTCCAGTCCAGATGTTTCTCTTCTCGGGTAAGCATAGTGCCATTTAATCACCAACATTTAACTAATCACCATTTGCTCAGCGATGCAGTAAGATTTATGGTGAACACCTTAATACAAGCTAACCAGAGGAAACTTAATACTAAGATTATGTATGGTACACAGAATTCTAGATTGCAACCTCCAATCGGATCAGGGCGTGCGGTCGGCTGGTCAGCGCAGCGTTGCGTCGCCCCCGAGTTCAGGATCACCTGCACCGATGCATTTCTGCATTTACTGAGGCATCCTGTCTTGCAGAACATTAGATCGTTATATCGAGGTCTCTACGACAGTCATTTGTAACCGGTTAACTGTATAACAAAGTAGTACCTTCTCGCTGTAAGGATAATAATTATTGTGATTAACTCTGCCAAGTTCGTTTTTATAACGAGTAAATTTTATTCTGCTAATAAAAATATTATTAATCAAAATGTAATTTTCTAAAACAACAACTTTTATACCTTAATTGATAAGCAGCGGTCCTTCATCTAATTTTAATTACAAGCTTGTTTTCTTGAATACGGGTTGGGCAAGAAAATTGAAACAAAATGAAAGAGTTTCTTCGTTAAAACATATTTTTTTTTATTCAGTCGTGTAGATAGAAGGAATATATGAAAAAGAACTTACATCAGTCTACTGGTGGCTTCGTTGTAGATAAATTGACTCTCTCAGGCAGGCGGCAGCGCGGATTAGCCCCCACCGCGAACACGGCCTTGCTAACAAGCTGAAATGGCGTAGCTAACCCTCTATCGAATGAAGACACATACAACGTATATTATTGTTGAGCTTTGCTGTTGACAGTGAGGCTATGACTATTACATATAGAAACGAATGTAGGGATTCGTCAGTTCTATACGTGACTGGTGTTAATAGGATGTTTTACTTAGGTCCTCAATGTAGCAGAAAAAATGCTGCGTATATCAGGCGTTATAAACCCCTAGCTTATATACCTTGGTCACTAAGTGTGGCCGCTAACTCAGGTGCACAGTCTGTTCTTCAACAACCCTCAAACTAACTTTACTCTTTCACGGCACGAACAAATCAAATTACAGACAGCGTACAAATCCTCCAACATTATCTCTGCTCAAATTCAGGTAAAAGTTCTCTAGAAGCTTGTACAAATAAATTGGGCCGAAACTCATTGCGGAGTTGAGAAGTAATTACGGATCGCCCGCAGCGGCCGTGGTGGACGGACCGACATCTGATGCCGACCTGGCTTCTACATCCACGACCTTGGCATAGATTCCCAGGCACGCAAATTACTGCATGGTACTAAATGTGGGGTAAACAAAACAAATCCTAATAATATTATTCGTGATTCGATTCTCACTCGGAACAAAGTTGTGTGATGAACATCGGTGTTCATTCCGTGTATGGGGTGTCTATATAAATTGAAGTTTATCTGTGTATTCCACTGTTGGTACTGATATCCGAAACACAAGTGCTAAAACAAATTACTTTAATCTGAACGATGTATGTGATGTATCACATATTTATTTAATAAAGCGAAAGTTTATGCAGGCAAAAACTACGGAATGGATTTTAATTAAATTTCACAATAATAAAGCTTACACATAGCTACATATAGCTTGCACATATGGTACCAATGCACTAAGATATTTATACACAATTCAAAAAAATCAAAAAATTATCTCAATGAACGCGTACTATATCTCGAGCGGCCGCCCGCTATAGTAGAGTTTAATTTTAAATTTCATATTAATATAGCCGTTCTCTTCTATAAAGCCTTAACAAAGATATTATAAATCATGAAACATTATTATCACAAAGTAGCGCTGCGAATTTTTCTTCTAACTTTATAGAACCTTTACGTGACAAGCTTGATGTACACGAAACAGAGCCGCAACAGCGTAAAGTCCGAAAATGTCATTTGCTTATACTCCAGAGTAAGCAAAAAAAAAGCAATATAAAAGATGTTAAATTCAATGCCACGACGCATAGTAGGTACTTTCCCATAAAACGTTGAAAATACTCATAAAGGGCGAAAGTGAATCAAGCTTCAGGGGTAGCAGCAAAGTTTCAGATGAAAAAGTTAAGGGCGCGTCGATGCGTCGGAGATTTCGGCGACAAACTCCTCAACTACGATAAAAAGGACTTTTGCTTACTCAGAACTACAATCTTTCTGATTTCTCATAAGATTGTCGCGTTGTTTCGTTTCACAAAGACAATACGATTACGCTTTGTTTTTGTAACCTTGGAACTTTATTGGACGAGAGATATGTCTCTCTTCCACCAAAGGTGTTGTTTTAAGTTTAAACCCGCCTATGGTTCATAAACCATATGCGGATATGATCCAAGTTAAGCCCTTTTATCGTCTAAGAGCCTACTATGGAACAACCTTCATTGGGATTGGCCTTTTTTCCAATTTGAAATAACATTTGATAATGAATTAAACATCAGAGCTTAAAATGTTAATTTTTAAAGGCTACATTGTTGAGTACAATTTACGAAAATTGTTGTAGACTGTCTGCGATGCTTAGAACGAAACGCATGTCACATATAAACCGTTTTTCGAACACAATAAGTGTCATTTGTGGGTTGGAATTGTGCTTGCTGACTATATAGGATCAGAGCTTTCTACTCTGATATTTGAATTTGATAGTCACTAGTCTGGACGAAAATTCACTCATCCAATTTTGCGGTCATTGATCTAATCTCAATTGGTATTTAGGATTTCGATTCGACAAGATAGAATCGATCTATATGCAAATAGTGTACACTTATACACCGTGAAATTTTAGTGGTTGTTTTCCCGCAATAAAATGATTGTATCTTAGTAGTACAAAAGACGTGTGCAGTTATTTTTGGTAAAATCAATAAACGCCGGTTTTACAAAAGGTTTAACCGTAACTCGAAAGCACGTTCGAACCGCTTTATGACTTAGGGTGTAGAGCTTCTTTAGCTTTAAGCATCGATTTCATGCGGCAAGCAGTACCTGAATACGTCACATCTTCAAAAACAACGATAGCTTCTCTCGTTTTCGAGTTGGAAAATAATTATTCTAAAAAATCAACAAAAAAAAATTTTTTTTTTCGAGGAATAATTTGCATGATTCGATAGTAAGTATTACTAAAGGCAAATCGTTCTGCCACGGGAAAACAACCACTAAAATTTCACGGTGTATATAAAATTGGGTTCATTTCATAAACAGAATCCGTATAATCCATCATGTCTGATAATGGGATGTCGTTTTATTGTCTCAGCAAGTGTCGCCACTGTAGAGTGTCGTCATAATTAACGGCGGTTTTTTTATGAACTAATTTATTTATTTATTTATTGGACTACCAACAAAAGATACAGCAGTTAAACTTAACATTAAATAACTATTAATAACTTACGGCTAACTGTTCAATTTCAACTATGTAAGTGTCGAATTTTAAGTGTTGATTTTGTAGAAACCACGTAAAAACAGTTTATTTTTGAAGCTTATACTATTACCGTATCATATTAATAAGGCTTACCGCGACCTCCATTTTCAATTTCCCCTTTATTACATCAGAGTTTTCAACGAAGCACACGCTTAATTTAATAAATGAACGCTGTTGACGAGATTCGAAAGGCGACGGGTGATAAACAGCTTTACCACGATTTGGAACAAAACGGATTTTCACGTGATGAATGCAAATCCATTTATCAAGCGGACTATGTCCGTCCGTTCCTTGTCCACGGTCAAATTCACGGGTAATTATGGACACACAACTACGACCAGTTGAGTAACTTTTGTTGGCGGACTCGGAAGCGCAGTTGTAATGAATTTGTGACGTACCTACATGATAGCTCCCTTGCATATGGCGAATTATGTACAATACGGGGAATTATGTACAATACGGGGAATTATGTACAATACGGGAAATTATGTACAATACGGGGAATTATGTACAATACGGGATTGTACATTAATTCAAATAATACCGTTAAGAATATGCCCGCCCTATACGATTACGGTACGTTACGTGTGAAAAGGTGTGTGCTAGAATACTAATATAAGATCAGGGTTTACTCACTTTGTTTAGTCGCGTGTTATGGATAGCAACCACACAAACCACGTTATCTACGTGTCCGGTGTTTGGAGACCTGAGGGCTTAGACAAAGTAACAATATTGAAACGATAACGAAGTTCGAAAAGAACAAATTGTATGGGATTAACCACGTGATTTATCGCATCTAATGTCAATCCCATACATTTTATTCTTTTCAAACTTCGTTATCGTTCCGATATTGTTACTTTGTCTACGGGGCCTGACTGAAAGATGTTAACACCTGTCATATTCTTGACTCAATACTCAATACTCAATACTCAATAATTTATTGCTTCTATAAGTGTTTACAAGGTGTTGGGGTAGTAATTATAGATACATTATAGACCCTGCTAGGGCACTGCAAATGAAATTGAAGAGAGGACGCTGTATTTTTATGTAAACTTAAAAACAAATAAAAGTACTTAGAAATTCCCTTAGACTAAAATATAAATATCATATCAAATTATATTATAACTTATTATATTATATTATATTTTATCATAATATATATAACAGGCTTAAAATATTTAGATTATTTATACTTTCTATTGGTTGTTTTTATTAAAGTAGGTCTATGTTAAGGCATTTACAATGTATTATTTCTGTATTGTTATGTAATAAGTTTTAGTATTTACATTTTATCATTAAAATATTCTTTTAGATTATAGTAAGCTTTTCTAATAAGAAATTGTTTTAGTGTTTTTATAAATTGTTTCTCGTTTGTTTCGTTCTTAATATTATTCGGTAGTTTATTATATATTTTTATGGACATTACAAAAGGGCTATTTGTATGAAGAGTCATTTGAGAGGCTGGTAAGTTTAGTTTGTCTCTATGGCGCAGGTGGTAAGTGGAAGGATTATCTTTACGTTTTGAATAAAAATTAGGGTACTTTCTTACAAATTTGCAAACTTCAAAGATGTATATGCATGGAAGAGTAAGTATTAGGTATTTTTGGAAATATTTTTTACAACTTTCAGTTTGATCTATGTTTGCTATGATTCTAATTAATTTCTTTTGTAATATAAAAAGGCTATCAATATTTGTACTATTTCCCCACAAAGAGACACCATAGCTTAACCATGCATATGCATAAGCGTAATAAGTTACTACTGCAGTTTCCTGATTAATTGCACTCTTAAACTCGATGTGCTTTTCGTCCTTAAGACTTGAGATCCTACAACATGTAATACTGAGATTATATCGATGCAACATTGTTAATAATTATAATTGGTAACCTGATGTCACGCTGACAAGGACAAACGACCAGGTCGTGGTAATAATAAGGTCAACGTCACCGATAAATCAAGTCAACCTATAGCCGACACTCATATAGACACGACATTAATGATTAAACCACAAACGTTATCAATCATGACTGATAGTGTGCCCAAAACTATATTTTTAACATGTCAATAAAACCTCTTATTTACCAAAAGTGGGTTCCTAAATTTATGGCAGACAATTACTTTGTTCACGTCTAACTACTGAAATATTTACATATTAGACTGTTTTAGCCACTTTAAACTCATAGCTATAGAAGCAAATTATCTGTTAAAATCAGCAGAATGCTAAATGCCTGTATTTCATTGTAAATTATTACTACAAAAGTAAAGTCAAGTCTATAAAGTAAGGTCGCTTCACGCGTCTGTCTGTATGTATGCTTTAATAGAAGAAATTAGAATTTTGATGGGGGTTTCTTTAATAGATAGAGGGATTCAAGGTTTTGTGTGTAATATACCCGAAGCGAAGCGATTTCGGGTCACAAGTAAAACATATACCTATAAAGCCTCGATTGCCATAAACACCCATGGCCTGCACGATATATAAAACAACAAAAAACATGCTGAAATTTACAGCCTCTATACGTATATGAGGCAATATAAGGAAACATTGATAAATATTTAATGTTGCCAGTTCACATTTCACTCTGTGTCTGCTCCGTAATATCCATGAAATACAATGTTCGATACCAGATGCATGCAAAGAGTAAATTATGCAAAATGGATTCTTTTAATTGGCAGCTCATTTTTGTATATAATAAATTTTAAATGAAACCCAGCTGTAAGTTATTAATTAACCACTGCTTTGTTAATGGTTTCTCTCTATATGAAAATGTACTATTGGATAGGATGATACATTGGCATAGTGAGGATAGGTGACTATTATAGGAACGACATACTTAACCCAGAGAGAAAAGTAAAGTACCTAGCTAACGAATTCGGACATACGTGTTATCTTATAAATAAAAATGAATTGCTGTTCGTTAGTCTGACTAAAACTCGAGGACGCCCGGACCGATTTAGGTAATTTTGGTTTTAAAATGTTCGTCGTCCTGGGAAGGTTTCAATGAGAAAATATAGAAAAAGAATCAGTATTGGCGGTATGAAATTCGCCGGGACCACTAGTTCCTAATAAAAGTGGTAGTGGTAGTTTTTGGTAGTCCCACACTTGCCTACTATAATGCACCTGCCCAATACAGGCAAAAATCTTTATCATGTTTTTAAGGTGATATGATAAAAAAATATATCTTAATTTGTAATAACGTAACCGGTTGATCATGTACACAATAAAATTGATATCATGCCTGGCAGCGGCGGCGGCTAATCGGCGCGGCGTGATGAGGGTCGCAACGATGTTACTCCGTATAATAATGTCGCTGGAACTCAATATATGGGGTTTTGCACGATGCTACATAGCCTATATTATGTACACCATCGTTGTGTAAAAGTTTTCAGTCTTAACTTACATCGAAGTCAGTTAAGAATTATAAATTAACAACTTTAATTAAAAACCTTTGTGTTGTATTTTATTTGCGCAAACGCAACATTTGAAATCAAACTAATTTTAATAATATGTTTAGAATCGCAAAACATGCGAGATTAATGCGTAAACTACTATTGCTATAAGCTAGAAGGTGCGCGTTTAATTTTATCCTTTTTTTGTGCGAATCTAGCACTAATTTTATTTATAAACGAGTTACATAGAAACCTATAACTAGGTATATAGAAGAAAGTAGTGAACAGACCACCCGTGATCATGGCGCTTGCAACAGTGCCGAAATATGGGGAGCGCATTAAAACAATACAACATGGTAAATATTCCGAACATTGTCAGTTTTCTAATGTGTGTAACCATGACAGTTTTAAATTATAAACTAGGTATACAGTTTTGAACGGTGTTACAAAAACCAGCTTAGGTATTACCGAGCATCACAGATTCGACGTCAGTCACAGAAAAATCCACTGACTAACGAGTACTGAGCTGAACTTATAAAAAAAAGTAACATGAATAGATTAGTATCATAAATAGATTATTCCTTTTTTTGTCAAGATACTTACAATCGAAATCGTATCGTGTAAGTAAGGTCATTGTAAGAGTATTGGACGCCATTTTTTCATATCTCGTACGTGAGACAAAGTCTTTGCTCCAATTCTTTCATTATTTGAAATTATATTTCAGTTCTGTCTCGGGTGTTGTGTAGGGAATAAAAGTCGGCTTGGATTTTCTGGAACAGGATTATCTTTTAGTAAATATTATTACATGTCACTTTACACGATTTGATCGAAGTGTTTTTCTAGAATTACGAGTAGTTATTATTTGACAAATCATCCTATCTAGCTGAGTTCAGTAATACATGAAATTCTTTTTTGGTTTCTATTAACCAAAATGGGTCAAATGTAGAGTTGAATAGAAATATTTTTTATTATGAAATGAACTGACAGTCAAAACATATACTTGGAATGGGAAAACTTACTTTTAGCTATCCTTTTTACAGGTAGGAATAAAGTTATCAGTATGGTTTATTTTTTAGGCACATCACAAGCTTATTAGTAATGTGACGTGTATCATGTTAATGCACGACTCATATCAAATCTCGGTATAACTCTTCCCAGATTTATTAAATTCAGACAAACTTCCTAGTAAATCCTACTAGTTTTATAACTATGAAGGGTTTTCTTGAAACTCAATTAAAAGCATTAAAATCACGGATTCCGCTGACATTTAATTATATTACCTATTGTAAACAAAACGAGATCTTTAAATACTTCAGCTACGTCTATTCTTGGACTTGCAAAAGCGTCTGTGAAACAATCCAAGTTTGTTAAATCCAGAAGTTTAAGTGAGTTTCCCGATATAAACGCGCGCCCTGACAGGTCCCCGCCATGCTTTCAATTCCGGAGAGCAGAAAGTCTATATTATCGGGCTTTATGTCGAGCAGATATGATTGAAATGCAGTGTTTCATCTCACTGCAGTTTGTAGTTCAGAGATTTATTGTGTCAGAGATATACTTTTCAGTGATTTATGGAAATTTCACACTTTTTTTTATAATAGATAGACAAGATGACCTTACTCCACCTGATGGTAAGCGGTAGTGAGATTCAAATATGAGGTCGACAGGCACAATAGTTAATATTGAGCCAGCCTGTCGCACTCACCCTGAAGGCCCGCTATAATGCCGTTTCACGTCCCGCCTGAATACCCCGGGATCATAGGAGGGAGGAGCTGGAAGGACATTCCATGCCTAGTTCCTCTAAGACATATCATCACTAAGGGAAACCGGCTAATCACTCAGTACATAGTCCTTTATTACATTTTAGGTATGCTTAATGCTTTGTCGACTAGTGGGATCTAGGTTCACCTACCTAGCTTGAGGATGAAATTTATTTTTATTTATTTACTAGTGGTCCCGGCGAATTTCATACCGCCAATACTGATTATTTTTCTATATTTTCTCATTGAAACCTTCCCTGGACTACGACAAACATTTTAAAACCAAAATCAGCTCAATCGGCCCAGCCGTTCTCGAGTTATAGCCAGACTAACGAACGGCGATTCATTTTTTTTTCTTTTTTATTTATTGGAAAACAACAGACTACAATCATTATTGCACATACAGACATTACAGCTTACAACATACAAACAGAACTGTAGTCCTAAACGTGTTTACACGTATATCATAATGACAAATCGCATGGTGAGCAAACAAACTTTTTAGATTATAACTATATACTATTGAATGGGATTTAAGTATGAATATTTTAAATTAAATCATTTTAGTAAATTACAAGGTGCAGTCAATAATTTTGATTTCTGAAATAATATAATTTTTAAGTTAATAATATCAAATTTAAAAGTAATGAATTCATTAATGTAAAATCACAATTATTATACCATTAGATCATACAAATAAATATAAAATTGATGAACTTATAAATTAGCAAAAATTGGGTTAAAGCATATTTACTTTACTATCTTTATAGTAGGTATTGATAGTCAGAAAAATATCATAAAATTCAAATACCCTTACAACGAAATAAGGAAAAGCAAACTCACAACACAGACACTCTTAACCCTCATTCATGCGGACAAGAGCACTTTTAAAAATAAAGGGCAATATTGAAAACCAATGTCAAACGTTAGTATATCGAGTTGGGTGGACCCTCGTCAGCCCCTGTCTGCGCAGTAATGTGCCGGCTGACCTTAGCCTGAGGAAAAGGAACGTTCCATTTCAGGCAATGTCCGAAAAAAGTAACATTTTTATAGAGTACTTACTACAAAAATGTTACATCATAAAAACTAGCTGAACCACTTACTTTTTTTGTTGATTCTTTCGCCTAATTTATGGTACAAAGTGTTCGTATTTTATTCTAACCAGTCTAATGAAATAAATGATTATAACAACTTATTTTTATCAAGTATACCAAAGTATGCCGAAAGTGGAGTTTGTATTAAGTTAGTGACAACTCATTCAAACTCTTCACAGTTAACTTAAATACATGGAGCTACTGTTCCAAGAACCTGTTTTCTGTTTAAAAAAGGAAACATATGTGTCAGCTATTAATAGTACCGAAATAATGAACATTTCTGTATTTTGTCTCCCCGCTTTTGTTATAATAAAACGGCAGCAGTTTATCTTATTTGCATTGAGCTTAAAGTCGCCAAAGCTAACTTCTCACAATGCATTTGTTTAAGAGCTTCGCAAGTTGTAACTTCACGTAAGTTAGGGCAGAGCAGACGTGACCGATACCGATTTCTGTTATTTAAGTTACAACTCTTCGTGACGAGGGTACTAGCTCCTCGACCTACAAATACAGCTGTTTTGTTGTTTGCCTTGAACTGTACCTAAGGCAAAGGGTTGCTTTCCCTTTATTTTCTTTAAAAGCATTATAAAAATATTATGTATTTCGTGACAAAAATATCGTATTACTTACAATTACGAAAAATATTGCTATATTTGCCGGATATGAACTAACAGTGTGTCATACGTCACACGCCAGCTACATTAGTAATGACGGTTTTCGAGATATAACAAAAAGGTAATTTTAAATCATGATGGGGGTAAGTGACTTTATCTTAATATATTTTTTGTAGTTAGCCCTCAGACTTTTTAAAAGATGTTATAAGTATTAAGATGCAAGTACCTTCTATAAGTTTTGAATTTAGTAGATTAAATTGTTATGTCAAATACTTGTACACAAATTGCAGTGTAAGGTCAAAGACTTGACCAATACATCTTCACAATGTGAGGGAGGGCGCCACCCTCGTCAGAGCTGTCTGCCGGCGTTAGCGGCTTAAATAATGGATGCCGCGCGCCACGGATTTGATCCGATTACTCGGATTTCTAAGCAGTAACATTATTTTGAATTTACTAGCTGAAAGCTGTTTGCTGACTGTGGCCTAGGGCTAGACATGAAACGTAAGATTATTATCGTGATTTTCCTTCGAACTTCGTAGACTGAGAGACTTAATTACCATAAGCACGAAGTAACATTTTGTTTTAACGAGTTCATTTACCACTGTAACGTTATTAAGCGTTAGCATGACATGGTTTGTCAACTATACCTTGTTTTTCTGATGCAGAATAGTGTAATAAACAAAACTTATTATGGCATTCATTGTTATGATCATAAACTTTGTCTGAACTGAGTTACGAGAGTTTGAAGTTTGCAGGTATTTATAAGGTTTATAGAATGTTTTTGTCTTGGGAGATTTGGCTGATGAACTATTGCATGACCGCGTATTTTCAGATCCCCGCCCATGCATACATGAAAGTGCACTTATCCAATTTAAAATTTTCTGCAATTGAAAAGGCAGCTTCGAATAATATCGTCGCAAAATAGGTATATTTAAGCGTATTACATTCAGGCAGCTGAAATTGTAGTCGGATATGCCGCGCCGCGCCATTCGATTCCGTACTTGAAATTTTCCGTATAAGCTTTTTCTAATGGTTTTGTAAAATAGACAATACTAAGTTACAATAGTACGTAACGTAAAGTTCCTATTGATACACATAACATTGTGTATAAAGGGACGTTGCTCTCATTTCCAGGATAGGTACTTTCATCGGATGGCTTCATTATGGTGTGATTGATAAGTAGGCGAAGGTAGTCGGGCGAGGAAAATGTCAAAGATAACTTCCTTTCAAATCACTTTATTCTACTAACGATTCTGAATAGAAATATACTCTGATTATAATTCTACACGATCTACTTAACGTAAAATCACAGACACTCCACCGAACACGTAGCACGCGCACGCGATGCAGACCGATTTTATCTAACGTCCGACCCGCACCGTAGTTCGCAGCATACTAGCGCTCGGGGTTGCGTCAGAGTGGAAGTAACGTCGGCTGTCAACGTCAGCTGCCACTGCCACTGTCAATGCCAGCTGTCACTGTCAGTGTCAGCCGTCGACGCCAGAGGTCACAGCCATCGCCGACTCCACTCTCCATAATCTCCAGGCGCCGTCACGGCCACACTGACTTTCGCACGCCCTCGTGCGCCTCTTCTGTACTGTCTTATCTCGTTAATCTGTAAAGATAAAATGAGATCGGTATACACGCGTCACACACGCTCGTCCATCACTGACTCTATAACATTTTTCAAAAGGACCTAGTCCACTGCCGTTACACTAACCTCTCGACAAGCCACACTCATACTACTACCAATCACCAACCACTTGGTAAACTATCAACCACAGAAAGGCGTCCCTTCGACCAGTTATTACCTCCAGTAATAACTTGGACCGGACAACCCAACTGAGACCACAAACTGGACCGGACAACTGAAAGAAGGCGTCCCTCCGACCAGCCATATCTAAGGTGATATGACATGGACCGGACAACCTATCAGCGTCCTTTCGACCAGCAACAAACTCAAAACTTCTGTCGCGCATAAGAGCGAACTGATCCGGAACGTCGACCTGCGTAAGCCAGTCCCTTAAATCATTCGCTTACTTATCCGAATTTATTGTCCTTTATCTCTTTAGAGACATCGACCCTTATGAGCCAGTCCCATCCGTCGTCCCACGACGACGTGTCGATAAACCAACATGAACAGCAGTGTACAATAGGTAATGTAAACTCACATCAATTTATAACTCATCACGCTCGGAGGCAGAGATTGGTTCCAAAACTGGCGGTCAATTTAAGCGAGCCAGCAACTGAGTCCTTATCACTTTCATCAGTCGCGTGGGACCCGGGAACATTTCGGCCATACTACCTATCACTAACGAGCAAACGGAACCACTGTCAAAAATAAAAGAAACGGGCTCACCGGATGAAGTAGTCAGGTGCTCTTGGTTGACTTGCGCTCGCAGACATGCACCTCCTTGGTCCCGGTGGCTCTCCCACTCCCTTTGCGGTCAGGACATGAAGAGGCGAGATGCCTCGGCTGTCCGCACACGTAGCAGGTGATGGGTCACGCCTTATCTGGAATCTTCGATGAATAGCCTTGGATCTTCACAGAAGGAACCTGTTCCTCCCTCTTTATACGACAGTCAATGGCTTTATGCCCGGGTAAACCGCAGCGATGGCATATCTCGGCGAAACTGAGCTCACTTCTACTTCTTCTCACTTCAAAGCGCGGCCTTTTATTTCGGGTTCGTTACTGTCGCTGTTGTGACGTAGCCAGTAACCAGGATAGCAAAGTTTCCATGTTGTGCATGAAACCGGAACTCGACGAATGGGGCTCTGCTGCTCTATTTTCCTCTGTTCTTTGCCCTTGGAATCCCACTTCTGATAAAGGGACGTTGCTCTCATTTCCAGGATAGGTACTTTCATCGGATGGCTTCATTATGGTGTGATTGATAAGTAGGCGAAGGTAGTCGGGCGAGGAAAATGTCAAAGATAACTTCCTTTCAAATCACTTTATTCTACTAACGATTCTGAATAGAAATATACTCTGATTATAATTCTACACGATCTACTTAACGTAAAATCACAGACACTCCACCGAACACGTAGCACGCGCACGCGATGCAGACCGATTTTATCTAACGTCCGACCCGCACCGTAGTTCGCAGCATACTAGCGCTCGGGGTTGCGTCAGAGTGGAAGTAACGTCGGCTGTCAACGTCAGCTGCCACTGCCACTGTCAATGCCAGCTGTCACTGTCAGTGTCAGCCGTCGACGCCAGAGGTCACAGCCATCGCCGACTCCACTCTCCATAATCTCCAGGCGCCGTCATGTATATTACACACAGCTTATCCGTACCCAAAATATAACAAACTAGCGACCCGCCCTCGCTTCGCTTCGGTATACTTCTATCTCTATATAAAATATTACATTAAAATATAATATTTATTATCAGGTACTTATTTACCTACGAAACGAATTTAAAGCGAATTCAAAATTCCTTCAAGTTAAAATCAAAGTGGCAACCACGCGACTTTTTTCTAATACTTGCATTTTTAAATTCGTGATATCTTCCGAAAGAAATGTCCGAATTGAATAATTCAAAAAGTTATTTAAAGGTACTGAAGCCGTCTTGAATATTAATTTATTTTGATAAGGATTAATACCAAGGTACAAATAAAGAGCCTTTTCAAGCGGCGACACATAAATTAAATTTTTAGAATAAAAAACCGCTTACTGTGACATAACTATAATATTTAGACATATGCTGTCGCGACACTTTTTGTAGATAATGGAGAGTTCTGCAAAGTCGTAGTAAATGATTTTATTCTATCATCAATGGTTTTCGCAGCGCACGCGACGTAAGTAATTTTTCAGGTCATTTTTTTACACCTTGGGTTACATTATTGGAGTTTTAGTAAGGATCCCTAATTTAAAAAAAAATATAATATAGCCTATGTTACTTCTGAATAATGCAGCTTACTAATGGTGAAAAAATTATTGCAATCGGTCCAGTAGTTTTTGAGTTTATTCATTACAAACATACAAAAATACAAATCTTTCCTCTTTATAATATTAGTATAGATGACATCATGTGAAAGTGTTGAACATTTGTCATCTCTTTGACAACTTCTAACGTTAAGAAGGACCAAATATTGTTAGCTATTCTCTCTCGCTCTGCTTCTGGGAATACTCTCCATTTGAGCTTTTCAAAGCGTTCGTTACTCGTCTCTATTGTGAACTCAAACAGTTTAAACGACTTTGTACCGTAAAGAGACCGTGGGACCTATTTGTACATCGCTTTTAAGTTTAAAGTTCTTTGCAACACATTTTGTAGATGAAATAAAAGGAAGTATAGCCAGTCACATAGTCCAATTACTTACACAAAACAATTAGGTAATACGTTTCTATGTACCTACTTATTATTTTGGAATACAAAGGTTCCAGTGTATACTATATTCCTACTTTGGTTTTTCGCTTGAACCCGGGTTATAAATTATTGAATCAGATGTGTTTCAATACAATTCGTTCAGAAACCTGAACTATGTTGGAAAAAAAAATGGATGTAAGTACCACACACTTAAATAAGTCATAAGCTGTAAGTCGAAAACAATAGTTTATTATGCCACTGTTGTTATGATATATGCAACGTAATACCGGGCGCGTCGGCTTCCACGTGAATACAAAATGCAATTTTCCATCGCCGTATTGTGCATTGTGACGATATGCATTTCAATAACTTTTATCTGACGAACAGACTCGCATAAAGATAGTTTTACAAATACAACACGGTGTGATGGATATGCCATTTGAAGGGAATTTACGACGCGCAGTAGCAGTTGATTTGTATTTGTAGATATAGTCCAGAGCCTGAGAAAGGACATAGGCTACTATTTAACCGACTGCGCTATAAAGAAGTAATGTTTTACCCGTTGAACCTCTCAACGCGGATGAAGTCGCGGGCGGAAAGCTAGTTCTTCATAGTTTTAAGTAAAATAAGTAAGAGCGCAAAAACTGGGTAAGTTATTTTTTCATTGCAAATTGGTTTTCATTTCTTGGTATAATAAAAAGATCAACATTTTTTTCCTTACGAACCTAATTTATCCGTCCAGATGCATGAAACAGAATAATTCTTTGGGGATAGTTTCAATTATGTTTGTGATGATGATAGCTCTTAGCCGTTTTCGGCTACGGCGACTACTAACTAATAATAATAATTAAGACATAATAAAATACATACATATATATGCAATATAAATAAAACATTATGGGTTTGGCTATTGATTTACCCTTTGGTGCGCTCTCCAGTGACTTATAAAACCAATCTTGGCTTTAAACGTGCGCCCGCAACTTGGACACGTCAGCACGCCCTCGCTGTTCCTTAGGTACGGGACAGCCGCAGGAGGACGGGCTTTTCGTTCGTCTCGCTTCGTGTCGAGTTGCAACAACCTCTGGTCTTCAAATGTTTGGACATTTTGGTGCACCAAACGCCTCCATTCCGGCCGCTGAGCTGCAAGATTCTCCCACTGAAATGGCTCAATATTGCAGCGTTTGAGATGTCTTTTCAGAACATCCTTGTACCTAAGATACTGACCTCCGCGCTTGCGTTTCCCCTGCTGGAGTTCTGAGAAGAATATGCGCTTTGCCACTCGCTCCTCCGCCATTCGCACTACGTGTCCGCTCCATCGCAGTTGTCTGCGCATGAGGTAAGCTTCAATGCCACAAACATTAGCACGCCGCAGCACTTCTGTGTTCCGTACACGGTCAGTCCATCGAATGTTCATGATATTGCGCAGACATTTTAGATGGAATCTGTCTAATGTGCGAATATGGTGTCGATATGCGGTCCACGTTTCGGCAGAATATAAGAGGTTTGGCAACACAATTGCCATATATACAGCGATCTTTGTCTGCAGTTTTAGGTCGTGAGAGTGGAAGACTTTAGCACTCAGTTTACCGAACGCAGCAGCAGCGGCACTAATTCTGTTGTTAATTTCTGAGTTTATGTCACATTTTGATGTTACTGTGCTTCCCAGATACCGGAACCTGTCAACCTGCTTCAACACATCTTCGTCAAGTTTTATAGTTAGCATTTCATTGCCGCGAGTGTCTAATGACATAACCTCTGTTTTCTTGACACTTATTTTCAAACCAAACTTACAACAGACTTTATGAAACTCGCTCATCAGCTTCTGCAAATCGCCCGGGGATTCTGCCATAAAACATAAATCATCCGCATACATAATGTCTGTTATAAGTGCGTGCGATACTTTGGTGTTAGATTTGAACTTTGCCAAATTAAAGAGGCTGCTGTCAGTACGGAAACGGATGCGAATACCCTCGGAAGTGGTCTGTAAGACTTCACGGACTGCAACTGCAAAATACAGAGCGAACAGCGTGGGTGCTAGCACGCAACCTTGCTTCACCCCACAGGTTACGGGAAAGAAGCCCGATTGGTCGAAATCAGCAGCAACACAGCACTGCATATCGTCGTGCAGAAGCCTAAGAAGTTTCACAAACCTTTCCGTACACCCAATTTTTTCTAGCACTATCCAGAGAGCTTCGCGAGGCACGCTGTCAAAAGCTTTTTCAAGATCAACGAAACAGAGGTAAAGTTGTTGACCCTGCTCTCTACTCTTTTCTTGAAGCTGACGAACAGAAAAGATTGCCTCGCAGGTGCCCCGGCCTGGTCGAAAACCGAACTGAGTCTCCGGCAGCAGTTCTTCTGAGAGTTTCAGAAGACGATTAAGCAAAACTCTTGCAAAGATTTTCCCAGGAACCGACAAAAGAGAAATGCCACGGTAGGAACCACAATCAGAACGGTCGCCTTTGTGCTTATAAAGGGGTATAATACGCGATACTTTAAAACAATCTGGCACTTGCTCTTCCTGCCACATCCGTACAAAGAGCTCCCATATGTAAGAGTGCAGCTCCTCACCGCCGCCCTTTATCAGCTCACTTGGTAAAGAATCGACTCCCACAGCACGGTTGTTTTGTTGCTGTTTTATAGCCGAAACCACTTCTTCTAGCAACAGATGGTCATCTAAATATTCTGCTATAGGGAGTTGCACTATGGCCTTAATGTGTTGTAAGTCAGCAGATCGGTCTACATTAAGAAGGGTGTTAAAATATTCAGACCATCTATTGAGTACATCTTCCTGGACTTTAGTAGACCCTCTCCATTGGCAGACTTCAAAGGTACTTTAGTGTGGCTGACAGTACCCACCAGTTTACGGATCTCATTGTAAAACTCCCCAAGCTGCTTAGTATCAGCAAGCCATTGCATTTGCATAGATTTGTCTTTCCACTATTTGTCTTTCAAACCCCTAGTAAGTTTGCGGAGTGCCATACTACTTTCCTTAATTACCACGCTTTTATCCTTTGCACGCTGCCGTAAAAGATGTCGGTGTTTACTCATCGCCTCTGTAAGTCTTTTATCGTTATCATCATACCAGTCTTCGTATTTCTTACTTTTAAGGCCTAGAGTGGCAATAGCAGTATCCAAGATGTGATTAGATAAGGAAGTCCAAGTAGCATTGATACTGTTATTTACTGGATCTTGAGCTTTTAAAGCACCGGATAAGGCCTGTGCGTACTTCTTCCTAGTCTCTGCATCTGCCAGCATATTTACGTTCATGCATTTGGGCTTTATATTTACGTTTCTACGCGGACGACGTAGACTGAGGCGCAGCCTGGATATAACTAGCCTGTGATCTGACCAACAGTGCGCACCACGCATAACACGTGTAACCTGGACTTGAGCAACATGCGCCTGCCTGACAATAGCATAGTCAATTAAATGCCAGTGCTTTGATCTAGGATGCATCCATGTTGTTTTGTACTTAGCGGGAAGGCGGAACATGGTGTTTGTAATCACAAGGTTGAATTGTGCACAAAACGCAAGTAACAGCTGGCCGTTACTGTTCATATTTCCTACACCATGTCTGCCCAAAACTTTAGGCCAGGCTTCATACTCGTCCAACTCTAGCATTAAAATCTCCAAGAAGAAGGATTTGCTCATTAGGTCGTATATTACGCATGCAACGTGTTAATTCCTCGTAAAATGCGTCTTTAATTTCATCTGATTTGTCAAGGGTTGGTGCATATACACTGATTACATTTAAGAAATTGTTTTTATTCAGATGGAGACGTAAAGTTGTTATACGATCTGAAATGTGAACCGGGTACTCTTGTAATTGAGACACAAGTTGGTTCTTTATAGCAAATCCAACACCTGATCGTCTGGGCTCGGACAAGGCAGTGCCCTTCCAAAAGAACGTAAAACCACCACCGCTTTCTATCAGCTCCCCTTCCTCTGCGAGATGAGTTTCACTAAGGGCCGCAATATCTACGTTGTAACGACGGAGCTCTCGAGCAACAATAGCGGTTTTACGTTCCGGACAAGCGTTTCTATCGTGATCTAAAAGGGTTCGAACGTTCCATGAGCCAAAAGTCGCGTTGACTGTTTTATTTTTATTACTATTATTTAATTATTAATTATAGTAGTAAATTATTATGTTTGTAATAATGAAACAAAACCTCATCGGTCATGTCGGATTGCCGTCTCACCGAATCATGAGAGTAAGGGAATAGAGAGTGCAAGTAGTGTTTGCGCGCACTCTCGTGCACTATAATATCCATGCCTGGCGTGAATAAGTTGTCAAGTCTAAAACGGCCTGCTAAATCAGGATATTAAATAAGTAAATGGCTGTGCCTTCGTAAAGTGGTAATTTTTCTGACCTTTCGTCAATACACCTGATACACGCCTATTTGGTTGGATAGCGTCGGAGCGGATTTATTCCGTGATGCAATTATAAATTTCTCTGAATGATTTCCATTTAACGCCATTATTTTTTTTTGTTTTTCATAAAAGGCTAACAGGATGACCTCACCTGATGATAAGCGGCAGTGAGATCTACATATGAGGTCGACAGGCACTATAGACCTTATTGAGTCTGTCGCACTCACCCTGAAGGCGTGCTTAATTGCCTGAGGAGTTCAGGATCGTAGGAGGGAGGGATAACATGAGCTGGAAAGGCATTCCATGCCGTAATAATAATTTTATGTGCACGTGTCTAGTTGAAATAGTTCTTCAGAGCATGTCCCGATATAGAGACGGTAGAGATAAAACATAGACCGGCAATGTCTCTACGTAATTGAAGAGGTTAAGGGTTTCGGACACCTCTAGATAATCGAAAATACGGATAGCACGTCGCTGCAACCTGTCGAGGGCATCAAGTAATTAATTTGCGGAGCCATCACAGATATGAGACAATATTCCACAAATGGGGGAACTTATGCCTTTACAAAAGGCAGAACTGCAACGGGGTGATAAATCGCCGCGCTCTATTCAGAATCCTCAGGATAATCGGAAAGTTTGAATTAGGATATCCTATTTATACAGGTTTTATTAACCATACCTGGCTTGATTTTGGAACACATAAATGTTTTAAATTGTCCTATTGAACATTTATGAGTGAGTTTTTAACAATCGTGTGTAAGTATGTGTGTTTAAATAAGTGACGTGACTAAACTATTATGTATATTATTAGTGCTAACTATCAGATATGGCAAATATTTTCACTTTCAAAACTATTTTCTGAACATTTTACTGAATTCGTTATAGGTTGGTAACATATTCACCTTTTATTTTCTAGCATTCTTACAAGAAAATAAAACAAAAATTTCAAGGTCACATTATACTCAAACTGGAGCTTTGATTAGAAACAATAGAAGGTTAATACTGCCCTTTCCTGTGTCAACTAGTTTACACAGAGGATGGTGCCAATGTTGCGCACAATGCAACAATTTTCCTTTGTTGCCGGTCGTTGAGCTACAGTGCGGCGGTGAATTTGATTACAGTTTCATTCGGCCATTGAGCTTATTCACTGCACCCAAATTTGATCACTGTATTTGTTTGCACCTGCCGTCCACGAGGTTTTATTGAATTCTTTGTAGTTTATTTTATTTACGAGTGTGTTTTAGACTGTAAAAGTTTTGTAACGGTTTTAATTTGACATTAAGTACCAATAATTTGGATTTTTTCCTAAGTGACTGCGCTTGGCACCGGACTTGCGTAGGAGCGGTTTGCTCTAACCCCTGTTGCCTTAATGGGTTACCTATGTACCTGTGTGACCTGGTACTCGAGTACTTTATGGTATAAACTGAGGTATCTCTATATACGTGTTAGGGATTCATTCACCAGCCGATAGTTTATACATATCTATACTAATATTATAAAGCTGAAGAGTTTGTTTGTTTGTTTTTTTGAACGCGCTAATCTCAGGAACTACTGGTTCGAATTGAAAAAATCTTTTTGTGTTTTGTAGACCATTTATCGAGGAAGGCTTTAGGCTATATAACATCACGCTGCGACCAATAGGAGCAAAGATACAATGGAAAATGTGTAAAAAACGGGAGAAAACGCGAACGAAGTCGCTGGCACAGCTAGTGTACCTATTCATAAATATTTCAAAAAGCTGTTCTTTTGTTTTCATTATGAATTTTAGATTTTAGATTAGTTAGATTAGCTGCAAAGTTGTAGAAAAAACTGTGAGCTACATTTTTTACTTATATCATCCCACATCAGTGGCGTCAGTAGGGTCAAACAAGTTTTCGAAAATATTAAATATTATAAAATATTCACCAAGACGTGTCTTAGTAGGTAAACTTCAATCATAAGCCCAGTACATAAACGTATAGGAGCTTTTTATGAAAGCACAAATCACAGTGTGTGCACTAATATGAACCAGACTAGCAAGAGACAAATTATTGAGTCCATTAACTTTACTTCAAATACAGAAACAGCAAACAACGGGATGAATTCACAGGTAAATGAGGCTTATATCACGTCGACACTGTATATTCGATGTTTGCGTAATCGATCGTGATTACTCAATGTATCGAATACTACGATTAATTAGTTAAAAGCGTTTGGGCTATCGCAAATTTCATTAAATAAAGCTGAGGCTTAACAGATACCACAGAGTAACTCTTTCTGTCCGTCTTGGACGTCAAAACCGATACAGAGATAGTCTAAAACACTGGTGAGATTCTTTTTGACCGACTCTGAGAAAAGATCAATATTTTGCGCGATAAACGACTGAATCTGGATGACGCGGGCAAAAATATTACCTATATTATTACATCGAAGGCAAGTCGGTGAGACTCAAGACTATTTTCTATTTATCTAATTTAATCCCGTTTAGAGTTTTGGCGTGAAAACGCGAAAGTTACTTTCGCATTTATGATATTAGTTATTAGGATTCAAATAAATTTTACAAGCATGTTTTCCGTTGCTTGCAAAGTGTTTTTTATTTATTTTAATTGAGTTCATAGCTCGAATATCATATTCGTTTAAACTACGCCTTACTCAGATGAATATACGAGGGACTGACATAGTTATGAAATTTGATGCAAGTCAGAAACCACTGTCGGCTTCACGGAATAAAATATGGTGCAACATTTTTTAAATTTCGAATCCAACATTTGAATTTAATTATTATTTTCTAGGTAAAAATGTTTGAAATGAGCATAAAAAGTTAACTACGTCTATGACTTTAGGAAATCCAAATTAAGTTTTTCAGTACATTGCTGCAGGCTCTATGGATGCATAGGTAACGTTAAGATAACTATTGATATAATTATTATACGAAGCTCCGCCACAGCTTTTAAAAAATTTGTTAATTAAGTCCTTTTGATGGTTCTACATGATGCATTATTAATGCTAGCCTGAAATATACATTTAAATATTTGTCTTTCATCTAGTGGCTAAATGAGAGCTGGAACTTGTTGATACCAATCAAATTAAGCGATGCATTCCCGAAAGTGTTCGAAATATCAATCAGTTTATTAAAAGGGCAGTCCATATCAAGATTGGTTGGGAAAGGTCAAACTATCTGTATGTCGCAATCATCTGGTTGACTCTGCTAGGTCTGCTAGGTAGCCGATTATATGTATAAATATAACTTTTAATAAATATAAATTATGTTTTGTACGTTCGGAAAAGAAAAAAAAACTTATTTATGCTCGCGAACGTGACAGGTGAAAATAGTGAACGTTTCAAAATAATGCACTATTTTTTATTGTCGGAAGTATAGCGACGTGGAGTCTTATCAGACATCACGACACATGCTTAGTGCTTGCTTGGATGCTTTTTAGTGTCACTTTCTAAATGTATATTCCTTTTTTTATAATCTGTGTGCTATTTTTTCATGTTTAATTTGTTATTGATTAATAACATCAGGTTTATCTTGTTGAGGCTCATGGAAAAGGGATCGCTCAATGGGTTGATATACTGAAATAATAATATACCTACTGTAAAAAGATTGAATTAAAAATTGAAACACGTGGGCGCTAACAAGTACTTAATGTTTATTTTTTGCCGGGGTTTTTTAAAATTTGTATAGTACCTATCTATACCTATACCTGGTCCCCGGTATATCCCCGGTTCGAGTCCGGGGTCGGGCAAAATTTGTGTGAGTTTTTCTGTGATGAAATTACTTAGCCCGGAGTTAGGAAGTTGGCGGTTGAACGCCCGTGCCTCGGAAAGCACGTTAAGCCGGTGGTCCTGCGTCCGATCTCTCATCGGTCATGTCGGATTGCCGTCTCACCGAATTATGAGAGTAAGGGAATAGAGAGTGCACTTGTGTTTGCGCGTACACTTGTGCACTATAATATGTCCTGCGCACTTGGCTGATCTCAATTGAGATCGGCCGCCATGGCTGAAATCGGTCGGACGCCTTATTATTACCTATACCGGTATAGGTATAGGTATAGGTATATGCCCGTTTTTTACCCGAAACCGATAGGATTATCTTCACCAGAAGTGGAAAACATGCTGAGTTTATTAATCGAAGTGCAACCTTTGACGTGTTTCCTGACCTCTACCGACCTACTTCGTGAAAGCAAAAAATGATGAGTCTGATAAGCTCCAGCGGGATTCGTGTGAAAATCGATTTATTGCTGAAATTCGAGCACGACAGACTTTCAGTTGTCAGATTCACTGGAAGCATTCGTTCGTTGGAAAAACTTTTATGGGATATTATCGCGAACGCAACATTTGCGAATAACCGTTTTGAAATGAATATTGGATTTTTGCTTTGCTTTGTTATTTCATGATCGTTTTGCGAATTTGCAGTATAACCTTTGATGTTTTTGAAAGTACATATTCTAAAAAATGTTATTTATGCTCCCTAATAAAACTGGAGCGAGATTTTTTTTTCATCCGCTTGTATACTATGTAGTGCTTTTATGATAGTGATCAGAATTAATTATTTTAATCAGGGAAAGAAAATAATAAATACATGGACATAATTGATCAAAATTCCTTTATTTATTGTATACGCATTTCACAACCATGCACCTATAATCATCAATTTAGTAAAAATTAGGTTTTACCACCGTTTCTTAGCAGAATACTCTGGCAACAAACTGCATAGTTACTCTTTTGAATCGAAAATCATGAAAGAATAAGATAAGATAAAACCCTTCCCTTTGACTCACCCTCTATCTATTAAAAAACCACATCAATATCCGTTGTGTAGTTGTGTAGAGATTAAACGCGGGAAGCGATTTTGTTTTACTATGTATGTAGTGACTGCAAATTAGCCCAGTCATACAATTATACTAGGTTTACTATAAATAAATAGAAGCCTGTAAAGCCTGAGAAAATCTAGGAATCTCTTGCAAAAATAAACTAACGTCGCTAACCCTATTTCAGACAAGTAACATTCGAGCAAAGATTATTTTTCCAAGTATCAGCATTGCAACTAACTAGCGCGTCCCCCACTGGTACTCTTTTGAAAAGTATCGCTATACTAATGAGGAAGATCGGCGCATCTGTCTGTATCTGGAATGAGGTTGAATTTACACGGCCTTGTTATAAAATTTACCACGTCAAAGTGAGCCTTATGTGTGAATAGTAAGGGTTATTTTTGCGCTATAGTTTGTTGTACAGGGCTGTCAATTATCGAGCTGGTTCCGAGTGTTCGGTTTAGATAAACAGCGCGCAAGCCAGACAAAAGGGCGGCCGATTGGTTCCAATGAATGGCCAGCCCATCATCCGTATTATTTCTATTTTATTGTGGACGGATATTCCTCGGGAGGCCCGACGTTCGTAGATTAATATTAAATAGTTACTGGGTCATAAGGGGAGGTTGTCCGTGTTTATTGATTCGACACAACGGTACCTATTGCGCAACCCTTTATGGGCGAGTAACACTAATTACAATTGTAGGACATTTAACAGATAAGCGAATTTATATTGACATCGTGTCTTATCTCTTTAGATTCAAGGTTTTAAATACTGACCATTTTTAAAACCTAATAGCTGTAGGAAGATTCTGTCAAAATTTATGAGGCTCGTGCCCCAACAGTGAGGACGCATGTGGGCTGTTGCTGATCCATCCCACATTTCAATTCTAAGATTGTCGAAAATTTTGTAAATGCGTAAAAATACAAAAAAATATAAATATTCAAGGTTGAGCAAACATAGGAACCTGCCAAATATGATTTTATCGATACAGAGTTAGAAATGTTGGGGGATAACAAGCAATTTTATAAACAAGGTATTAGCTAAATTGGAAAATCAAAGCCTACCGATAAGTATTATCGTAAGTTACTAAAGGTTACAACTATGAAGGTTATCTCCTATAATTGCCAACATATTACCTTCAGATGTATCATAATAATCACGTCGAAACGCCATAAATCACCCGACAATAGCGCTGATAGGTGGTTGGCGGCTATTTGTCATCTGTCTTATTTCCTCAGTAAACACTGTTATTATGATAGGCGTAGTATCGCACAGCATTATTTTCAGTGTGATGACTCTTTGAAATTGATGTCTACCATTATATTGTTTACTGATTGTTTATGTTGATTTTTCTACCCTTTTGCCTCGGGAAAGTATCTTCCTTAACATTCTTCTTCTTATGAAAGTCAGTTGATGTTGATTGCTGTGTTAAAACAGTAAGAATTAGGTGTATGAGTAATAAAATGTTCTTTCACAAAACGTAATTCATGCTTTGTTTTTTTTAAGTTTTCCAAAAAGATCACATTGAAAAATATCGCAAGCAGAAGTATCAGACCAAAAAATCCTAGGCCTTTCCCAAATAATTTGATGGACCATTACTTTTATTACGTGCGTGGTGAACGCGCTTTCGGGCGAAACCTTTTCGCAAGACGGCGAGATCCGATGTTGGAGGCGGATTTAAATCTAAACTACTTCCACACGAATAACAATAAATCTGCCCCTTCTTGCCTTTACATTAAGGGCCAACTCTGTTTGCTTAAAGCGAGAAGACGGGAATTGCTGACCTCTTTTGGGTTCTCAGATATAGCAAATGTTTATGTATAGGATACTTAATTAATCAGGCTAAACCAAAATTATTTTATTGCAATCTAGAAGGGTTTGATCTAGGTCGTCTATGTTTTTCAATATTATTCTTATTAAAACACAAAAATACTTAAATACAGATAAAAATATATTAACAAGTTTTTGCTAGTAAAATAAAAAAAAATGGTGGGAAGATTTTCTGTGACATATGATGCAAATGCCATTTGAACAATTACCTACATCGATTGAAAGTTAATATGCACATTGTGCAAAACTTTACCTATTAATATCGAAGAGTATACGATTATTATTAATCTGCCCAAGCCTTTAACACCGCCCTCCCCACTGACAAAATATGTACCAATAAATACCGCTAAATGCTCAATGTTCAAAAAAGTCGCTCATTGCGCAGCGTTAAATATCTACAGGAATTAAGCGGCTTGTATGAACACCGATGTAATTGTGCGTATAAAATTATTTCTATTATACGCGTAATGTATTTTACCCGGAGTAGGAACAGCGAGTCGGTAGCAACAGCCTCCGCGACGTATCCTCAGAATGAAAATAAGACTTTTTTGTAGAAATCGCCTTGTACATTTTATTACATTTGGAGGCGTAATATTCCACTGTGTACGACATTCATTTTTATAAATTGGGCCACGAACACATTATTTAACATCATTTGTAAATTTCCTTATTTATATGTTGTATGCCAAAAATTTGTTGGTGTTTACTAGGTAATGAATATCCGTTAGTTCTTTATCTAGATCAAAGGCCATTAGGTGATGAATTGTCTATTGTAATGTGCAGAAAACTGAAGGTCAAATAAAAACTATCAAACTAAAAACGAACAGCTACTTTGCAATTATTTCGTAAAGTTAAATCAAAGCTTCAAATTCAGAACTTTTTATTGAACCAAAATCTAATAAACTTCAAAAGATAGCTGGGCATAGCACTAAAGTACCCGCAAATTATATTCTGTTCTGACCCCTGCTTCTAGCCTAAAAGCGATCGAAGGGTGCGGACAGCCTAGTTAGATGTCATGTCGCAGGCAAATGTGGAATTCGTCATTGTTGCTCTAAACAAAAGAAATCATCCCCCATAAATTTGATTAAACCAACTCTGCATCTACGGTTTGCACAAGTTACTTCTCACGTAATATACCTGCACGAAGCAAATACTTCAACACCGTTTTAAGTTCGCTAAGATTATTCTTTATCTTTCTGTTACGGTAAATTTGTTTAATATAACTTTTACGAGAATACTGTAAAATTTTATATTTAACCTCAGCAGATTGGCATAATCATTCATATAAGTACTCCACCTACGAATTGCATAGTGGCCTTTATGAAATGAACTCCATGGATCTCACCGGTGGACTGTTCTCTTCTATTTCGAGACTGCGCGGGCTACACTAGTTTCAACTGAAATAACGACTTGACTGCGACATGGCCGGTGCTTTGCGGTACTTAAGTGTAGTATGTAGCGGGTGTGTTGTGTGAGACGGCACTAAAAGCTTCCCTGTGCGGTCACTGTCGAACTTCGTAACTGGTGGTGGACAAGACAATGGCTTAGGCAAACTGTCGGCTATGATGGGAGACTATAAGAGTTGTGTTTGGTTTTAAGCGTATACTTTCGCCTGGGTTGGAGATATGTGACATATACTATGTATATTTCAGCCATCATCGTATTCAGTCAAGAAAAAAATACTTCCAACCATTTTTGTTACTCAGACCCAACTTTTACTACACCTATGGGAAAAGCGCACGAGTAGGTATAGTCGGAAAATCAAATCACTATATAAATAAATATTTGCTACCTTTATAGTAAACTGAATTTTCCTATATTGTACGATTACATTACGTAACATTAAAACGTTAGGTACATATATTAAATTAAATGTAACTTTTGGTCTTCTCTGTGGGCCCCAGAAAGCGTTATTTACAAGTTTTTGTCCTTAATTTTTTCAGAACAGTGTTTTCTTTGGAAGCAAGGTAACAATAATTATTTATTTACCAAATTACTTCGTTCTTAAATAACAAGATAATTACACCCCTCTTAGCGGCGGGTTCTGGATGAAACAAGGGTCATTAAGTATGCAAATTCTTGTAGCCACCTGGCTTCAAAGCCCAGCTTAAAGACAGCGTGAGGTCGATTCTGTTAAAACCTGGTTAGGTTTAGCTAATCTGAGTGCTAGAGCTAGACCTAAATAGTTACTATCTAGGCATTGAATGAATTAAGTAGGTACTATTACAGTAGGTACTAATGTGGTTTTAGCCGTATCTGTATGGATTCTAGTTAAATGTTTGTTTATGCACAGTTTCAGTGTTGCAACTTTTCATAAAGCTATCCATAGTATCGATCCGGGCCCCTTTTAAAAAGGTACTATAAAGAATTATTTCTAAAGTATCGTACAGCTCGGTTTCATCGCATTGAAATAAGTTGAATGTATGTCACTTTGTATAACATTTTATTATGAAAAAAAAACAATAGTCCTTTTGAGAATGGCATCCGTAGGCAAATGTAGCATAAGCGACACACACTGGCACGTTTAGAATGCGCATAAAGGGTAACCAGAGTGCGCTTAACCGCTGCACTGAAGGCTCTCACGGCAAGTCCGCGCCATTTTCCCACGCAGCGGCTTCGTCAGCCAATGGAAAAAGGTTAATTTCCGCTCGCATACCTTAATGTGTCTCTATTTAAATAACACAAGTTGCCCTCTTCAACGGACGGCACGGTTTTACTGCGTCGCGAAATGAGAATAACTGGTATAAAAAGTTCGTGGAGTGATGTTTTTGGGTCATTCGTTTGAAGAACTCGAGTTATAATATTTTGTGGGTAATTAGCAAGGTACTTTGGCGAAGTTTATAATAGATAAATAATTATAATAAAAGTAAAAATAGATTACGTGAAAATTGTCTAATTACTTGGTTTATTTTAGTGTAAATAAGAATTGTGCCTCTACCGATCTTTCAAACTTGCTCCTTCTTAAGATGGACGATTTATACTCAGTTTCAGTTTATATAAAGTTGCTGTAAATAGCAAATACACATGTTTCCATGTTTGTGGAAGTAAAATTTGTTTCGTAGTAAAATCTATATTTAGGAGAAAAATAATAAAACAAAATTTACAAAATTATACATTTAATACCAAGTCAAAATATTATGGCACTTAGTCAAAGTCAACCTACCCATTAATATAATCACTTAGACTTATTCTACTTATAAATAATTTATTATGAAATACCATAAAATACAAAATACTGGTTACATAGATTTTTGTTTAATACATTCATGTCTTAACAAAGTTGTGGCATTATATACTTGCAATGAAACGAAGTTTGTGACATATTATGAAAATAATCTTTATCTAATTTGGTTTTAAATTTGGTTACATAGCACTCTTTCTGGTAACATATACATTAAGCTATATGTACTATAAACCAACATCTTAACATTCGGAGATAAAAATGCATTCAAAATGCGGATTGTCAAAAGTCAAACCCACAGATTAATACAAGATAACCCTGCAAGCAAACCCTAAACGGCGGTACTGCGCAGTAGTTCTTTAGTTCATCCGCAGTTAGTGGGCGGCGTCGGCGGCGGGACAGGCGGGCGGCGCGCGCGCTGGTGTCAGGAATTGGTTACATACGAAATACCATTTTAAGTTGGATACATAATTGAAGTTAATCAGTGAATTTTCTTTTGTTTCTATCATAATAAACCTTTACATTCCTAATTTACAGAGTTAACCAGCGTATCTTTGTCTCACGTGGTCACCTATCCTGCTTTTTGCACCACCAATAGTTTCAACAACGTTGTTTGTGTAACTTTAGACTACATTGTCAAATTTTGTGAGACTGTTTCATTATACTACCCAGCGTGTCTCCGCCTCACAGTGTTATCGATATCTCTGCAAGCGTTGCAACAGTACTTCCTAAAAGGCGGCACTGCGCAGTAGTTCTTCAGTTCGTCCGCCGCGAAGTATTCGCAGTATTGGGCGGCGTCGGCGGCAGGGCAGGCGGGCGGCGCGCGCGCGGGCGGACAGGAATTAGCTACATACGGGATACCAGCTTAAGTTGCAGTGAATTTTCTTTTGCTTTTTATTAAACAAACCATTACATTTCTAATTTACAGAGTTACCCAGCGTGTCTTAGCCTCACGTGATCACCTATCCTGCTTTTTGCACCACCAATAGTTTCAACAACGTTCTTTGTGTAACTTTAGACTACATTGTCAAATTTTGTGACCCTTTGTTTCATTATACTAGCCAGCGTGCCGCCGCCTCACAGTATTATCGATATCCCTGCAAGCGTTGCAACAGTACTTCCTAAAAGGCGGCACTGCGCAGTAGTTCTTCAGTTCGTCCGCCGCGAAGTATTCGCAGTATTGGGCGGCGTCGGCGGCAGGGCAGGCGGGCGGCGCGCGCGCGGGCGGGCACCGGCGCACGCGACAGCGGCGGCGGCGCTCTCGTGGCTTCGGGCCGCAATACAGCTCGTTGGACGCCGGGCATGAGAGGGGACGATAGGATACCCCTCGGCCGCATGTTGTTGAACACTGTTTAGAAAAAAGAATCTCTTTTAAACATCATTCTTCATTAAAACAATACAACACGGTTAATATCCCAGACAGTTTCAATTTTCTTAAAAACAAATTGGTTTATCTATTTCTGTATCTACTATCTATCAGTGTAGTATGTGTCACTGTATCTATTAAACATATATCAGCGGTTTCAGTCAGGGGATACCAGTCACAACTATCTGTCCGGTGGTTGGTGAACGGTATACGGGGAAGCGACCCCGGCTCCTCGAGCTACTATCGACTCAGTCCAAATCATCCGAAGCGATAGTAAGTATCCTTCCTCCCCTTTTCCTTCCCCCGTCATATATCCTTGCTAAGCGTGGGAACGCAATGACCTCGTTAAAAAAATGTACAAGGCAGAATGGCGGCGAGGTGGTCCACAGCCCGTCACGTCACGTTTGCCACAGAGGTGAAAAGTGGATCGCTGGAAGTGATCTCTGCCTACAAAAGGCGTGATTTTATGTATACAATGTATGTATGTATGTATGTAAAGATATATCGAAATATCATTTCAATTTTGAATTGAGATAGTTGTTACGTGAAAGGGTAACAGACGGAAAGATAACTAGGCTGACAGTGATAAAATAACTTTATTGCATTATATGAACATATTTTCACATGTTGCTATCATCAAATTTAAAATATAAAGCGCTTATTGCGGTTGCGGTTACGCTTCGATTCGAAAGTGTGAACTGTATTTTCTGTGTAATTGCATTAACCTCCCGTAAACTAGTTAGCCAGACGGCCACGGCTCGTGTTAATTAATTGGTCGACCGTCAAAACACGGTTTAAATAAAATTAGAACTTGAGCCTCCATTAACTACCTTACTACCATACCTACATTACTACCATAAAGCAAAAGACGGTTAAAATCTATGTCCTTCCCCAGTCTTCAGACTATGTGTGTCGTGTGTACTAAAGTTAATTTCTATCAGCAAATGTGGCTTCAAAGCACGAAAGAGCAAGAATTTATACGGAGACTATTAAACTCTACGAATAAACACCATTGTAAAAGTATGACCTTTCTACCTGAAAACTTAGATAAAGCCTGAAGATATAAAACAGTTTTAGTATCAATACTAAAATATGATAAGACCGGCGCCTCTAAGTCTAACAGAACGATGTCTAAGTCTATGACAGTAGTAAGTATTCGAGCGGTAATCTAGACTTTAATCCGAACGGCGAATAAAGTTATCCTAGTCAATTCAACTTTAGTAGTTTTAACTTGTCCATGAAGTACGAGAATATTGAGCTGGGGTATCTGTGGATTGAATCTCTTTCAGAACAATTTTCAATTGTATAAAACCTCACTTTGGAATTGACTAAATAGACCTAGATAGGTACGTATTATCTGTTATGGGGTGATGTAATGAGCATTTTATTAGGACGCAAATTTTAGAGCGTGAACAGATGCGAATAATTTGTGGACCAAGACGTTACATCCTGACTTCCTTCTTAAATCTGAGAAAGGAACTATCTCGTCACGCATTCACGTCAAACTATTGTACCGATTAAAATTACATTTGGTACACAGATCGTCTAGCTAGAGACAATAGTTTACATAAAATACATGGTTAAAGAAATTCGCAATGAACCCGCCAGACATGTCAGTCCTAAATTAAATGTGGAAGTTGCCCCAGTGGCTTTTACCAGCGTCGTCAATAGAATTACGTACCAAATGAAAGGGTTTACGTTATTTAACGAACCGTTTGCGTAGTGCCATCAAACATGAAATTGTATTTGCGTAGGGGCCCAAACACATTCATTTTTGATCTGATTGCGGTCAGTGTTGACTGTTACCATTTATTCTGTATGCTTCATTTATCAAACAGTGATGAATATCGGTGTGTCTATATTTCGTTGTTTCTCATACATATGGCAGGTAAGCCGTTAACGTTCATATATCTGATTAAAAAAAAGGAATATACGTAATACGAGCAGTAACTTTAATACGACCTATTTTATACTTAATGAATCATTTAATTTTAAAGTTTTTAACAATATGATTGTTTGTTTAATTAAAGTACTGTAAATACTGTTACAAGGTGTCTTCACCTAATCTATTTTCATTTCAGACTAAGTGTTTTCGAATGACCTCATTGCTCTATGCATTGAATTTATTAATTTTCAAGAAAGGCTCAGCCTACCGTCTAGAGAATTCATAATGAATGAATATTTAGGTGCCCAAAATTGATATCTACAAAATCTAGATTTTCAACCACCATTTTAGTAAAATTGTTGGTTTGTGATCGCAAAAGTAATATTACCTCAATCGCAAAGGTGAGGGGATATAAATCTAAGATAAATCAATACGGAGCAGACAGTAAATCCTGGATTCGACAAAGAATAGGCAGAATGAGGAAAATCGATTCGTAATTAAACTTGGCTCCGGCCTGAAGGCCGACATACTCTATATAGCTCATATTACGGGGAGTGTGTTTGTCTATCTTCAATGTCTCGAGGACGGTTATTGGTTCAATTTCAACGTATTTGCAAAGCTATTGTTTGCGGGCTGGGATGAATAGAGGATGTGTTTAGTTAAAGAGGCGATACGTATCGGTAACATGGCAAGATTCTTACTAAACTTTGATGTCTTGGTTCTGAATAGAAAAGTAGGTAGCTGAAAACTTAATACATGAAATTCTGAAAGCGTCTTGGTATTTTACGTATCTACACAAGTACTGCATTTATGTTAAACTTTCGCAAGTTTTAGTGCCACTCTATAGTTGTATATTATAATGATTGTTAACTGTCGAAGTTGTCATAATTACTAGGTAATATTGATTACTGATCTGCTGATCATGTTGCAGCTGGAAACTGAAAATGTCCGGGATATTTACTATGTTGTTTCGTTTGAATATATAAAAGTATGTATACTATATGCTGCAGTTGTATAGAAATGCTAGTTTACCGGTGTCCAGGGCATCTCCTGCCAGTAGACAGGGCAGGGGAGACGGTTGCAGGGCTGTTCCTTGTCGGGTTTCTCCGCAGGGCACAGGGCTGGCGACACGCTGTGCCTTATGAGCTCCATTCTTGAAGATGTGCTGCGATTAAAGAACAAAAAAATTTTTTGTTAAGAAAAAGTTGTTGTTATTTCTATGTAGGCCTAGATGCATCTGCAGTAAGTCTGTACCTCTCGCTTCCAAAAGAAATTATAGAAGCGTTTTTTGGCTAAGATTATTTCCTGCAACATACACATTTGTACCAGGTATGAAAACCAGTGATACAAAATTAATTGAAAGAGTAGGATCATAGTTGTCGGTTTGAATTGATAGTCGCAAAACGGTCACTAGTTGAGTGTCTTCGCCACAATCATTATTTAGGCATACAAACGCAATATCAACGCGCGTTTCGTAAACACGCTACGAAAAGTCTCAGAGGGCGACAGGCCTAAGAGTCGTATATAGGTAAAGATGTATCAAAATATGTTATTGGTATAGGCTAGAGACTAAATGTTTAGTCCGTTATTTAGATTACTTAAAATTATTGTACATACACGTACATTTTTATTTTGATTAACATAGGTACATGAAATTAAATGATCAAGTTATAGCGCTTAGATGTTTCGGATGAAGTCTCTTTTTTGCCTAGAAATGATGTCACAATCCCCCACTCCAGAAGTTTGATGAGCTATGATTTCATAATTTTTCCA
Source organism: Maruca vitrata (assembly GCA_039566165.1). NCBI lineage: Eukaryota > Metazoa > Arthropoda > Insecta > Lepidoptera > Crambidae > Maruca > Maruca vitrata. The sequence continues at coordinate 5,557,745 of CM076919.1, forward strand.
TCAATTGGAAAACCAAAAGATTACGTGTCCTATATTTTTGGATAAACTTTTTTTTTTATAATAGGCAAACAAGATGACCTCACTCCACCTGATGGTGAGCGGTAGTGAGATCCAAATATGAGGTCGACAGGCACAATACATCATATTGAGCCTGTCGCACTCACCATGAAGGCCTGCTTAAATGTCGTTTCACGACCCCGCCTGAAGAGCCCGGGATCATAGGAGGGAGGGAAACTATGGCACTTACTTTCGGACTAAATAGAATGTTAAAATGTTGACGTCATTCCTATTACTACGAGTACAAGTGTAGGTGATACTTACGTCCCCCTTCCGTTATCGCCCTAGTTTAGGGTAGTGCCCCAGTAGTGGGGACGTATATGGGCTGATGATGATGATGATGATGATACTTACGTCACGTTGGCTGGCACACAGAACAGCTGTCTCTCCTGCACTCCCGCCGAACCGCAGGTGGCGCTGCACTCCTCCCAATCTCCCGGAGACCATTTGAACTCGCAACTGTTTAACAAGCACATAGGTACAAAATTTAAGAGTATTCTATATACAATAATACTCGGCGTATATAGTCATCGTAACTAGATTTATGTGACCGCAACTTATGTTTTTTTAATTTAGTAAAATACGTTTTGTTGTGTGGGCGCATCTAGGTACTAAATCTAAATATCCCCACATGTCTGGTAATTTCTTATTTTAAGTTACTCAGGAATAAAATATTTGTAGTTACTCGGGAACCGTTGATAAACTAGCCGAAATTGTTATTATCATGATACTTATAAAAAATATTTCTTTGTTACCGTAATAATAAAATCTATCCTTTATACTTACAGAATGAATGCATGGATTCATTCATAAATAAGTAAGATACATGTGCAAAAAACTCTTAGTTTCTGTATCCATTACGAAACCGCATCGCTTTTAAAAATTGATAAAAAAGCCAGCAGTGGCATTTGGACGCCGATCCATCATCATCCCCCGTCGAACGGGAAACAACGAAATGAATCCGGCGGACTGTTCCATTCCATTATTAAATATTCACAATCGAATTTCACGGAACGGAAATCTTCACCGAAATTCGCAAAGCGAATTACGCTAGTGAGCGATAAACCGGTAATTTGCGAGGCCCTAATTGAAAAGCGTTGTCTGAACGAATGGCAACAAAACAAGCCTAGGCCATTCATTCCGATCGGCAACATTAATCGGACCTCCGAATCTCCGATATGGGAATCGATAAAGCTCCGATGCTTATCGAATCAGATAACGATCACTTTTTAAATAATGGACACTGTTACTTCATACGATGATCATTAATTTGGTAGATAGATTAGATAACGGGTGTTTCCATTAACAAGCCATTTGTCAGTTTTTCTTAATAGATTAATTCAGCTAATTTGAAATTTTGTGCTACCTCCTGACTATTTCGGGAACGTTACAGGTTAGAGCGAGTTTGCCCTTGATTGAAATATAACATAAGCATGACAGGTGACTTGATTTAGAGTATCAGGCACTATCCCACTGTCTGGTTTTAAATTCTACCTAGAATCGAAACCTGTCTGAGTATATTTATCGACCAATATCACTTTATTTACGTCTGCCTGTCCTCTCCTTTAACTAACTTGACGTGTGGAGAGTGGGAGGAAAATTTGTGCTCAAATGTACCTTAATCATAGGGCACTTATTATATTCAGCAAATATTTCCAAAGATACAATATTCCTTTGGAATACAATTGTTAAATGTTATTTTTTCCTTAAAAGCTTCGATGGCCGAGTGGTTAAGGTGAATGCTTGCCATGCATTGAGGTCGCCAGTCCCGCCACGTACCACTGTGTTTTTCAAATTTTAAATTCATATGTACGATTATTCGACGCTTTATCGGTGAAGAAAAACATCGTGAGGAAACCTGCTCAGTGTGCGGTGTACACCTACGAAGACATTCTCAGGTTGTGTAGTCACTCAACACGCACTTGCCCAGCGTGGGTCAAGGCCTTATCGCCTAGTTTAGGGTAGGCGCGATTCCCAGCAGTGGGGACGTATATGGGCTGATGATGATGATCAGTCAAGGGATACCAGTCACAACTATCTGTCCGGTGGTTGGTGAACGGTATACGGGAAGCGACCCCGGTTCCTCGAGCTACTATCGACTCAGTCCAAATCATCCGAGGCGATGGTATCCTTCCTCTCCTTTTCCTTTTCCCCGTCATATAACCTTGCTACTCGTGGGAACGCAATGATCTTGTTAAAACAATGGCGGCGACGTGGTCCACAACCCGTCACGTCAAGTTTCCCACAGATCTCTGCCTACCCCTCTGGGAAAAAGGCGTGATTTTATGTATGTATGTGTATGTATGATCTTCTTCTTACCTGTGTGTATTGCACCTCTCGTACCGCTGTGACGCGCAGCGCACGCCGCGGGCGCAGCGCGCGCGCACCACGCGCACGCCGCCGCCGCACGATGCAGAGCACGGCCCGCGCTCCGTCCTGCACAGAGAAATAACAACCTTAAGCAACATGAGAAAAGGTATAAAACTACTTTGAATAAGACGTTGCTGGTTCAAGACGTTCAAGACCTGCAGGTTTCAGTCAGATTCATTACTTAGGCATGTAAACGCGATATCGACGCGCGTTGCGTTTCAGACCTGACGGTTTCAGTCAAATTCATTTCAGTTAGGTAAAACCTGCCTGTGACCTACATGACTGGTAGATTTTGAACTAGCAGCTTCTGATTAAAGCCAATCCAACCACTAAGATTGGCTTTTCTTCGCCCTCTTGCACCGTGTAATTTTTCGGAAGGCTATCGCCAATCGCCATGATTTATTCCAGGTGGGAGACATTTTGTCGACCGGTTGCTGTTACCACCATACAGTTGTGTAAAACTCGCCAAGTGACTCTGACCTCTCTCGGTCAGGTCGCGTTCCGAGATCAGCACTGTACGAACCGGAGCCAGGGGAGGCCATTGTTGCGGCAAGCGCCGGTCCAGTGGAGTCTTAGCGGCGGTATTGTGCGGGCGGAGCGGGTCAACCCGCCGGCCAGGGAGACCCGTAGAAACGGGGGCCCTTTCATCCGGCGACTGGCCAACTCGGACCCGCACAGCTCAATACCAATGCGAGACTCCACGCCTTGTCTCGTTGTTGCCGCAGCAGTGGTCTCCTTTTTCACGGCTTTCAGGGTGAGTGCGACAGGCTCAACATGGTCTATTGTGCTTGTCGACCTCATATGTGGATCTCACTACCGCTTACCATCAGGTGGAGTGAGGTCATCTTGTTAGCCTCTTATTAAAAAAAAAAAAAACTAAGAGGGATCAGACACAGGACCACCGGATGAATCAATAAATGAGATCAATCATTAACTAGGTAATGACGCGCTAGGTTTAAGAATTTTCCATACTTACGAAATCTTAAGTAAACAATATCATAGGTAACAAATTACTCCGAAGTAACGGAAATCCTTTCAACGTAATCTAGTCATTTTAATATTTAATGCGTGCGTGTAAGGGAAATAGTAGATTCACTAATGCGTTAGGAGCTTTGTGTGGTTTTATTTATGATCGGGTTATTCGGCCTATTGAATAATAGACGTCACACAATAGAAAATTAATCGTTCCTCGGTCACCTATTACCCATTAGTCTTCAGTTCTATTTTTCATTATTGTATTGTTATCGATTATTTAGGCTTGGTTTTATTTTGCGTATGTTGGTTAAGAACTTTTTTAAAGGACATATCTGAGCTTAAAGCTCACTGAGGGATTGGCTGTAATTTATCTTTAGAGCTGTGGATTTTGAATAAATAAATTATAACTTAATTTAATGTGAATGATTAAACACTTGAGACCATTTCTACAAGACGTTACAACAAACTTCAATATTATTGTTATAGCAAGGTAATAACAGTCAAAGTTAGATCCTAAATCCAAGCCCACGTCAAGTTGCCGCTAACTGAGCGCAATAAAAGCTCGCTTAGCTATTAATTTCAGCATAATTTTGTAACATATGTGACTTTAAAACTTGTTACGTGTACTGCCATGAGTGTTAAGGCCTTGTAAGGAATAGGTAGTCATAATAATTGAGTAGTAGTAGTTTACTTTTAAGGATCACATTCAGCCGACATTGACATGCCTTACAATCTATTGTGCTTGTCGACCTCATATTTGGATCTCACTACCGCTTACCATCAGGTGGAGTGAGGTCATCTTGTAAGCCTATTATAAAAAAAAGAGATTTTTCTTGCAAAAAACAATATTTACCCTGTTAATTAACCATTACCAACCTTATTTGAATCCGTGTCAAAATATCGTCGACTCGCTTGCCTTATCTTACAATGTTGAAAATCTGTCACTGTAATAATTTAACCAAAGCATCTTCAAAAAACATCACTTCGTATCTGGGTACACTCGCTCTGGTCGGAAGCACAACAAAGGTGGAAGAAAGCAAATAAACGTCTTTTAAAGTTAACAAAGTAGCTCGCTGGGTCCTTTGAGCGCGCCCTCTGCCGGCTCGGTATTGATTCACTGGCAAATATTCGTTGACTATGTACACATCGGAGAGGGTTCCGTTTCGCAGAAGGAAGGTTAGAAGATAGTCCAAACCCGGCCATGTACCACAGTGGTTTTCAAATTGAAATTCATATGTACGATATACGATAAGGAAAGGGTAAAATCATTTGTGATCTTGTAGACAGTCTAGATCCTTTTTCTTAGAACCTCATCCTTAATCTAAATATATAAAACTCAAAGGTGTCTGACTGACATAGTGATCTATCAACGCACAGCCCAAAGCACTGGACGGATCGGGCTGAAATTTGGCATGCAGGTAGTTGTTGTGACGTAGCCATCCGCTAAGAAAGCATTACCCGAAGCGAAGCGAGGGTGGGTCACTAGTGTCAAATATATACTGTACCTAGTTTATTTAGAAAAAAATTACCCGATTCACCTACGCACTGATTGAATACTAATAAAAATCTGATATCTTAGATAGATAAAGAAGTTTCTTAATGGAAATACGATATTTTGATTAATATTTTCAGTAGTCTACCTTTTAACGATCAGATCGAAAAACATAAATCTAACGGACAACTAGAAACATAACAGTAGGCACATGTTCATACTCTCTTTAACGTTATTTTTTAAAGTAAAAATGCGCAATTTTTAATGCAGTAGACAATTTTCTTAAAGAACCTTCGATGAGTAGTCCCGACTAGCTCTTGGTAGGTCTTTATTTACTCGTTCTGAAGTTCTCTCCCATTCGATCTGAAGTCGCTGTATTCCTAACGTAAATCGTATTGTAGTTTGAGCTTAAAGAGTTCTAAGGGTTCTCTATTTCATCTCATAAAATTTTTATCCATAATTTTACATCTCATAATGTTTTATGTCCGAATCATCATTTGCCCGAATGATCATTATCCCTAACTACATTTATCATAATATCACTTGCCCTAAAATCGAAATCCCTAAATATTATTTACCCTAAAATCTTTTGCCATAAATATCACAATCTATAAAGTTTAAAAGACATAAAAGGCTTTTCCATAAACGTCATAAGTCCGAAAGTACTAAAGGTCCTAAAATGTTTTGCTATAAATATTACAATCCATAATATGTGAAATGCACAAATCTATCCTATAATTTGTTACAAATCCTAAATATTCATTTGGCAAACGAGACATTTAACAACAGTACCATCTTACAAAAACTGACTTATTATGTGTGACGAACATCGGTATATATAAATATATTTATTTTTATTTGTGTATCCACTGTTACATAGAAATTAAACAGTAGTAAATATTTTCTGGCGCTTCGCCAGCCGCTGCCGCGGCACGCTCGCTTCGCTCGCTCGGCTCGCGCGTTTTATGGTCACCAGTTCTAACCTAACCTAACCAAAATTCTAACCTTACCTAACCAAATTTATCAAAATAATGATTTTCCAAATATTGTGTTTTAATTTGACCCGTACCATATCTATTATCAGATCGATTAATAAAAGAAACATTTGTCAAATAAAACATTTTATCAAACTTTTTAGACCAATAGTAGTTTGGTATGATAACTCAGTTGTTAAATATTCATTCTGCAAAATAATTATTTGTAAAATGAAAATTTAACTGTAGATCACTTGGTCAAAAAGTAAGTCATTTATAAAATGATGATTTGACGAAACCATTTTTTGGCCAAACATTTTTTGAATAAAACAAAATTATAAATAATAATTCATAATTCGGACTAATAATATTATGATAAAGCTCCATTCGTAGTAACGAACATTATACTATGTAACACTTCGGGCATTTAACTTTATAGCAAGTAATTTTAGGAGATTTGATTATTATAAAACTCGATATTATGACAAAAAATGATTAGAATTAAAGACAATTAGGGATTATGAAATTTCGTACATTCGAACATTATGGATTTTGATGATTATAGCAAACGTGTTAGGGATTTTGATTTTCGGACTCCCGTTCTAAGACATCACTTGACAAGGCTTGTTTGGTATGTTTTGATTATCATTCCATGGTCTATTGCCTGTAATAAACAACGCAACACGGGGTAACAGCTGCCTAGACCATGTGATTGTAAAAACAAAATTGCCAGGATGCGCCTTTCTCTTGGGGACGTCTTTGACAGATCATGAAGCAATTTTATTTTGTATTAAGAATAAAGGTAAAAATAATACGCGCTCTCAAAGCATAACACACAAATATAACTTTGAGGGAATAAGAAATGACTGCGCTAAAATAAATTTCGATAGTGTAAATAGCGAAAATAACCTAAATGTAGCGACGGACTTGTTTATCCACTTAATTTCTAATGTGCTATTAAACAACACTACACCAATTAAAATTCCTAGAAATAAAGTAATAATTAAGCCATGGATGACATCAGGTTTATTAAGATGCATAAAGAATAGGGACAAAATGCATAAAAAATTAAAATTAGAACCGGATAATATTATATTGAAGACTACATATACCAGATATAGAAATTTTTGTCACAGCCTATTAAGAAAAGTTAAAAGACAGTACGAGTATGGCGAATTAATGAAAGCTAAAAATAACAACAAAAAATTGTGGAAAACCATTAAATCAATCACTAATTTAGAGCGTCAAAGAACAAATGCCAATGAACTATTAAACACCACAAATAGTACCCAGGAGTCAATTGATAATGTAAATATCTTCTTTGCTAATGTGGGAAGGAAGTTGGCAGAATCAGTTGCAATAAATGCTATACCAGTGGAGCAAGCGCGACAAAATTCTAACACTTTAGCACCATCACAGTCTTTTGTATTCTTGAATGCAACAATGGAAGAAATAGCAACCATTATTATGAACCTAAAGGCGGATTGTGCCCCGGGTTATGACTCAATCCCGGCCAGAGTTCTTAAGGATAACCTAAAAGTAATTGTTCCCCCGCTAACAAATTTAATTAACCGTTGCATTGAAGCGGGCGTCTTCCCATATGCATTCAAAAAGCGATCGTAATACCGATACATAAGACGGGAAAAAGGATGCTGTAGATAATTATCGCCCGATAGCCATATTATCATCTTTCTCAAAGGTTTTTGAGCGTGTCATAAATAAGCGACTTATGGGTTACCTCGAATCCAAAAACCTACTAGCAGATTCACAGTATGGTTTTAGAGCAGGAAGGTCGACTGATATAGCTGTGCACAAATATACACAAAGTATAGCACGAAAATTGGACGCTAATAAAAAATGTCTTACTCTGTTCCTTGACCTTAAAAAGGCGTTCGATACCGTTTCCTGCCGATCATGCTTAGTAGTTTAGAAATGCTAGGCATACGAGGAGGCCCATTAAATCTCATAAAGGATTATTTAACCGACCGACGACAATGCGTGAAGATAGGTAATTGCACTAGCAGTGAACAAACCATTTGCTACGGAATTCCGCAGGGCAGTATCACCGGACCGACCCTATTTTTGTGTTACATTAATAATCTATGTAAACTTAACTTAGATAATTGTGAAATAACATCATACGCGGATGATACCGCACTCACATTTACAGGGGACAGCTGGAAAGACGTATTCGTATATGCACAAAGAGGTTTCGATAGGGTATGCCATTGGCTAGCTGCCAATAGTTTAACTTTAAATGCTGAGAAAACGCAATATATATGTTTTTCGATTCGGAATAAACCATTACCACACGACTTACAAATACGGGCACACATTTGTTCGACTCCTCCAATCAAACATGTGATTGCACAATTATCCGCAAAACGAATTATGTGAAGTATCTCGGTGTTACTATTGATCAGAACCTAAACTTTTGCTCAACATGTGCAAAACATCGCCCAGAGAATTCGGAAACTCGTTTTCATATTCAAACAACTAAGACATGTAGCGAGTGGTAGAATAATGAAATCCGTCTATACAGCTTTAGCTCAATCAGTTATATGCTATTGTATAACAGCTTGGGGGGGTGCGGCAAAGACTAAGATGATTGAGCTAGAAAGAGCCCAGAGACTGATATTGAAGGTAAGTCTATTCAAACCCAAGCTCCACCCTACAGCGTCTTTATATCGGGAAGCTGAAGTCCTTACTGTAAGGCAATTATTTGTATTATTCTGCATCCTTCAACAGCACTCTCTTATAGATTATACGCCAAATATTGTCATATCCAGACGGCAATATACAGTGTGCCCAGTTGAACCTTCACGTACATCATTTGCCAGAAAATTCTTTTATGTTTTAGGTAAGAAACTTTATAATATTGCTAACAAAGTATTGAATATATATCCTAGAAGTAAGTTAGAAACAAAAACTATAATTACGCAATGGCTTGCGAAGCAAACATACCAAGATACAGAAAACCTTATTAGTGCTTGAAACAAAAATACAACACGCACTCTTCCACAGGCACGACACACACACACGCACACACACACACACACACACAAACACACACACACACATACACACACACACACACACACACACACACACACACACACACACACACACACACACACACACACAAGTGTTATCTCTTACGTCATTTCCTTTATTGCTCTGATCTCTTTTTTATTACTTTTGTTTAGTTTAGTTTAATTATTTTGTTTTGTAATTTAATTTGTTTTAGTATACATTATAATAATAAGACTATGAAATGAGGGCGGGGGCCTGGTGCTCTAAAATACAGGCATTTTACTTGTCTAGTTTAGACTCCAGTCTCCCACAAACACCTGATGCAATGTAATAGACTATACTTACTACTATTTTATCGTACGGGGTAGTTATTTTGTAAGGTTCAAGCTATAAGGATTACTTTTATGATTTGGTGTAATCTAGAGGTAGTAAAGTAGATGATAATATTTTAAATAAGGAAAATGTATAATTTGAAAGGCATGAAAGAAAACGGCCAAAGAAATAAAAGTATGCCAAATTAGGGCTGAATGCTGAAACGATAATTTAATTTGATATTAAGCTAATGTCATTTCAGTTTAGAGCGTAAGTGTTCTTTTTGTAATGCGAAAACAAAAGTCGCAGCATGGCATTGCAATTATGATTCTGTGGATCACCATAACAACGGCGAAATAAAACATGAAAGCTTACATCAGAGCACACATCTCACAAAGAGGATTGTAGTATTTAATAAAACGGAACCCCGGAGCAGAATGCGGATATGAGCGGGAAGTGTGCGAGACGCCGGAGGGACGCCTGTTACACCTCGGAGGGCTGTGGTAGAGTATGAGCGGTGAGCAAGAAAAGTACGCCTTTTGAACTTAGCGCGGTTTTGCTTTACATTAAGATGTAGTCTTTGAGAATTCTTCTGCTTTAGTTTCAATTTCAGTAGAGCCTTTTTGGTTAATTAAATGTAGTCTTCTTTTGTTAATTGTTCTACATAGTTATATTAAGATGTTTCACTGAACAAACATGAAATCTGCAGCATTCCTCCAAATTTTATGTAACTCAATTTAAACGTATAAGAGTTTTTAATTAACGACTGTGGGCTTTGAATAATCACAATTCACAATAAATATGGTTAGTGGTGCTCTTTCTATCATAGCCATTAATAACACATCCCAATTATGTGCATGGAGGGACATCTTTAAGAAATCACAAGCGTGCTACAAGAATGTATTAAATTTTTAAGCATTTACATCCCAAACTACTTATCATCTATCAAATCGCTTCGCGAATGAAACGCCCCAGCCTATCGCCCTCTACGAAATACCGACGGCGGAGTCACGTCTACGAGAGATGACTTTGAAGTCAAACTTACGCCGTGTTAATATTGCGCTCCACTTAAAATTTGCTACAAATTCAGACGGAATGTGTGCGAGTTTTCTAGTGTATGATCGATACTATCTTAAGACTTTGGTAAGTTGTTAAAGTAAAGCACAAGTTTGCTGAGCTAACGTCTCATGAGAGTTATTCGAGTTGGTTATGTTTGTGAAAATGTACTTACTGGTTATCTATTCCTATGAACTGGATATAGGAAATGAAAAAACTATTTGCTGATCAATTGTTTTTCTTTATATCTTGAAATTATGTTTAGAGACAGTTGTAACATAACTAAAAAGGTCAGTCACATGGCGATGTCTAGCCACAGCGCGGCAGTGCTTTATTGAGACACTTTAGTGAATAAAGCATTTCACTTTCTTCATATAAGCGAAATTCAAATGTACCTTATTATTTTCAGTGTAGATCATTATTAGCGCTACGAAACTGTCAACATTGTTTTGCTTAGGTTTTTTGTTCTATTTTTTTTTTAAAAAATATATTTAATCAGAAACAAGTAATGCCATTCAATTGATTCGATGTTATTATGTGTAAAATGACAAATAAATATTTTTCTTTCTTTGTTATACGTTTACCTGTATTCCATAGGTTTGGAACGTGCAGCGGGCGTACTGTGGTTCACAGTGACTACCACGCTCACTACTTCGTCACCAGGTATCGGGTGTTCTGGAACCGCCTGTTCAAACAAAGATAAATTAATAAAATAATCAACATCAACATTTTTCTTTAACTACAAGTCAAATATCTTTTCTAACTATCGGACTGGGCACGAGTCCGATAACTAATGCGGTTTTTACTAAATCAGCGCTGAATTCTATTTTACGTTACTTCTATAAATATTGCAATTTAAATGATTGTATCCGTACTAAGAAATGCTAAAGGTCATATAAAATAACATCACATGCAAAGTAGCCGCACAAAAGTGACGTGTGACAAAAAAAGACCTCCTGAATAAACCAGACAGGGAAAACGAGATGTAAACCCGAGTGAGTCCCAATTAACTTCAGCGGCGGAGTTGAAAGCTCCCGTGAATAATTAACGCTGCGCGGACCCTCATCATCAGATGTTTCGCTTCGTTACACTTTTCATAGTTTCGGGGCGTGTGTTTGTGTTTCACGGTCACAGCTGGGTTGCAAGGTCGACCCGTATGCGAGTAATATACTGCCTCTATGGCGGGTTGCGTAGCGCCACTTATAGGTGAAAGAGCCCGGGTTCAATCTCGGGCCAGACAAAAATGTATATTAGCGCTTATTTTTCATCGCAAGCCTTTTTTGTCCTGAGCTAAACGCCGAATGTAGGGAACTAGTAGCTATGTATATTTACTATGCTGATACATCATCTATATGACAAAATAGTAGGTACCTAATGTTCGAGTTGATAAACCGTTTAGGCTATTTCAACTTAGCTTGAGATTAGTGACAACGCATTCGCGATATTTTCACTAGACTACTCGTATAAGCAACTACCATACATAAACCGTAGACAAACTAAGAACGACGATGCGTCTCGCATTTCTAAGGATTAAGAAAATAAAAAAGCGCCTCGTATACTCAAGACAACCCTGTACACGTGTCTGCGGACGTCTGAAGGATCCTATGTCAAGGAAAGTGAGTGAACTCCTGCGAAGAGTTCAAGGCTCAACTTACGAATTAACTAGTTATGTGGTTACGAAAATGGATCCCGATAATATAACACGATCACTCACGCTTGGCTAGATGTTTAAGTGAGCTGCTCTATTATTGTGTAGTAGATTCTAGACTTGGAGGGACAAGTAATTTTATGATTTAATTTTACTAGGCTGAAGGACATTGAAAGTACCTACTTTAGAGGTAGAATTCGTTCAATAATGAAACCTAATTTTACCAAACGTCTTTGTACTAAGATAGCATCATGTTGGAAAATAATATTTAAGTTTTACTGCATATAAAATAATTGTATGGTTAAACTATATAAGTTGTAGACAGATATACATATTTTTTTAAATATTGCAAAACTTTGTGATTCATAGTTTAAGTATCTACTTAATCAAAAAAATAATTTACATAATCTACCAGATGAGTTTTTATTCACACACCTATGAAGCTGAAATCCACTGTGTAGTCTAAACTTCAAATAGAACAAGCCAGAAAAACGGAAACATATACTACAAAGTACACCTAATTTTCTTTAAGACTTAATTAAAAGTGAACAAAGAGTTACCAAAATAAACTTACCATTATCATCAAGTCCGTTTGCAGCCTTGAATTCAAAGTTATATAGATATCAGTATCCGTTGCGTTCCACTTGAGGAGCGAACCGGCTGCCACCACGGCTCCAACCCAACCAAACCGCTCATCCTTGATATCAATCACATTGCTGTCCATCTCTATTATCTGGAGGTTCTGCGGCGCTTGCCTGTCGTACTTCAAGTAGTTACCCTGACTTTGCTCTATCTCGAAACGACTAGTATTGTGTTTGTTTAGCTCCAAGATGTGCCTGTCCCTTTTCCGCTCTCTGATGGCGATTCGTAGCGCGATTGGCGTTGAGATGTGCACTGAGACTTGGTGAGCGTCATGCGGTATGACCACCATGCGGGTCCACCCTGAAATTCATTCAAACCATGATTAAAGTATACCAATAGCAGAGGCGACTCTAGTGTAAGGCACCCGCGAGCAAATGGTATCTTCATGAGGACTTCCAGACCAAATACATTAAGTAGGTTTCATCACCGGTTTGGCGCTCCCTTAAGACTAACTATTCACTGTGTATAGTTGCCCTTGATATTGACATCTTATTTTGTACTTAATTTTTTTTTTAAATCTAGATTTAGGCCTAGTACACGCATGCAAAGTCCTCTTTTAGGAATTAAGGAATTTCTAGCAATGAAGATTGTCTTTGAGATCATAAATACGAACTAACATTGTAACAAACAATAACAAAACTCTATCTGAGCACAGCTTTTTCAAGTAGGTACTTACATAACTTACCTAATTTTCTAATTAAAATACTTTCAACTTGCGTATACTCGTGGTGGTAGTAATTTTCTATTTCACAAAAGGTGTAATGGGTTGTTAACGGAAAGTTTGCAGCGTCTGAAACTGCACTGTTCTCCGTCAAATTAATAGGGAAGTTCGCTCCCTTTGAGTTTGCCGACTTTTTGCTTACTTTGTCAAAGCTCCGGGCTATTGGTACCAAACGGCGGAGACAAGACAAAGATAAAATGGAAAGTTACGATTAATGAATTCGCTAACTTTTTGCCAGGTTTTATTTTGAGTTTAAGCAAATTTTGAATTAAAGGGTACGAAATTATTTCTAAAGAACAAACAATGCATATTTCCCTTACATCCATCTATTTAGCTATATGACAGGAAAATTCCGAGAGTACCTAAAGCTTGTTTTTGTGCCGAACCTAACTGGGTCAATCTGGGATCGGAGTTTTTAAGCCGTTATTGGACCTATCGATTTTATATGCTGGTACATTGTCCATTGTTCGATAAAATATGAAATACTTTTTGCTGGACTTTTTAGTACCGCGAATACAGTTCCTGTTTCCGGTAACGTAATCGCCTTAGGCTATGCCGTTGTTGTTTATTTGTTTCCGTAAATGGTTATTTTTGTACCTATTGATTTTATACTTTGAAAACAATACAGTAGGTAGAACGTGAACATAGCATTTTACTTTTGATATCTATTGGGACTAACGTTATCAGATACATACACGTTGTAACTTAGATGAATATGCTAAGTAATAAATACACAGCACTAAGTTGACTCACCTTTACCAAGATGTTTAGTGTAGACGTGCGTGTTGTTGTTGCAGTAGCCATCGGGACACCAGTTGCAACCCGGGTCGGTCACGTTGCATTGACCCTTTACACAGGCACCCTATAACAATTGTTTTTAGTTGATTTATAGCTTTTTGAACGTAGATAATTAATAAATGCAATTTACACGTTATTACTTTTTAATTATTTAACACTCTGTAACAAGTAAGAGTAACTCTATACATAAAACATTACTTAGTACTATGCGTTTCAACTGAGTTCTATCTTACATGGTCTAGCAGAATAAGTGCCTTTTAGTTAAGAGAAATAATGGCATTAGGTCTTTTATATGATTTTTTTAAAAATTTATGTGCATGGAGCAGCACGGCTCAAAGAAAATCCACGATTTTTGGAAAAAAAATAAGAATATTTTATCTAATTCAGGAAAAGAAATGCAGAGTTCTGTCACAGAGCTTTCTTAAAGATTAAGCTAACTGAACTCGTTAACTTGAACAATTGAGTGCAATTTTCCTCGTCTTTTTATCCATTGTTTCCATTATGATAAAGAATCCCTTCCTTATCCAAAATCAAATAATTTTCTGTAATATGAAATAAACAAAATGAATACCAAGTAACGTATCAACGTAATTCACTATAATCGCTTTAGTTCCGAAAATAGATATTTTGTACCTATAAAGGTACACAATTTTCTTATATTTATTTAATGATCTCTTTTGAACATTATTTTTCTAGCAAATCTTTGCAGAAACCTGAAGAACGTGTAGACCACAAGAAAAACACTGTACCAACACAGAGTTATGATGATAGGGAGGGAGGGAGCGTACGAAAATGTTCATAAACATTTTATTTCTCCGCCAGACCACTGTATATTTTGTACATTCTATAAACAAGATAAATGAGAAATGTGGGCTTTATTTTTTCGGGAGATCGTACCGCGATTTTGGGTTGAAACGGAATTGTAACAAAAAAATTTAAACGAATTTTCGGTGGCAACGGCAAGAAATTTGTTTTATGGGAGACTCAATTATTTTTCCATTTGTTTTGAGGCGCTCGTGTTATGAGCAAAGTCAAAGTAAACAGTAAAGTGGATTATTGTCGCTCTCCCCGCCTAGCTCTCCTTTATTGAAATTCATTAGTTTAATGTACTCTTCTTAGCTAAAACAAACTGCTCTAAGTCCTCTGATAAACTATCTGCAGTTAAATATAAATTACTACTAAAATATTTACGAGCCCCACAATGGGCTTCATTGTTTTCTAATGTACTCAGTCGTAATTCAATATAGAATGTGTATTTAACTACGCATAGTGACCTTGAGATACGCGTGTATAGTCAGTAAAAAAGGAGCTGCATCTAGAAAATTTGTATTTTTAATTAGCGGTGCCAGCTGACTTCGTCCGCGATTTCCCCTGTTTTTCACACATTTTCCGTTGTTTCTTTGCTCCTATTGGTTGCAGCGTGATGTTATATAGCCTAAAGCCTTCCTCGATAAATGAGCTACACAACACAAAAAGATTTTTTTAATTCGAACCAGTAGTTTCTGAGATTAGCGCGTTCAAACAAACAAACAAACTCTTCAGCTTTAAAATATTAGTATAGATTATCGATGAAATTTATAAATTGAGGTGGCACTTTCGTTAAAGACGGTAAACATTTAGGTTATGGTGCTATGCGGGCAAGATCTGCGAAGGAAAAGCATTGTACGGAACCGCGTCCCACCGCCCTCGTGTACAGTGTACACCCATTATAGCTTTATATACTGGTGTACATGATCGAAGACTTTCACGTTCTATTAAATACTACTTATTACGAGTCTACACGCGATAAAATCAGAAGGAAATAGGTAAATAACTACTTACTGCCCGACGTTTTACCAGTCATGGTTGCGAGCGAACTCATACTTTTGCACTGATTAAAAATGCAACAATTACCTTGTACAGTGGTCGGCTCAGCTAAAGCCGGATGGCTCCCACAAGTTCAACGAAGTTGTACTATCGGAGTATTTGGCGGTCGACCACCTATAAGGTGAAAATCGCTTGGCGCTTATACGTCTGTCAGAGCAAGCCCCGCCCAAATTGTGGTCCGAGAGCCTGCAAGAATTTTTCGGTAGGTATATGAGGCAAGCTGAAAACTTGTCCTATACATTCAATATTATAACTCAACACCAAACCGCAGACCTGGCTGAGTACCGGGGCTAAACCAAACCCCCAATTTTTCTTATTTTAAAATATATTTTGTAATCCAAACAATATAATTTGTCAGTTCACCTGACAGGTAGAAGTTCCATCGAAATAATTTGTCTTAGTGAGTCTTATTTTTTAGTTATAAATAAAAAGATGAAAAATATTTTTGGGGGTTTGCTTTAGCCCCGCTACTCACCAGCCAGGTCTGCAGTGTCGTGCTGGGATATAATAGGAGAGGTTTTCAGCTTGCCTCAAATACCTACCAAAAAATTCTTACTAGCTCTCCTACTATTGGAACGTTTTTGCTTGGATTTTGACAGATTTTCTTTAAGTGCTCTTCTATTGGCCAGTGGGCGGGGCTAATGGCGTTTAAAGAAATCTATTTGAAAAGTGTACTACCGCCAGCGTTGCCGGTAGTACGTATGGCTGCCGACCGGAACACTTGGAAACGCCTAACGGACCGCTGGAAGAATGGTGATCGCGATCTTCAGTGACGAAGGATCATAGAGAGAAAGTACCTGGTAACAGACGTCATAGGGCCGCTCGTAGCTGCAGGGCGCCCCGTCGGGCAGCGCGCCGAATGTCGAGGCTTCGCCACCCGCGAAGTCCACGCACCAGATGTCACAATGCTTTGATTCTAGGAAAATAAACAAATAAGTCATTTATAGGGCTCCGTACCTAAAAGGTAAAAACAGTAGCTTATTACTAAGCCTCCGCCGTGTGTTAGTGGTTAGTTACCCTGGCTACGGTTCCAAGAGTCGTGGGTTCGACTCCTATCTGGGACAAATATTTTTGGATGAACATTGTTCCGTGTCTGGGTGTATATTTAATTATATTTCAGTACTTTTGTGTATCCACTGTTGATTCTGATATCTGTAACACAAGTGCTTAAGCTCCAAGCAAACCACGGAATCAGATCAACGTATGTAATGTGTAATATTTATTTATTAAACTTACCTAGTATATATCACATTATATTCTGAACATTTGCTGTTCTGTTAAAGTTTCTAGTAAAAAAAGTTAAAAAAAGTTATTTTGGTCAATATTATATCATATTCGTATGCAAAATAAAATTAATCCATGATTATTGGAACCCGAGTCGACTTGATATCAATAATATTATTCCTCATACAATACTACCATTAATTTCAGAATATAAGGGACACAGACCCGGATATGTTATTAATAATAAATGTATGAGAAGTAATATGATAATAAGTTATTATCATAATATAATTTCTCCTACAATAGAACATAAAGGACACCCTAATACACAGATATTTTATTAGGTACTATCAGTCTTACCGTTAACGTGTATGTACGGGATTAGTCTCCGGTCCTGCCGCGCGCAGAGGTCGGCGCGCGCGTCGCGAGTATCGGCGCACGCGCCGCCCGCCCAGCACGTCACCACCTGCGACCCCGCGCCCTCGCAAGCGCTCTCCGATACGGACCTGAGTTACAGAAATAAGAAAAAAATAATAAGGCGTCCCACCGATTTCAGATATGGCTGATCGTATATAAAAATAACAATATCGACATATTCTTTGATAACCAACCTAAATTTAAAAATAAGTTAAGCTCCATAAAATACTGTAACACATAATGTTTATACTTAATATTTCTCACCTATTAATAATATTATACTATTTTTAAGTTAAGGGATGCCTTATGCTCCCAACTACTCTTGTTTGTGCTTTCCGTGGCAACCTGTCATTAAGGCCGCACCAACTCTTGTATCCTTACCATGTTGTAGTTCTCTAGCTATTAAGGTGTATGATCTTGTTGGTTGTCCAAATAAATAAATAAATAAATAAATATAGCGCCGGACATATTATAGTGCACAAGTGTGCGCGCAAACACATAATACTCATAAACATGCAAGCACTCTCTACTCCCTTACTGTCATAATTCGGTGAGACGGCAATCCGACATGATGGATGAGAGATAGAGTGCAGGACCACAGGCTTAACGTGCTTTCCGATGCAAGGGCGTTAAACCGCCAACTGCCTAACTCCGGGCTGAGTAATTTCATTACAGAAAACTCACACATTTTTTTTTGCCAGACCCTTGGTTCTTACGCAGCGCTGCTACCAATACACCAACGAGGCAGTTTAACAATAATAAAATATAAACAAAAAGGTCTTAAGGTACCATCCAATACGCTATCGGGCCACTCCAAATGACTCGTATTCTTGCAAATGTTATAGTCATGGATCGTGGACCTACGTTGACAAGAGATAGGATGTGTAGATTAACGTAGTGTTATAAAATTAATATATCTATAACTAATATGGTTGGCTTCGTTTAATTTAACTATTGAATAAATAAAGCATCAATTACCCATAATGGAAAACCTTAGACATCACATAATATACAATATGCTTACTATACATCGCTGAATGAACCGAGCATACTAAGAACTAGGAATGGGGTGAAATGAAACTAACTACATCGTACAGAACAGACTGGTGACAACTTGACAAGCGAGTTAAATTCTCGGCAAAACGCCACAAGTTCTAATTGGCGAATGGTGGAAATAGTCGATATTCTAACTCAACGGTTCGGTTGATTCCCTCCGTTCCCGGGGGTGTCTGAAAATCGGGAACAGAGCATTTGTGGAGGTCCACATCAATTCCGGTATGCATAAATCCTCGGGCCGTTTGTACGTGTCGATATGGATTGTACGTTTGTGTTCTAGGTGTGCTTTTGCATAAGTTAAATCGCTTTCTACCCGTGCTATTGTGTAAACCTATGAGGGAAGAAATTGTATACGTTGTTTATGGATGAAAGGTTTTATTGTAGGTGTTCTAGAAGAATTTATCGTTAGATTTTAACATAGTATGTTGTGTTAGGTTTAATAAGCCGCTGGAAAAGAAGATTCAAATCTATCAAAGTACGATTTTGCAGTTTGCGATGCACGTTTTTGATATTAAGAGAAACAAGGATTTTAACTAAAATTTGTAACTCTCAGTTAAATTTGACAATGTCTATAAACATTGTTACATATATTAAGTAATCTCTCCAAGATAATAAAATATAAGCAATCGCCTCCTTTCTCTGTTCTACACTTGTTCTAAAACAAATATTAATTATTCGCAAGCAGATTTGCGCAAGCACTAGTTGCAAACTGTTACTATCATAATTTTAACAGGAAACCTTATTCTAATGTATCACATACCCTTTATACCGGCATCTCCTTATGCGCCTGCGCAGCCCGTACCCACAGGAGGCACTGCAGTCGCTCCAGGCGCCCCACTCCTCCCACTGGGGGGAGGCCGGCTCTTCCGCCTTCCCCTCAGCCTTGCCTTCCACCTGGCCAGGCATAGGCTCGCAGACGCGGTCCACACACCACTGGAAATAATGCGGCTTATTACTATACCTACTAAAAATAAGAAAAAATGTGAAGGTAACTAAAATGAAAACTGAAAGTATTTGATGATTAAATCTAGAGTTAATGTGAGATTTGGCAATTCTAATGTACATTAGTCAAGGCAATTGACAAAACTTTTACCTAATCTTAAAATCGACTCTACATTCGACTGTAAATTGATAAATAAATATCTGGAACATATCCACACACGGTCACCTAACCCCATACTAAGCAGAGCTCGTACAATGGGCGTCAGAGGCTGATTTTTCACCACACAAATTTGTCCCGAGTAGGAATCGAATCCAACTCTTGGAACCGCCAGCCAGGGTCACTAACCACTGTTCCAAGTATAACTTTAACCCTGAAAAAACCTCGTCAGATTAGTATGTTGATACATAATAACTATTATGATGTAATGAGCTGTATATAATATATGTTCTGTTTTGGGTCTATATGCAATTAAAACTTAAATAAATCACTTATGACTCCATGTTCCAGAACATTAAAATCAATTTTGGATAGTAACTAAATTTAAATCAAATGGTGTGAGACTGATATAAAGTAGGTTTTAATGGGTCTCTCAACGGCGTTATTAATATTCGTTCGCGCTTCATTACTTTGCGATTACAGTCTGTAGTTAAGGTATCAGGTCTATTTATTAATAATAATAATAATAAAGTTTATTATCCAAAAGAAATTTACAAAGTATACCACTTACATAGGTACATAATATTAAAATAACTAAACTTATAAAGATGCTGTGCACTAATCAATAATACCAAATATGACTTTGTTACAAACGTTCGGTACGTAAACAGTAGCGTATAAAGGTACTTCACAATGATTACCTTGATTTACAATTATTTTATAGATCGTATAGGCAAAATTCGATACATTCATAATGAGATTAGGCACAACGAGCAAAAAACAAAATCATACAAAATTGTTCATAATGTTGGAGGTATACAGAAGAAGTAATTCATTACCTTCCGTGCTAGTTACAAACTGTGTTACGGCAAGGTAAGATTCACGCTCCGGGATTACCATCCTTAAGACAAAATAATTAAGTGCCTTTTTTCTGCGGAGAGAAAAAGAAAAAAAAAAAAATGTCTAAAATTATTTAAGTTGTGAATGTTAAACTCTTTTGTATTATTAGAAACTCTTATTTATTCTATGGTCCTTGTATGGATAAGATGTTTTGTCTGCTTCGTTGGTCTATTGGTAGCAAGTACGAGTCCGGGGTCGGGCAAGATTTGTGTGAGTTTTTCTGTAATGAAATTACTTAGCGAGTCAGGAAGTTGGCGATTGAACGCCCGCGTCTCGGCAAGCCGGTGATCCTGCGCCTGATCTCTCATCAGTCATATCGTATTGCCGTCTCACCGAATTATAAGAGTAAGGGAATAGAGAGTGCACTCGTGTTTGCGCGCACACTTGTACATTATAATAATAATATAACCTACTCACTTGGTTGATCTTAATTGACATCGGCCGCCATGGCTGAAATCGGTCGGACGCCTTATTATATGTAAGATGTTTTCGAATATACAAGTATATGTTACCATTGATGAATAGTTTGACTACGTGTGTCCAGGTTTCAGAAACGTAAGTACTAAGTAGGTATAAACGATCAGCTGTTTCACTAAGTTATACTTATAAACAGTCGCATAAACTAAATCTCCCCAAGTATACTCTCGCTACTCTGTAAACCTCGGCAAAGATTTCTTGTAAGGAGATTAGAAGTCCCACAGCTCTATAGAATAATTTAAAATACTTTTCTCATTTAACATTTTGTCTTGTACCTACTTTGGATTATAAAGTAAGAAACTTTATAAGTCCTGTTCAAAAGGATTTACCCGACGACAAGGCGAAGAATGCAGGAATCCGTTATTTTGCTGAATAATTAAGGGGATGAGAACAAATTAATTTTCACTTTCTTAATGGAAAAATCGCGATCTTAAACACAGTTCATTCTTCAATTAGTTAATACGTAGTACGGTATAGGTAGAACATAGTGGAGTACTAATAAATATCGAGGCGAGTGTTGAATACACTCGTCTACTACTACTAGAACTTAACAAATGTGCGTATTTGTATATTTTAACTGTAGTGTAATGAATACGAATGCAGAAACGTCATCATATACCCAATTAAACGCAAATCATTACGTACACAAATGCGGTTTCCGTAAACCATTTTAAATTGAATTGAATATTGGCATTCCTACAGACTGTTTGTCGCTAATGATCATTATGTTTCAAAATGTTCAATAAGTCTGAAATTAATAACTAATTATTAGCTGAGTAGTAAATTTCCCATAACTTGATGTTAAATTTAATACTGTGTAGCCTTCTAACGTGCCATCAATTACCTACACAGACTCGAGTCTCTGGGTACGAAGCTACTTAAATGTATTTGCGTTACACTTTTCATTCTCTCCTGTTTTATCTTCAGACTGTTATTATTTAGCAATCAAGAGCAATTTAAAATTTATTAACTCGGATATGAAACCAAATATTACATAATCAGTTCATTGTACATCGATCTCATTCAATCCTATTCGATGTATGTTTTTTATTTTTAAACTTTTTACATTTTAAATTAACTTGGGTATAAAGGCGTATCTTGCTCACTGTCGACGTATCGCAAGAGTGGGTAAGCGTCCATGTGAGTTGGATGTGTGAAATTGGATGACAGCACACCTTAGAAATTTTATGGGCCGCGAGGTGCGACGGCCTTTCTTGTTCTTTTATGAGGTGGGTTTACTTTGACAAAATATATTATTGGGGTATTTTGTTTATGTCGCTGTATATAAAGGAGAATGTACAGGACAAAATTTCAACTGCAGTTAAATCAATAATAAATTGCCTTTGGATTGATAACCAGTTTCCAGTGCCATGACTTTGGTAAACTTTGAAGCTGCAGTGAATGTAGTAAGATTTATACATTAATTCAAATACATACGTATATAATTTACTTTAATTATATTTATTTTGATTGAAAGTCAATGACGTCGACAAACTACATCAATCTGGGGCACGGCAGTGCCCTCGCAGTCGAGCGCAAAGCAAACATTAATATGTCTTTTTTACTTTTCTTTTTATCTACACTCAGATAAAATAAAAGTACCATACTTCAAAATCAACAACCAGGAACGCAATTTACATTTACAGTTTCAAGCAGCCTATATAACCAAAGAGGTAGAATAAACACGAATGCTAAAGTAAATTCGCGTTGAATACATCATAAAGGTATTCCCGGTACTCTGTGCAGGCTGCAGGCCTCAGGTGGCCATTTGCATCGCCCGAGAGCGCACAAAGGATTTTTTGTTGAATTCATTCTGATACGTGCAATTGTACCGGCACGTACGCGACAGGATTCCCAACGCGTGTGCCGTTAGGGATCCGTGGGAAGGGATGGGACAGGGATTTGGGTAGGGTTCGCTTGGTAAAGATAGGTAGGCACATAAGTGGTACACTTAATTAATAATACATAGTGAACAGTAGTACACAGAACTAGACACATTTTTCAAGAAAATGCCAGGAAAAACAGAACCATTTGGCTTTGCAAAACCGGCCGTTTGGTGTAAGGTTGGTCTTTGATATCCTATCTTATTATGTGGTGAGGGCCGCTTGAATGGTTCTCTTGGAATCATAGTATTTTTTTTGTTTTCCCTCTACTTCTACACACTAACTAAGATTATGCCCATCGCACGTAACGATTGGCATCTTACATACTCTAAACGGAGATGAGAGATATGGTTTTATTGCGATGTGGATGTTAAAAGTGGCGCCATAAACTTTATATTAAAAACAGTATTTTCCATACTAGGATGTGACGATAAAAAGAAGTATTCATTTATTGATAGTGCAACCCAAGACCTATGAGGTCCACCGTAACGATATGGAAATATATACAAGATGCGTAAATTCAGATTCAGGTCAAATAACTAGAGGTTAAAGAAAACAAAAGTACGGAACCCAACATGAAATAAAGCGTAACCCTTGGTTATACCGAGTGAACTCTACGCGTGTTAGATTGCACGTGGAATGTTTGAGCCGAGCGATATCGAAATTGTAATGCAATATTGCATCTCTTTACCGGCCGGTGTTGCGAGTGGAAAGTAATACTATCTGAGATCTCTGTTAAAGTAAGGAGTATTAATATAAGTTAAAAGCTACTTTGAAAGCTCGTAGAGCTCATTTTAGTTATTGGTGTTTAGCAAATAATCTTCTCTGCAAAAGGAAGAAAAATAAACTAATCTCTTTTGTATTTAAATTGTAATAATACACAGCATCTTTTATTTATTTATGTTAGTAAAGTAACATACAACTTTTTAGTATTCATAAAATTCGAACCAATCTAGTCATCTCATTAACCTTTCAGTTTTTTAGGATGTATGTTTCTTTAAAAGTTCATGTTGAAATTATTTCAAGAAAAAATTGCTTTCCAAGGCACGGGCATGCATCCAGCAACGTCCTGACTCCAGGTTGAGTAATGTCTTCACAAAAACACTACCTCGTTGCTACCAACGATCAACCAAGGCAGTTAACTAGCTGCATATATGTTTTTACTGTTTAGGTACTTACCCGGTTGGGTCCACAAGGGGTGCCCTCTAGCGGAGGGGCCCGCTTGGTCCGGCAGACGTGCGGCATGGCTTTGTGGGAGCACCAGAGCCGGGAACACGCGGACTTTACCTTCACCGTGCGGCATACTGAGAACCTGTGGATTAGAAATATGTATAAGTAAATCATATGAAAATTATGACTATGAATTGGTTAGTATCCATTATCCTTCAATAAGTTGGTGAGCATCTTATGTGAGGGTCTGTTGTGCCTATCGACCTCATAGTATGTGGACTTCACAGCTTATTAGGGTAGTAGGGTGGAATGGAGGCATCCTAGAAATCTTTCCATTCATCATCATCGAATTTTTGATGATAATCATTGCGGAAAGTAAATAAAAAGAAATAATAAATAACACTATAAGAGTGACTGTTTAAGGATGGAAGCTTAAAGCTCCGCTGTTAGGAAAATAATCCAACTCGAAACACGATGAATCAACGATTACAATTTTTAAGCTTAAAACACCACAGCGAAGCCATCATCATAGATTTAACTTTATCATAAATTCACTTTAAACAAAGTTTGCAGCGTAAAGCGAAGGAATCGGACGTTGACAAAACTCAACCAGGCAGAGAACATGTTCAGCTTTGTTCAGCTCTATCTCATCTCCCATCGGATATGGTCGATGATGGGTGGTTGTATGTCATGGAAGAGTCACCTATTAGTGAAGAAATTACAAAATTTAACGACTACTTTGTCCAAACATGGTTCACAAATAATATACTCAATGGTACTTTTGTAGCTTATGTAGAACCACACAAAACAAATAATGCTGTGGAGCAATGGAACAGTAGAATTCGAAAATATATTAAACCAAATCCAAACATAGCCCAATTGCTGGAAGGACTCCAAAAAGATATTAAATATTATTTTCGTGCATTAAGGAGGGAGGGAGGGAGGGCGAGGGAGGATAATTAAAAACATTGAACATTTAAGTTTAATTGCGAGTACAATTTACCGGTTCATTGCAAAAGCTTTCGTATACAAAATATTTATTATACCACTTTGTAATAATAAACACCATACAAAGTGTATAATAATAAGAAAGATTCGAGTTATATGCAGCAACAGTACCGTGTAATTACGAAAAGCTTTCTTTATTGTCAAACATGTGAAGTTTTATAAGCAAAGTTATAACATGCCGAAGCTGGCGAAGTTTAGAGAGCTTTTGTAAGCTCTAACAGAAAACCCGCTACTCCCGTAAACTGTTATGTAGAAGTTTCCATTATTGTAACTTTGCCTTTTACGATAAATAAACTGAAGCTTTGTGTAAAAAGATTCTCATAAACACTAAATTCAGAAGTATAATTCTAGTAGACCTGTTTCACACATTATATTTATATGTATTTTATGCTGATGTAGTATCTGTGTAGTGCAGGAACGGACTGCGTTATTAATTAATCACCAATTAACCTTTGATGACTTATCTATATGCATAATTTAAGTGCCTAAGAACATACTTACGTTACGTAATAATAAGGTAAAACTATATTTTAAAATAGTTTGGACCATAAATAATAATTCTTTTGATGCCAAAATGCAAGTGTTGAATAATGTTGCTAGAATAATGAATCTTATTGCTAATTACACCATTAAAACCAGAACGATGTGTGAGAGTAATCGCAAGGCAATTACCATTTATTCGCGATGGAAAAATGTGTAAGCGTTTACATCTCGCCAAACAATGCACTATCATCCTTTGTTCTCAATAATTAGGGCCTTGTCATGAACTTAAA
This sequence comes from Maruca vitrata, assembly GCA_039566165.1. Taxonomy (NCBI): domain Eukaryota; kingdom Metazoa; phylum Arthropoda; class Insecta; order Lepidoptera; family Crambidae; genus Maruca; species Maruca vitrata. The sequence goes on from CM076919.1 coordinate 5,583,696, forward strand.
TGAGGCCTGGATCCGTGAATCACATCGCAAGGCGATCGCTCCGTCGAATGAGTAAATTGAGACGAGAAATTATACCAGATTCAATTTACATTCTCAAGTAAGGTCTATCTCAAGTAGGGCGAAATTCGGAAGGATAACGGTTAATGGATTTCATTGTACGAAGTAGGTCACATCAAAACAGATAGGTCAAAGTCCTAAGAAATTGTTATGAGTATCTAATCTTACGGAGGTACAGGTATTTGTTTCCCGCTGTCTGTAATCTTCCTTGATTAATTTTAATTAAATTTGTCCAATGAGCCATTGCTCTGAATTGCGCCACGAGTAATACTTACCTACTTTTATATATTCAAAGATTACTCCACGTTTCAGAGTGAGCGGATAAGATAACAAAAGGGAATATTTCTCATGTCGGATAATCTTCATAAAAGGTGGACGTCGACGGACGTGGGTACAAAAGGTACGGAATACTACTCGTGTGTATGTAGATAAGGAATTGAATACTAGGTTGAAAAGAAAACCGATGAGTTAGACCGCTGAAAGATCCATATTGTCATTGATATTTACTCGTTGATTGATTGTCCGAATTAGTATAAATTTATATTTTAGAGACTACATTTTTGGTCTTCATAATTGTTCAAGTTTAGATTCGACAGAAAACCTCAATATAAATAAATAGATATGTTTTTTCATGTTTCACTTGTTTGCAATTATATCTTCACAAGTTTCAAATGATTAGCATTTTCCACAATTATATTATACGGGAGAACCCAACTAGTATACCTAACTCGATAAAAATAGAATTCCTTGAATCGATTACTAAGATATTTGATCAGTATGCAATGTGGGAAAACCCTGATATCCATTCTAAAACGTGTTATCCCAAATGCATTACGATGCACTATAAATATTGTATTGCATTCAACAACATCACGCGTGGCCTAGTTTCGTTTTCGGATTTGCACATAGGAAAAATACTTTTTTTTAAGACGCGCGGCCGCCCGCGCATTTATTTGGAGTTAGTTATTGTTATTTTTGGATAATGTACAACATACCTTTGTTAATTGTAGCATATATAATATTCTGGTAAGGTATTGTTAAGTTTTGCCAAAAACTACTTAAGGGATGTTCACGTTCATATATCTATGTATACGTATGTTTATCCACACAACAAACTTAATTTTTTTTTTATTTTAGTAGTATATTTAAAATTTTTCGATATTGTTCGATTATTTATCAATCAGCACGAAATTTTCAGTTGCTGGAGAAAAAGTGTTGCAGGTAGCAGGAACATACATACGTCAGAAACGCTCAAGGTGGTTTAACACGAAGCTTGAAAAAATATTCTAGTAGTATATTTTGAACGTGACGTCACAGATTCGTTAAGGGTGGCGTGTGGATCGGATTCGATTACCTACTCGTAAACAGATTATTGGATATCCCTCTGGGCGTTTCTCCAATCTTGTTTCGGTATTTAGCGACCCTGAGTTCAGGGCGAAACTAAACTTCTTAGTTTAATAATACCTAAAGATAGATTAAAATCATCGTAATCGACAAGCATGCATGAAGAGGTTTATGGATGTGGAAGAAGCGAAAGTGATCTCTGCCTACCCTCTGGGAAAAGGCGTGATTTTATGTATGTATGTATCTATAGATAAATAAGCTATCATTACCTCTATTTTTAAACGAAAATAAATGTATGCCCAGTGCAGTGGGGATGTATATGAGCTGATGATTTTGATTGTTTTTGCGGACAAATTATATTTTTTAGTTACTTTTAGAAGCTTACCCTTCGCCGAATTCAGTTCTGCACTGCTCATCCATGGTGAACACATAGTTGGAGATTTCCTTGGCCAGCTCCACGCCTTCGTCTTGACTCCTCATGTGGAGGCACCACCAGTTTCTGTAGAATAAAACATATTTTCATGAATCAGATAGGATTTGTTGCTACAAATAGAAGAAATACAATATTAACTTTCATTCAAAACCAGAAACGATGGTACTCATTTAGTAATTTTAAATCAAACAATGAATGTTCGTGTACGCTGAATAATTTCCATCAGCTGGTTGCAAACTCATGATTCGGGAGCGGTTCAATAAATAAGTTAACTGAGACGTACCTACTGGGACCAAGGCCTCATCAATCAAGTAATAAGCGAACAATGAAGAGAGGTCGCCGCTCATTACTGAGTAGGTACTGAGATTTACTTTACGATGCCACAAAAATTATAGAATTGGAACATTCAATCGAAATGATATATGCTTTGATTATTTCGCATAATGGCATCAATTACAGATAATTACCAAAAGCTTTTCATGTGTCGTATATTGTGTGATCGATAATCATGAGTTAAATTAATAATAAATCGATACATAAATAATATAGAGGAGAGGTATTATTTACTTATGTCCAGCAGTGGACAGGTATGGGCTCATGATGATGATGATAAAAAATACATTTAAAGTGATTTTGATAAGTGAATCAAGAAAAAAAGTAGCTTATACCACATACTTGGCTTTCTCGTGGAACTGCTTCTTGGAGCACGAAGACCAGGAGTAGTTCTGCAGGGTGGCCAGCACCGTCGGCGCCATCACCGATCCGCGGAGGGAGTCCTGCTCGCACTGGTCCTGGCCGTCATGCGTCAAGCCTAGTCTGTGGAAATAAAAAAAAAATAATATTTTGTTTATGCATGACGACTTCATGCAATACCTACGGACTGAGCGGTCTAAAAAAATTCTAACGTAGCATAAATCGTTAGTTCAAAATTTTAACATTCATTACAATTTACAGCGCAAAGTAACGTTACATGTTTGTTAAGACAATGTGTGTGTATGCATGTTTTTGTAAATATCGTCGGTTATTTATTTGCTATAGACACTGCAATTAGAGAATATTTATTCTCTTAAAAAAGTACATTGAAAATTTACAATAGCTACAGAATCATTTTGTCATCCCATACGAGTTGGTACCATCTATTTGAAATGTAAATGTAAATAAAGCTTTAATATCATTGTTTTCATACCTTGATGAAAGATAAGTTTGGAATTCAAATGTGCCTACATTATCTCATAGATTGCTTCATCACCATAAAATTCGCTTTCAGGAAGTCATAAGTGGAAACTAGTATATATAAACACAATAATGTTTGAAATAGTATTTACGAGAATTAGAAGTTCAAGTGGTTTCTATGAAATCGCCAGCTATCGAACCTTGACTCATTCGCTGCGAGCTTGTTGATAACACTTCATTATTTATGTTAGTCAACAAGTCGTAATATTCGAAACTGGGTAACCGCACTACTAGGAAATTAAAGACAAGACTAGATAAATCATGTGTTCTGTCACCACTCTAATATTTCTTCATTTTGTGCTAAATTTGTTCAATGTTTAGTAAATACAGTAAGTTTTTATAGTATGTTATTTCCGATACGTTCTCAATTGTTAAAATTATTCTAATGTTAACTAATTTTTATCAATTGAGAACGGAACCCCATATATTAAAACCAATGCTGAGTTGACTCATCTACGAAAACGAATTCACTTTTATGGCTAGTTTAGAAAGAGTTCTTATTCATCCATGAGCGCATTTCTTTAGAACTCCAAACAAGAATATTTATTCAGCACTCCTGTGAAGGCAGCGTGTAATCGATTCTAGATTGTAATATAAGTTTGTTTGTTTTACGTGCCATTGAGGAGCATGACCAAATATGACCCTCAGGACGAGAAGGGGACATGATAGGTCGTTACTCCGGTTAGTTACACTAGATGGTATCAAGTGACAACTAATGAAGATTTAGAAAGCCGCAAAGGGAATTGTGTCTAATATGCAGTACAATAGTAGGGGTATAATACAATATTCGTAAAGTTAAAAAGCTTATTTCAAATAAAATGTAAATCCAACTGTGTAGGTAAAAGGGAAATCAATTAAGTAGAATATTCTTACAAACTGCCCGTTGTTTCGATCCACCAATAATAGTCATAGCTTTTTTACAATGTAATTCTAGTGGAACACGAAACTTTATAAAGTCATTATTATTGAATCAAATTAATTTCTTCCAAACAACGAGTAAGTAGGTATGGGTCACGACCCGATGATTACGGGTAATCCGACCCAGTATGACAAATCTTCTTACAAATCTCATGGCTGCCCACGGTGCCCAATCATAAAAGGAGAGGGTCATTAAACCATGGTGCTTGAGTGACACCAAATGCCTAATCACGAATGCCGTGGCCATCCGCGCGGGCTCTTTGAAGATGCCACTTAGGTTCTTTATCAATTCCCGACATGATCGCTATTAATTCACTCGAGGAACACCGAAACATGACACCGGTGTGGCGCTAGTGTCGGCGTGAGAGGAAAATAAACCTCTTTCATATTCATAATACGAGTATTTGGATATTTTTCTATGTTACGACATGAAGGCGTGTAGTGAAATTTGATATAGAGTAGTTCAGGGGCATGGGGAATAGTGTCTTGTCTTATTATAAGCCAGTAAATTATTAGGCACCAGTGCTTGTTTCCATAGAGTGAGTAGATTTTTGGTACGTGAACAGAAATGACACTTTATTAAGTGTCATCAAACAGACTGGTGGACATAAATTAAGAAAATTAATTAATAGCTTACTATACTTATCATCCATACAATCTAAGTTTAAGAGTGTTTTAAAATTTTCATTACCTAATCTACCTAGTTATCAGCTAGCTAGGCTTTGTAGTCCTATTTTTATATTTATAAGAAGGAATAAATAGTTAACAGCAAAATTGACCAATATGCTACCAAGCGTACTTAACTCCACGGTGTAATTAGCCTAAACTAATTCATTTGGAGTAAGTAGGTAATGATTTATTATAATTAACATCAAATTTGATTCACGCCAGATTATTAGCAGATATTAAGAAGCGGCTTTAAGTAAATTACGTCATGTTATCGCAACGTTCCACTATTAACCTACCCTCACAATTATGTTAGGTAATAAAAGTCTTTATAAGAATGAGAAGGCCAGATTATATCTAATTTGTGTATTAAATTCAAATATATTGTCAAAGGAAGATTCTTCTTATGAAAGGTGAAAATAAGAAGATTTCAAGGGAATTAAGAAACATTAAGTTCACCGGGACCACAAGTACTATAATGAAAATTATTGGTGAAAAGTTTTAGTTTCATTTACCAACTTCAAAGAGTCGAGGGATGAACACTGTCAGCCATTTTCATTTGTGTGACGTAACTGGATTTGGTGAGTATATTGGCGATCGTTTGTGACGTCACCGTACGACTGAAAAGCCTTTCAAAGCGACACACAATTCGTTTGTAGTCTCATTTTTAATTTCAGTACGGACAGTACTCCAGTTTTCAACTCAAAGGTAGTGTTATATGAGCAACCATTCCGTTATAAACTTGTGATAATTACACATTTTCCAATGATTGGTTGATTTACTTTAAAGTAGTACTGATTTTTATTTGCATGCTAATCGTTTTATTTTTTTGTTTAATCTCAAAGAGCAAGAGATTGGAATATTTAGCTCTACATTTGTTCTATTACTATTAAATAAAAAAAATATGTTCACCATCTGATAATAAGTAAGGATTCTATGACCGATAGAAATTCAGATGGAGAATATAACATCAACCAATATGCTAGGAAGACTACAAGCATCATGATTTACTTCGTAACTGTGTCACATCTGACCTACTAACTGACGTGCAAACAAGATAAATTTTAATCAGTCCCTTAACAACTACGTTGGAGCATGTTTGGACAACGTGAGGTGAACGACATAACTGAGATCATGAGATCAATAAAGAACTGCGTATTATCTGAAAAGTGATACACATCTATTATAGGCTACGCCTCGTTGTCCTTTGTCTATGGCAAGTCCTGTAAGGACTGAGAAGTGCCGGGTTTGAGTTCCAAGTTTGACATTTTGTGTTTTACTCAGTCCAGTACACACACTAGGAAGTTAGAGGATGCACTTGGAGGAAGCCAATGGTCCTGCGCCTGATCTCTCATTGGTCAAGTTCTCTCCGCATGTACCTAATAAGACATAATCCGTGAATGAGTAGGCTTTTGCAACGCAAGGTATGTCAACAAAAACATACCTACATATGCAAAAGTCAATGATATTAAGGAACCTACTGCCCGTACTCCTTGTTTAATCAATATTTTATCTTAAGCAAATAACTATATTTACTTTTAGGACAGAGCTTCCTATTTCCGGGAAATGTCCACCGCTGAAGTTATTTTCTTTTGGAAGTAAAAATACAAGCAAAGGTGTTTTTTGTATTGTCTGAGATTTCGATTGAGTAAAAATCGGTCCTTAAAACTCCCTAAAGTATTCGTCGCGTCACGATCATTTGTTCAAACACACAATTAACTCCGTTTACTGCGATTAATTAATCCATCCTAGGGGGACCATGGGTAAACACGCGACGGTATTAATTATTATTTATGTTGCGATATCGTTTGCCTGCGGTCTTTGAGTTACTCATGAGATTGGTCGTCAATACCAGCTGTAATCGCTCATGAGAGTTTGAATGTCAAGATTTTGCTAATTTACAGGAAAGGTTGAACTTGAAGCTGAAAAGGAGGTTGAACTCACCTTTTTCTTTGGTGAAATACGTTACGCACCGTCACCTCCCGGTGAGGTGAGGAGAGGATCTATCCCGGTGGTGTGTCGGACTTCTCGGCGACTGGCGAATGGTAAATGCCAGCCGCTGCTCCTGGGCGGAGTGCAATACCCAGGAGGTCTACCGAATAAAACACCGCGGTATACCTCATCGCCTTGACGGAGTCCTGTTTCTCGGGCTGAGCCCAGAGCGATCCTAACAACGTTGAATTCGCCTATCTGAATAGGGCCTAAGCTACGGAACTTTCCGGAGCTTACTTTTACGGAAAAGTAGATCGTGAATAAGCTATTCTGATATGTTTTTACTTTCTGGTTGAGTTATGGAGGTCAAAATGAAATCACTATTATAAATACAGATCATCTGAGTTGCCAATGGATGTATTACATAAATTTTTCAGTCTGTCGACAATAGCCATAAATTGTAACGGAAGGATTAGGAAACAGAATTTTATCTGGAATTACGGTTACACTACGTAATTGGCGGTACACTTGAACGGTAGTTCAATATTTGACTTCTGCTAAGACGATTAAGGTTCTAAATTCTAAAATCTTGAAATCGAGTTTTCTATTTAGAACCTACTAAGTGCTCTAAGTAAAAGTCAAATAAATATTTATAGTTTCAGTGCTCAGTGCGAGTCTCTTGCCGCTTTAGTCTGTCACTATAAAACTATATTTGAAGTACTTAAGCCTACGTGAGTGATTGCTGCAAAAAGATCAAAACGTTCGGTTTGCTTGTTTATTTTTAGCGCCCCTAACCGCATCTGTGACATGTGTAGCTGCGTACCCGATTGGGGACACGTCCTGGTTTATATCAGCTTTCAATGTCACTCTCGCGTATGTCCTGAGATTCGCAAGAGACAGTGTTACTATTTTGACGAGATTCGTTAGAAATAATTTACCGATAATTGCCCTTGTGTGATGAAAACAATAACATATTTAATTTATGGTAGTAATTATTTGTAAATCTACATAGGCATCAAATCTATTCAGTCTGCCGATAAGAGATTTTATTTCGATAAATTAATATTTATTGTAAATACTTATTCATCGATTTCACGTCATATTTTAACAATTAACAAGCCTAGTAGTAGGTAATAGCTACATTTACATAAACACGAATATTGATAAATAAAAGAAAATGTTTACATGTAAAGGCTATTGTATTATTTTATACATACGAGTATATTAATGTGGAGTGCGAAGGTAAATATTATTATTTTGCTTCCACTAACAGCTAAACTCCAGGCAAAAGCTGGCTAATAAGACATGTCACGAGTGGCTGACCGAATGTCAAAATTACGACGGAATAAAGAACTAATGCGCCGCAGCTTTAAGTTTCGCGAAGCACGAGATTAAAATCATTAATTCCTGTTATTATTGCCCGCAACGGAAATACTCAAAGTATGAGTAATGTCTTCAAAGGTCAAAACACATGGGGTGCAATCGTGTTTATTTTTAGTCGAAAGCCAGAAACTAAATCAAACATGTCGGTTTTACCATACAAAGAAATATAATAGAAGTTGTATTTTAACTGTAATAAATATACTATGCAATAGTACCCATAGTACCATTACCAGTAGGTACTTACTATCATTGATGCATGATAGTGATGGTGGTACCTAGCCGTCACTTTAAACTTTTATGTCTCCATTATGTACACATAAATTTAAGATATACTGCCTAATGAACCAAAACATAAGCGTTTGTTTTCAAAGTAACAACATAGCAAGTAGTAACGTACCCGGAAGCATAATTAAAAAGAGATTTACGAGCTAACAATTAAATGTAAACCACCGTCATAAAGAAGGAGGTTAATGTGCTTAAGGCTAATGTCTCCAGGGGGAATAACCCGGTTTTTATTAGGTCACTCCCTTGGTGTCACGGGATAATTGCAGCGCCAATTTAAAGCCTAAATGGTTAAAGCCTATATCGATATATCCAGTAATTTAAACCTAGACCGTTTTAGGTAGTTATAGTAAAAAGCTGCACTCTTGGAAGTAAAGCTTTTGAACAACTTCCTCCAAACAAGATATACACTTGAAAAGAAAGAAACAACAACGATACATATTTTTATTCAATACGTACCAGTAAACCGCCCCTTTTTGCACAATTACGCAGACCTTTTATTCATTTTGTGATACCCACAAATAGAGTCACAATATCTTTAATATCTATAACTTATTACTATAGCTAGAAATTATGTTGCTGTAAAGCTTTTTCACAAGTTCCTTAATATTGCTTGAACAATTAATTGTTCTATGGAAAAAAGATCTTAACGTCAAAATTTTTCGAATCATTTGCCATTAGTGACATTAGCTTCATATAAATAAAAATAACCTCAAATTTGGCCTTGTCGGGATTAATACGTACCAGGAGGAATGACCCACACGTTTATTGGGTCACTACCTTGATGTCATTCCGTCGTGATATAAATACCCTTTAATGTTTTACAACTGTTGAATTCTCTTTACATGTCGGGCGCATTCTTGACACCTTAGGGAAATGATAAACTCAAAGCTCAAAAGAGAAATCCTCTTTGCCGGTCTGTTAATTTCATATTATTTTTCGATGTACCTATACCAAATTGCTCAGTTCTTACCGGCTAAAAAATTATATTTGCTTAATTTTCACTACATAGTATAAAACAAAGTCGCCTTTTCTGTCCCTATATCCCTATGTGCGTTTAAATCTTTAAAACTACGCAACGGATTTTGATGCGGCTTTTCCAATAGATAGAGTGATTCAAGAGGAAGGTTTTTATGTAAAAATCCAAAGCGAAGAGAGGCGGGTCACTAGTTAGTAAATAAAATTTTCTGAGATACAAACACGGTTCAAATGGATAACGGCAGAAGAAGCACTGTTAAAATCCGCCTTTATTTATTAAACTAAAAATTTGCTTTATATCATGATTAAAGCCAAAAAAGAAAAGTAATCCACAGTAGATAATTCACAGTTCACACCATGATAGAGTTAAATTCAAATCACAAAGTACCTACGTGATCTTGATGCGCTAACGAATTCATTCAGATAATCCAGGCAAAGGAAACACAATCATAAAACAAGGGTATAAGGTACCGTCTGCAGTAATAGGGACGGTAGAACAAATATCGGGTAGACTAGTGCCTCCGCAAACCTTCATCATTACGTCGGGTGTGAAGTAATTATACTTGCTAACTGTTCAGAGAGTTTAATTAAAACGCGAATGCAGACAGACTCATCAGGAGCTCTGCCTACCTGTAATTTACAAATTTACACTATGTAAGCATTCGCCCTTTGTAATCTGACTGGTCCGCAGAGTTTGACCTTTGCTCCGTACAAAGCCTGGGTTTTGTTTTTTTTTTGTTATACGTAACAGCTACGTGCCTTTGAAAGAGTGAAACAATATTTTTCACCAGTTGTGTTAGCTAATAATCGGCAGTGGGAATCAGTTGTGTTTTGGATTTAAATGTTAAGAGCTTTTCTCTAAAAATCACTCGAAGTATGAAATATGTAGAGACTATTCTGACATAAATGTTTAATGTTTATTAGGTTAACCGTAGCAATATTCTTTAGTAGAAAATTTACACACAAATTTCAATATTACTTGTAAAACTGATAAACAATACATAAATTCGTAACAATGACGTACATACGAGTATGCGCCTAACTTAAATAGTCATCGCAATAAAAATAGAATATAATGGGAAGATGAACACATTCATGTGGAAATTTTACTATTATTTTTACCGCAAACCACTTTGACCGCAAGGATGTTACTTTATGTACTCAAATAAATTTGAATATTTATAAGTATCCGTCTATTTAGTTCCCAGAAAATAAAGTTTTGAGAATAATAGTGTTCACGCTATTATGATTCATGATTTTCTTTTAGAAAATCAGAAAAACAATACTGTTCTTCCAAGACTCGAAGATGTGAACCCATGTGCTTCTGAAAGTCGCGTTCGAACGTGCATTTCAGAACTAAATTTCATTTCTAGAACTGAACGTGTATTGAGGTTTATCCACATAGGTTCAGCTTCAAAACACGTTCACACCAAACCCTAACACATATATCTTAAACGACCGGTATCTCAAAGTTGGTTGTTTTATCCGAAGTTGCGATGATTTATTTGAACAGTTCTCGACTCCACTGTTCGGATTCATTCATAACCGTTGACAAACTGCTGCCAACTGCCCGGGGGAAAAGATTGGTACTCCCATTTAAATTTTGCGAAGACAAAAGTACTATCGGGATTCATTGTATTTGAATATCGATAAATATCAACCTCAAACGTAGAGGTGATAGCCACCCGCAAGTCTGGTTATGATGACGAGGCTACTCCAAGCCATCAATGTATGTCAGTTAGGAAAAAAACCTTAACATGAGTCTTAAAAACGAGTCATCCATCAGAACAAATCTTCGAAGTAAATATATAAATAATGTAACCATACCCAGACCTCATAACACCATATTTTATAAATGTATCAATTATACCGGCATCAAAGTCTTTAATCATTTACCCAATAACTTAAAAAACTTAGATATGCCAAAGTTCAAAGTAGAATTAAAAAAATGGCTCAAATCCAATATATATTATACTCTGAATGAGTATTTTGATGTAAGTATAAATAAGTAGGTTAGGTTATAATTATAATAATTAGTTTTATGTTATAGTAATACATGTTTTTAGTTGTAAGTAAAATTGCATGCCCGATACGGGTAAACTGTTGAAACTTTTATTTATAATAACACCCTGTAACACAGTTTGGCAATAAAGACGATTTTGATTTTGATTTTGATTTTGATTTTACCTATTATATTGGCTAATTTGTTTACTACGAAAAAAAACTTACACAGCCATAGTTATTTGTTTACTAAGCTATTCGAAATAACATATAAGTCACTGTCTATATTATGAGATTATAAATACATAGCTTTTCATAACAAAATTCCCTGAAAAATAAACAACCAACAATGCACGCAATATGCAAAAGTATTTTCATAATTATGAAGATGGTAGAAACACATATGTACAGTGTGCATTCCCTAGATTCATGCTAGTTTCTCAACAAGCTTCGCACATTACATACATGTAATTCTATTTTGAAAGAATTTAGGACACAGTAAGTAGTTTGTACGTTTAAAACCAGTTTTTGAATTAGAAATAACGAATTGGGAATTAAAATGTTTGATTAAATATCTAGATCAACGATATCGAATGATACTTTTACTTTTAAAAAATCAGGGTAAAATGATTTATTGATTGTTTTACTCGTATTATTATTGCAGTCATGCACCAGTGACATATTGATACATAAATCATTTTTGTTAACAAATTCCTTCATAAACAAAATATTTTCATGCCTTATTTTTCCAGTGCGTTGTGTTGAAAATAGTGAACAAATCGTGAATTAAGAAATTATTAACAAGCCTAGTTCGACAAATAATTGTGCGATGTACACCGGTGTTGGTTCCGCGCTTATTAAGAATTAACTATTAAGGAGTTCACCTTCCATCATTCATGGATGCCATTGACAGAACTAAACCAAATTGCTATGAGACCAAACGGAAAAAACATCCAAATCTGTTCACCCAGGCGGAAGTTCTAAGGTAACAAATATAAAAAAAAAATACAGACGAATTGAGAACCTCCTCCTTTTTTGTCGGTTAAAAGAGCGCCATGATCTCGGGTCAGCTCAAACGGACTGACCAGTCCAAATAAGGGAACATGGTATATGAAATGACCCGGAAGTTACAATTATAATATACTTTCATGTATATGTATATTCAAGTACCATGATAGCCAGGACTAAAGCTATGTCCTAGTTCTGGAACATAAGGCCGCTCTTGATTGTGCATGTATTTAAACAATGGTATTTGCTGCAACAACGATGTGCTTAGCAATGCGGCCGTGGCGCTCCGACGTGCTCGGGGTTCAATTAGCCGGCAGGGCTGCCAATCATTGTATAAATAAGGCTCTGATTCTATTTAAAACAATATGTTATTTGCATAATATCGGCTGTGTTGTAGAACATAACAGGTAAAACGTGTAGTATAGCAGGAACATTCAACGAAAAGAGATAGTTTTTTTAACTTAAACCTCCTCTTTGATTTAAATAAAATCCTATTCTACTTCATTCTTAATAAACTTTTTGTATGTAATCTTATGTAAGTTAACTTTAATAGTTAATTTATAAACTCTGACAGTAGGTAGAGCAGACACGTATTCAAAGAGCAAATAATGACTCTTTATTACAGAGCAGCCCATTTAGAAGTTATTTAGGTAAAATATAATCTGCTTTGTCACAGACATTGACTTTAACAGTAATGACAATTTTTATTAACTTAATCCATCCAACAACGCCGTACAAACTTGCGCTTTTTCTATATCTCATAATTCATTTATTGGTCTAAATGAGTTACTTATCAAGATAACTATCTTAGTATTGTCTATTTTTTGCGCAAACACTACATATTTGAAATATGTTTAGAATAACAAAACACGCGAGTATTATAATAAAATTAGTTTTATGACTATCTTTTTAAAAGTCCAACCAAGTATTGTGAGCCTAGCATCCCTACACAGAGGGTGTGACTAACGATTCCTCTGAAATGAAGCGTGCATGCCGCATGCCAATATCAGACTGAACTAATTAATAAACGGGGGTGAAAGACTTGCCTAAGGGTAACGGACGGCGCTACTAATATTATGTTGTTGACTGATCACTTAACCAAATGACAGCAAGTCGAGGCGGCTGTACTGAACCTCGAGTATTTATATGGCTAAATGTATGTGTTGTTCGTATAGCTTCATTCGATTGATTGATCAACCAATCCCCAGTGATTTTTGCAAGAAGATCGATTAAAAGGACGTTACTTAATGGAAGTAAGTCTGCAAATGTCTACCAGTCTTTTTAAAAGACTTGCGTTACGTATTATTGACATAGGGCCGATTTTTCAATGTCCAGATAAAACTAATAGGTGAAATAAACTATAAGACGAACAAATTTATGGGCATTTTATTTCTAAGAGTGAGTGTCAGTAGTGATGTGTCCTTATTTTTTCCGGCCTATAGTTTATTCTTCCGTTAAATTTTATCTAGCTATTGAAAAATTGGCCCTTAATCATAAATTCCACTATTGAGTGAACATGGTATTCTGTACCTATTTTTTCTATTACCTAAACATGGTCAGCCATTACGAATACAAATGGCTTCTACCTTCCAAGACCCATATCTTCAAATCAAACCAAAAAAATCAGTAAACTACAAAGCACGCCATGATGCGCGAACACCATAAGCCATGGCCTTTGTGCCGCTGACAGCACATCAGCCCTGACATGTGGAAACGGTCAAGAGTGAGAATCCGTTACGGTTTGGGGTTCTGTACTTGTTGCACGACTAGCTTAAGCCCAAATATTTCGACTTATTGAGGTACCTAGAAACAAACTGGTCCCTGAGGTAAAAACACGTTTTTTTTAACAGAAAACAGTCAATTTATCTTATTTATAGAAACTACAAAACATACAAAATCTTCAAATTATGCTGATCTGATATATTAATTAAACTATAAAGGTTATTTTCTTATTATAGACATCAATTATGCCACGTCTCATCCGTCCGCACAAAAAGGCACAATAAAATCAAAATAAAAATAATTTGTTTTCACTGGTTTTCGGAACCCCAACCCATCCGCCAGAACCCTAACAAAAAACCCAAAACAAACAAAATAAACGCATCGCCGCAGCTGCATTTCATTGCACGAGTAAACTAAAGCAATGCAACTAAACGTAAACCGACTATTTTTATAACGCGGCGGTTTAATATACCCGGCTCGTCTATTTGTGCACGGCCTTCCGGGTAATCTTTGAGATAGATAAACTGCAACGAGCGTGTGCGCTTAATACTACGCTAGAATTCACTTAAGTTGCTTCTTAGTACTTTAACATAACTAGCTTTTATAGAACACAGCTTTATGGGTAATGGCAGAGCGTCTTTGTGTCCAGCCATCTCTTGGTAAAGAAGCGGAAAAGAAAAACTGTTTTTTTTTCATGGAAAATGATAATAAATGCCAAGTAACTGTAATTTATGTACTTGAGGACTTGACTGGTGGGCTGCTAATTCAATACAGAGTTCATATAACCATAAATTAAATGAAGTCTTTCACGTATTTTCAGCTCCATGCAAATTTATGTAATAGGTTTGCATTCCAGTAGCTTTCAACTAGAGGGTAGTAGTTAAATCCCCATCGGGGACAAAGATTTGTGTTGGTCCCGTGTCTGGGTGTGTTATTTATCTATTCAGGTTTTTCGTGCATATCGCTTTTGATTGTGATATCCGTAACACAAGTGTTATATTACTCGAAATTAGAACAATATATCATACTAGCGGCCCGTCCCGGCTTCGCACGGGGGACTTAAGATTTTTTACATAGTTTTACGTTTTATTATTAAACCATTTACTTCGAAATCCCGTCGCCAAAATGACATTACTTTGGAGCAAACATCTAAATCATTAAAACGATTGTTATGGGTAAACTATAAAAGGTAGACATATGCTCTCGCGGACTTTTTTAAAGATAATGTTAAGATGAACAATTCATCCATAGAGCATTTTTGTATAACTTTAACTATATGCTCAGCGCACGCCACGGAAGGCCTCAGAAACGATACTTTTCCCCCGTTTTTGAAACATTTTCGGTTACTGCTCCACAACTATAGGACCTAGCGTGATATTATACATATGTTACTTCTGAATAATGCAGCTTTCTGATGGTGAAAAAAATATTGCAATCGGTCCAGTAGTTTGTTCTCTTTATAATATTAGTGTAGATTAAAATGATGTCCTGAGATTTTAACTTACTTATTTATTACATATACCTACCGTTGACAACACAAAGCTCATCAGATTATGGAGTTAAGACAATCGTAGCTAACATCATCACGGCGGATGTCCCGCGCTCACCCGGTCTATTTACATCCGAAACGCTTTCATCTATTTCTGTTTCGATTGGTTACCGATGCCGATTGATGTAATACGCAAGGCCGGTGTGCTAATTGAACGGATTTCTGATTACTTTCAAAGCTTGGTCACCTATTATATATGTTTATATGTTTATTAGTGGTTATCTGTTGGCAAAGTTTAAATAGGCTTGAAGGTCAGGCTTTTCTTTTTTTATTAAGCACTAGGATTAGTTTCACTTTGTATGACATGGATAAATTAAAAGGAGTAATAGGTGTTAAACTAGGATGGGACACAGAGTACTTACTTATGTCTCATACCCAGTGTTTAAGTTTTAACTCAACAAAGCTAACTATTTTGCTGTCCTCAATAGAGCTATGTTCTCACAACTACCATTTAATTTAAAGGAAATAAAATAAACACCGTCAATTCCGTTCGTCCACATTTATCGTCCGGAGAGAAAATCGGCCGCTAATTAAAGGGCACCAAAGGGCTCTTTGTATCGGGTTCAGTACACTTTGAACTGAACAGCTGTAAAGTATGAATAGCAAGGGAATGTACCTACAATTTACATGTTATCTTCTCTCTCTTCTTACGATCTGAGAGGCTTGATGCCTTTGAGATTTAACTCATTAATTTTCTTTCCGGAGGTGAACACCAATTTTAGGCAGAACAACTATTTATGGCGTGTGTGCATTGGGTTTAACAGTTTAAAAACGCACTATGTGACGTTAAAAGTGCTCTTAGCTCTTGTTTTTTTTTACATACTCAATTTTTATTTGTGTGTATTCAATTCAATTGCATGCAATATTGCTAAAACATTTATAAATGTAATTGCTATATTCATTCACATGATATTTGCTTTGCTTTGAGTATATATTACGGTGAAACAATATTTATCAACGCTGTGTAGGTATTCATGAGTCCATAATTCAAGTATGCTTTTATTTTTACTTGTAAAAAATAACCTTGGTAATAAAACAATTCGTTTTGAAATATTCACAGATGAGTACTTAGTGAAGGAAGCCTTTGACTCCTTTGTTAAAAAAACCTATTTGACCCTATTTTCTGACTGCGATCAATGCTAAATGTATATGTTGGGTTCCAAATATGAAAGTTATAATGTTTATTATTCTAAAGCGCAATGCACACTGAGTCCGCCGGGCCGCGCCGACACAGCCCGCCGACACAACCCGGCGGCATATTATGAAAAGAATTATATTAATTATATTTTTATGAGTAAATCAAATGTTTCTGTGCCGGTGTCGGCGGCCCGGCGGGCTCAGTGAGTATTGCGCTTTAAACAATCAAAAATAAACATACATACATACATGGACGTATAAAGATTAGCCCTACCTACCTACATTTTCTCTTATTTCATGAAAACGTTTCATTTTGGCACGAGGATACAACTTCGTATTTCGTTATTGTTTACAACAAAAGTTTCAGCACGCGTTCAGTATTACGAGTGCGAGTTCTAAAAATATTCACAATTAAAGTGGAGAGTCGAAAAACAAGGAAGTGTAATTCGGTAACCGTGATAATGAGCTACTATACCCTTTTTCAGCTAAGATGATCCCTGTGACACTTCATTGTGTTCCGAATTACGCATTATACCATTGAGAAACGAAAATAATTTTATTGCATACCTTTTTTATTTTATTGCTTAAAAATATGAATATAACACATTTTAAACTTATAAAACAAAATCTGTATCGTTAACTTAAATTTAATTAATTAGAAAATAAAAACGTAATTTTAAAAAATACATATGCAGTTCGTATACATAGAACGGAACATAGAGCTGGGACTAACATAATCGGCGGGCATATTCCGATTGCTCGATAATCGCATCCATCAGTCAGTAAAGTGCGTCAGCCTTGTATGCGAGTTGTGTTTTTGTTGATCTTGCGTGGTGTTCGGTTATTGTTACTTTTTGTTATTGTTGCTGTTATTAAGTTTTTCATTGTTATTGTTGTTGTTTTTGGCAAAATGCCGAAAAAAACTAAAATGTTGAGTTTTGGTAGTTTAATATAATCGATTACATTTCTATGGAACATATTATCGATTACTGGAAATAATCAAAACTATTTCATTGTTGGACATCTCTACAATTGTCAAAATAGAACTGTCACAGGGATCATCTTAGCTGAAAAAGGGTATAATGAGAGGTGAAAAGTATTTTGTTTCGGTCATTTGAGCGCTTTGTTGTCCTCAAGAGGATCTCACACTTAATACTTCATTAAAAATTAACACAAAATATTTTTTGAAACATTTGAGTTTGTGACTATTCTATTTTGTATTTTTTTTTTAATTTAATTGCATCATTTGATTGGTCCGATAGCGTACCTATGTCTCTTGCAAAGTGCATCGTATTGATCACATCATAGTATAAAACAGTCACGTTGACCTGGCTGTCTGACATAGGGTTGCTTAGATATTTAAAATTACGCAACGGATTTTAATGGGGTTTTTAATAGATAAAGGTGGCTAAAGAGGAATGTTTATATCTCAGTTCCTCTCAACTTCAATGCTTAAATAGAAGTTGATTTAATAATATCCAAGGTTACACATGATGGGTATCGGACAGGTGGCATGAAATACCTATTTTCAATTCATGTTTTGGCAATTAAATCGCCATTCCCGCAATCCCATCATCATCATCATTTCCCAATTCACATCATTCAGCATGGGTCTCCTAAACATGAACTTGTATGTTTTTTGCTTGTATATGCAAATAATATTTATCATCGTCCAAATGTGAGACCAGAAGCTTATTATCCTTTAAATTGCCGAAATATAGGCCTTCATTTGTGCAGTGGAGAGCCTAACCCTAGCCTAGTCCATTAAACCGCATTAAACTGACAGTAAGGCATAAATCATTTTTTATATGATATTAAAAAAAAATTCTTCGATAGAACTATGTAGCAGGTAAATCATATGGGATTTAAACAAAATTTGATTCTAATTTACCCTTTGGCAGAGTCTGCGTGTTTTTTAACGGACTCTTTGATTATTTCTTCTTAAATCTGTAAAAAAAGGTTTTAAACTCACAGATGCGCCAGCTCGTGTGCGATGACGAAGGCGCTGGTCAGGCCTTCATCCCGGTCGATGGCTGCCGAGCGCGTCCGGGAGCACACGCCGTCCACGGGGGCGAAGCCCGAGGGCCCGCCCAGCTGCGCCCGAGTCAGCCACACCGTGGCGTCCCAGCCGGTGCTCTCTAGATAAATAAATAAAAATAAATATCTGAGACATTTCCACACACGGTCTTCTGACCCCAAACTAAGCAGAGCTTGTAGCGTCAGAGACTGATATACATACATAGATATATTTAAATACTTACTTAAATACACAATCACACCCAGACACGGTATAAACACCGATGTTCATCACGCAAATATTTGTCCCGAGTGGGAATCGAACCCACGACTCTTGGAACCGCCAGCCAGGGTCACTAAGCACTGTTAACACTGATTACGAGGTAGTTGGGTCAGTGCAATACCTTGGAACTATGGCGGTTTGATATGAGAACCATAAGCACTCAAAAGAGACTCAGATATCATACTCTTCGATGTAATTTCATCATCATCATCATCAGCCCATATACGTCCGCACTGCTGGGGCGCGGGCCTACCCTAAATTAGGGCGATAAGGCCTTAGTCGATGTAATTAATAAGTTGTATATTATTTGTCGATAGATTTAATCTATTGAATATAAATCGTGCACTAATTTCGTGCATTTCATTCGAAGCACACAACTTGACAGGATAATGTTTTTATCATAAAATATAAAATTCATGAGAACAATTTATATGACTTTTAAGTAAAGGTCTTTAGCCGTTGTAAGTAGGTAACAAATTATATTTAAATTTACTTTAAATATAACTTCTACACAACCATAACTTTAGTTCTAAGAAACTCAGCGGTAAGGTAAAATAATTCAACATTATATTGCAAGCAAGCTACGAAAACCGGCCAGTTAAAAACTCGTAAAAAGTCATAATTATAATCAACCTGTAATATATACTGGCAAGCTAAAAGCTTGTGCATTATAGAAAAGATTCAGCCATATGGCCGCAAAATTTCCAATCATAAATCGGAAGTAATTCTACGAACTAGCACAACAGGAAATGTAACCCAATCTCCACTGAATATGCACAAAAACATTCTAGATACGAATACAACAGTTTGGAATACACCGGCAGAGTAAAACATAAGTGTTTTGCAATTTTGTGTAAGTAGTATTTATATAACGACAAAAATATTCGCCGTACGGATTACTGTTACGTAAGAACTGAATATGTATTGTAATTTCGGACAAATTATTTATCCATAAGTTTTGCTTATTAATCGTAAGTAAGTAGGTACATAGGCACAAGTAGGTACAAGTAAGTCGAGTATCCAAGAAGGTCACATATAGTATGTGTATATTACTATTGCAAATTACTAATCAAAACACACATAAATTTATTACTGGTCAGTTTTGTGATCATCTTATAACTGCTGATAAGCAAATGTACGTAATATAAAGCTTTTAAACGTGCTAACTGTTTATGGCCACTCTACGTGTTAGATCAAGATAACGATGAATTTACGCTAATTTGTTTGAGACCAGTTGTTAAAAACTGCAAGAATGGCCACGATATGTTAATTGCTAGTGTTTGAATAGAGAATTATGGATGTGAGATGGCGTCTTCGAATACACGACTGCAGTCAAGTTGCAATTTAAATGACTCCGCGGGACAATGAATGGGCCGCGTGCATACTAACGTTGCGGTATCAATGAGATACACCCGCGCGACGCCGCTTGCATAGACGATAACAACGTGCGTGATTGATGTAACCAAACGCAATGCTAATGGTCACATTATTTAAACGCATCCTTATCAAGTATTTGTAATTCGATCAATGAATATAATTGATGAATGAAATTCAATTTGATTTGGCTCTATGGCGCATTTGGCAGTGATCATGGCTCATACGACGAGTTGTGGGTTCGATTCCCATTTGGAACAAATAATTGTATTATTTAATGTAAATTATGTATATGATATCCTGTGATATTAACTTATTATTTATTTTATTGAATCACTCACCCGGTGGCAACCTCATCAAGTGCCTGTAGTTCCACTTGTTCACAGCTTCCAGAGACTTCTTAACATCCCCAAACTTTATGACCGGATCCTTTTCCTCGTACAAAAACAACTTGTTGATCACCAGCGTTATGTTTGCATCCAATGAGGGGTCGTTAAAGATAGCACTGACCTACAAAGTGTTACATAAAAATTGAGAGACGAAAACCAGACACTAAAAGCATTGCACCAAAATAAACGTAACACATACTGCTGATACGCCGGTCATACTTACGATGTTCATTAAAGCTAAGATATAGTGCTTTACTCGCTCCCGACCGTGAAATTTCAGCATGGTGTGATCCGCCACTATTGCCATTTCGAGCCAGAGTCCGTTCACACCTGAAACATTTATTCATGTATTCCCTAATACCATCAACGAGTCGTGATCAGCTGATCCGAGACACACCTGAAGTAGGTCTAGTGACGGGGCGCACATCGCGAAAGTATTCGTGGTCCGAGTAGTCGCTGTGTCTCGGGCGCACGTGCGGCGCGGGCTCGTAATCCTCCTCGAAGTCAAGTTCAAGGTCGTTGACCGTGTCCCCGGTGAGGTTGTACTGCGTGGGCTGCTCGGTCCACAGCACGTCGCGCCGGCGCAGCACGTGCGCGGAGCCGGGCCGCGTCGGCTGCAGCACGAACTCCTCGCTGCCGACCGTCAGCAGGCCGTACAGCTGGCCGTCGCACTCCGTCACCGTCGCCGACGACTGCTCCTCGTGGAGGACTCGTCCTCTGTAGAACTGGCACTCCTTGTAGAATGGCGAGCGTATGGCTTGGTTTTCCTGCAGTTCTAGGTGCCAGCCGAGGAGTTGGAGGTGTCTGGTGGTGACGTTGGGTCTGATGGTAGTGTGAGGGGTTAGTAGCACGGGGTCGCGCGCGGGCGCCCAGGCGGCGGCTGTGGCGAGGAGCATCGCAGCCGTGAGCCATCGCGGCATCGTCCGCGCGCCGCCGCGGGCTGGGGCTCTCTGTGCGCCGCGCGCTGCGCTCACGCACCCGCGCACATGGCCGCCTCGCGCGAGGAAGGTAAACGACTCCACCTCGTAGATTGCATGAGCTACGCATGCGTCATTGGTAAACAAAGGGCGGGCTCCCGTTTTTGTTTTATAATCCTGTCGCGTTATGAAGCATGTGCGGCACTGTGCATGGCAGATTGCAGTTTGCAACGCGATATTTACACGTGTCATGCCCTTTCGTGGAATAATCGATAAGAACTAGACAAATATGGTGTAAAATTGTGTATTTATAACACATTTAGGTACAAATTCTAGATAAACCGTATAACTATTCTAGTATATCTAGTCCAACATTCTTAATGAATCATACGGCATTCTGTAATAAGCTTGCACGCCGGAGAACAAAAGATTGTGTTGATAGTCTCCAAGACAAAAGTTTGCTCGCCTCGCTTGGTATTCCTTTATTATCACCAGCTTTTGTTGGAAAGTTTACTAGTGTGGGTATAATACGCTATTTTCACACCATTTTAGTCATCTTTAAAATTGGAAAACATTAAAATTCATTATTATTGAACCATTCAGTAAACTTTTATCATTGACCACGGAGTCCTACTTAAAAGCAGTTCCATGCAATGGTTGTCGGTACCCTAAAAGAACTCAGCAAGTTGTTTTATTTGTTATGTTGTTGAGTCAGCATAGGCGTGAAATTGCTAGTTGAAACCAATTCGCAAGCGGTCACGTCATGATACATAACGATCGTATTTCTTCAACACAGTTCCTAACTGAAGAAATTAATATTGTGATTCCAAATTAATTCATCATTTACTACTGATAACATATTGAAATCGTGATAGTAAGTAAAACTTAAGATTTTACTTCCAACTTCTTACTACAATCAAATGGTAGGCTAAAGGTTTAATGCTCACGAGCACAAATTAAATAGGCAATAGGTCCATACAAAAGCAAGTCTGGAACAATATTAAAAAATATTAAATTAAACCTTTGTTTATCAGTTTATAACAATGTTGCTGGTATGCAGTTATTTATTTAGTTCCCCAACAATGATTTGAGATAAACTACTTACTATAAGATTTTATACATACATATCGTATTAGCTACGTAACATGAGGTAACGTGTTAGTCTACAATTGAGATATCTATCTCTGAGATAGAATAATCTCTACTCTTATCTAAGAGTCGAGCTTATTTTATTAATACTTAATCTAGAAATGGCCAACATTAATCATCAGGGGATTGTATGCCACTTAATTAAAAGTATGTAATATTATATTGTAGTGTGATAGATAAAATATAATTATGAAATATCATTTTTAAAACAATTTGTTTATTTATACATAAGGTAAATACCACTCATAATTCCCTCTTGTTTTATTTATTAAAGCATTCGCGATCCCACTTCACATGTGGAAGCAATAATTCATTAGCTTTCTCTTCGCGAAATGGCTTTAACGGAAATCTTAATACGCACTAATATGCACTCTGAATAATGCTTTTAGAATAACAAACGGCTACGTTCCAAATGGATCGACGGATTGGAAATATGTTAGTATAAAATTGAGTCTTATACTTACTTGGTTCTTTGTTCGAAATCGATTTAATAGTTTTGACTAGATTTTAAATTTCAAGTAAATTCTCTGTCTTTACATAGGCAAACCTGTGCATAGTTTGTTTGGATCGTGCAATTAACCCAAAGTAGTTTCCCCTCTGGGAAAAAGGCGTGATTTTACATGGCGTGTAATTATCCCATAAATATCAAAATGAGATCCTGATCAAAGACCAATTACTCAAAAATCATGTTTATTTCTGGGTGTGATTATGTATTTAAGTATGTATTTAAAAATATATATGTATGTATATCAGTCTCTGACGCCCATAGTACAAGCTCTGCTTAGTTTGGGGTCAGATGACCGTGTGTGGAAATGTCCCAGATATTTATTATTATTTTTTGGGTGCGATGTATAATCCTCGAAATGCTATATCTCGGTATTTTGACGAATAGCTCACGGGCCTTAGCCAAGTGAGTCATCGTTTCAGACTACTCTGGTTGGGATTATTATTATTATTTATTTTTTTCAATAATCTCCATCATCAACTTTTAGAATAACATAGTTACTAAAACATTCAATCATTTACATGAAGGGTATTGATTGCTTTAGACGGAACCTGTAAGATAATTTTAATTAATACGACCTGTTATCGGTACCTGACTTGCCAATTTACGCTAAGCCGCAAAAGCTCGTAATAAGTTACGAGTATAACTGTATAATCTCACGCCAGATAAAAATCCCATCATTCACTCGACCCGAGGGTTCAACCCGTTATTCATCACTAAATTAAGCGCTTACTTATTTATACCGCATTACATCATCCCGTTACATAACAAATGCACGTTTGAGTGTGCCCAGCGGACCGTAGTTTACGAGCATTACCCGACTGCGCGATTCAAAGGAGTGGTAATGTGTTATTGGTGACGTGGTCACAGTCGGCCGGCCGTCGAACCAGGCCTTCCGCGCGCAATCTACGCCATCCTGAATGGGAGATAACTGCACAATCGTTCGCTATTGTGTCAATAAGGTTGCCTATTTTTACGCGACTGTTGTAAACGCGAGTAATTGTTTGGCGATCGGAATGGGATTCGAATCTATTTTATTTTTTTAGAAAGTCCTTGCTTGGAAAGTTTTTTGCTTGGAGTAGCCTCGTCATGGACTTGCGGGGGAGCGGATATGGCTCTCACCCGTAAATTGCGAATTGTAAAATTCTAATCTTAATACATTTAATAGAACGATATTGCTAGAATATTCATCGATTGCAATAAATACATCACGAAAGGGTTGGAATAATAAATAGATCACTAAAGGCATGGAAAGAAAAGAGAATGGGTTTGGTTAACTAAAGGTAGTCGTAGTAAGTAAATTCCGGTAGGACATGATTGTCGGTTTGGTCAAACCTAATACAAACAAAAACAAAAGTTACGGTATTATCACGTTGGATTGAGTTTTATTGTTGTGGTATTAAAACTTTGTTTATCAGTAGATTTCAGTATCATCTTATTTGCAAAACTTTAACATTTTAAATCAATAGTTCCCAGTGTTTACTGCTAAATTAACAATACAACGATAGTCACAGTCCATTGAATATTGATTGCATGTCTCCGCAAAATCTATGCCATCCGTGCGAACCCGTCCATAATTTATCATGTTTAAAAGCAGATAACAGTGCATCGGAGACATTATGAAACACAATGTGATAATGTAGTTCATATTTATGAGTACATATTTTATCGGTGATAGAGTTCATCTTTCACTAAATGTCTGTCGAGTTTCTATGCAGTATTTTCACAAAAAATATAAATAATTATTGTAGTTTCATAAGACAAAGTACCAACATTTAGTCATAAGACAAAGTACCAACTTCAAAATATCTAACCCCCATATCTATGGTATAACTTACAAATTAAGAAGCAGAAGGGGAAGGCCCAAGAAGGCCTGGCTTGACGTCGTAGTGGATGACATGCGTGCCAACATACTCTCCGTGAAGGATGCCGAAGACCGTGCGAAGTGGAGAGATAGGAGTAGGAAAGCGGACCCCGGGCTCCGCAAGGATGCAACCGGGAAAACGCGGAGATGATGATGAACTTACAAATTAGGGATATCTTGTACATAATATGCAATAAGTCCAGATAAATAATATGGCAATTTCATTGACGTTGGTTATTTTATCCATATTTAAATATAAAACTCTACAAAAGTAATAAAACTATCTGACAGCCGTTGGTTATGTCGTAAATTCGAGATAGCTCCGTGCTCACTGCTCAACAAACAAAGTTTCGAATATATGAAACTCCGGAGCTGCAAAATTGGGACAGAATTTAATTACCAGTGGAGTACAGATAACATTTATCTAGTTTTATGACGCTACTTTACGGCTCCGAAGCCTTTGTTTCGGCTGTAAATATGCTTCAGATAAAACAACCTTTACACGTTTATTACAAGGTTGTGCTTTTATTCCTAGATCTGTTTGAGATTATTTAAAAAAAAAGGTGTTCACCAAGCTTACGTGTGAGTCCAATTCTTTAGCATACCTATAGCCTGAAGGAGTGTTAACTCCTTGATAAAAATCCTCCATGATAAAATACTATCGGATTTTTCCATGTAAGTGGTTTGATTGATATGATAGTTAGGTAATGTTACACTATGTGTACGTGTATGTACGGCAGGTACATTTATTAACCTAAAAATAAATAAAATACATAGGACTCATTATTTATTTCCAATTTTCTAAAACCAGTGCGGTGAAGACAATAACATCGATCTAAAAAGTATCTCTAAGCTGTCTCAGGCACCAAGACGTCCAGGGTCCTTTTGTTACGGCTATACCGATTGTCCAGGTAGTCTTGAACTTGTTCCTTGACTTCGTTTCCAATGTTATCCTTGTGCAGGAAGAGGGATAGAGTATCATCGTCGTTCACCAAGCCTCTATCGCTGGTGTTATCAAAGTACAAAGTTAACACTACTCCCTCATCCTTCGGGTCTCCTGATCCATTGAACATGTATTCTCGAAGGTTCCTTGACAGGTATTTTCCCACGTCCTTGTACCGGTAATATCCGGTTTCTCTGAACCTGGCGAGGTCCAAGCCGGGTATGGCTCGTAATTCGCTGTACAGAGTTTGAACTTCAGCCACTTTTATCGACAGATCTTTCAGCGGACCTCCGGAGTTTTGAAAATGCTGAAAATTTTTACACGGCATTTTAATATTCAGTTACATTCTCGTTCTTCGTTTAATTCGTAATTTAAGTAAATTTTTGACAATAGAAACTAACCAATTAATATTAGGAAATTTTGACTGTTCTATCCCCATACTAATAAATTGAGAATAAATGTTAAATATTTCTAATACATATATTCGAATTATAAGCCGCATTTTGATTTCACAAATAGTATGTCTTATCTACCATGTATTTGAGATTATGAGTTGAAAAAATTAATGTATGGCAAACACAAACAAATAAACGATGACAAGTCGTCAGATTTCACACAGTTAAGCTAAAATCCTGTTTCTGATTTCGTAGAATAGATGTAAGTAGGTACTATTACAGATTACGTATGTAATACAATCCAATCGAAATTAATATTATCAAATATTTTTTTAAAATCAAGTAACACAATCAATTTTTAGTATTCTGACTACATTATACTGCTTTATTAAACACTAAGAAGACGTTTCTCATTAAAAGACGTTTTATCCTATAGGATCTGCAATATATTGCAGAATATTCAATAAAAAGTCTACCCGTACTATAGTCAAGGCAAGTTATAAAAAAATATGATGAACGTGTTGTTTACATAACATGTATTTTTCTTGTAATGTTAAAATAATGATTAAACAAGATATATTTTTATTGAATTAAACTTAAGTAAGTATAGTTACAAAAGTTACTTTAATCGATTTGCAGAACCTGCAATTGGTTGAGGAAAAAGCATCTGCAGATTCACTTTAATGCCAAAGTGCAGACATTAAGAAAAGTGCCTACTTCCAGTTATTTTATGACGAAACGTCAATAAAATTTCCAGAAATAAAGACAATGGTAGGTACTTAATCGTCAAATGCAGTTACTGAATAAACAAATACATCTCCAATGTCTGTAGTACGTGGTTTTATGTTCGAATACTATACTATAACATTATCAGAATGACTGATAATATTGAGGGTGCAAACCAAAAACTAATCAAAATACTACATTATGCTAAAGTTTATAATATTTTTTCTATTGGTTTAATATTTTATATTGAAATGCAATTATTTTTATAAACAATTGTTAGTCAAATACTTTAGGTTTAAATTAGCGAATAACATTAAATTTTATGATTAAACCCCTTTTATTTATGTTTGTCGGTACTTATTATTATGAAACACACTTAATACTCTTTCATAAGCTTTGTTTACGATTTTTTTATCAAAGAAGCTTGGAGTTAGTATTTTAATTACTTTATTTAATTGCTGCTTGCTTCTGACAAATGAAGCATTTTTTGTCGTTATGATTTCTTTAAAGTTTTAATGTAAGTACTTAAGACACTAAAGATTGATGGCACACTGCTTAATATCCGCACTGAATTAAAATAAGTTAACTAATAAATAATATAGGTACCTGAACATTTGCAAGCATTATCAAATATCCCACTAAATTCATCTCGATGCAACTTCAATATATTTTCAAGAGTAAGTTCTTAGCTCAGGCCTCAGAGTCAGTGCTATAGCGGATCCTTACTTAGACTCAACTGTTGAAGATCCAATCCTCGCATTTATAATTTACTTTTAAGAATGACAACGAGAACTAATTCAAGTGGCGAACGGAGTAGAATCGTTTTGTGAGGATGGTAATAAGTACGGACAATCGGTTCATATTTACATGACAAAGTGCGCTACTAAATTTATTTTCAAGTGTCCATCTAGTAGCTAAGTGTGACAGTTGTGTTTACATAAACAGTGTTTTGATCTATGCCCGCTGAAATCGCTGAGCGTGTCTGATTTGTGGTGTTGGAGATACGGCGATGATGTCACTAGTTCTGTCTAAATCTTAAGAGAACTGTGAGTGCACTGTACGATGTCTTTACTAGCTGGAACAAAAAAAATCATGATCTAGAAAACCTACACATTGTAATGGGTAAATGAGTATTTTTTTATGTAAAATATGTATTTTACATAAAAAAATACTCATTATACTCATAAATCACGATTATGATTTATATGTATGTACATATAAATCATAATCGTGATTTATTTTGTCCATAGATGGACACCACATTATAAATTCATTAGCGTAAGTCTTTCACACTCGTCTCTCTTACTATCTTTCAAAACCTGATTGTATATCAGCAGAAGTAGGTAAGTTATAGAAGTAGATTGTAGTCCGTGTAAAAATAACAACTTACAGATGTATAAGACATAAGTGAGAGGTTGTACATCCCTCCGGCCGTGAGCTCGAGTCGTTTGGACGCCCTGGCTATCACCAGCACCAGACAGGACCGCACTCCTTGGACGTCCGACAGGCCGCACTCCCAGTTCGAACAGTAGGCTGCCTCACCTACCCTCTGGCTCTGGAGAAAACCACACTGTTATGAAGTATTAATTTTATTTTATTTTGTTACTCATTCATATAAGAGAAAGTAACTTAATGCACTGAATGCGTATTGGTACGAAACCTTTCGTGCGCAAGTACGACTCGCACTTGACCGATCTAGTTCGAACTTCACTCACTACAAGTAGTTAGACACATTTTATTGGTTTGATCCGCTTTGTAATCTATATCTTAAAATGTTTTTTTTTATGCACTATACACCATTCAATTGGTAGGTATTACAGACCAACACTGATGTCTGTAAACGATGAAATAACTACTTACAACAGTGACAACTGCATTTGTCCAAAATAATGTACGTCATAATAAATGCAGCTAAATAAACCCAGAACAAAGGCAAAATAAGTAATATTTTATTGGCTACTCTATACTAATAAATATATAAGTACGTTTGTATAGTTATTAAGATTTTTGAGTATACAAGTGTAGAGTCACAGTTGAATAGTCTTATTAATAGTATTAATCATCTTTTGGCACGGTTGTTGACGCGCTGAATTCTTTACAGTCATTAACCGGTCTTCTGCCAGGTCACCATGTAAGTAATTGACTGTAGAATGTCACATTTGGATGAGACAACGAAAAATGCAGAAGCAATAAAAGTTGTTTTAGACTTAGTCTGTTTCAGATTCCTAGGCCACTACAACAAGTGTGTAAAAAGTTTTCGAAAAATTAATTAAAGTAAACGTATAAATTTAGATTGTGCCTTATAACTAAATTTATATGCATCATTGCTTATATAATATACGTTAATATTATGCGTTGTTCTTTTAATAAAAAAAATCATTTCTTTAATCCAAATATACGTTGTCTTGTTAGCCTTTTAAAAAAAAATGTTTGCTATGTAACGTTTCAGGTTATTTACTTTACTTTCTCTTAAACACTCAAGGTTGTTATCCTGGCATGCACTTACGAGTCATCATGCTCAGCTATTGTGCATCGATTACGTCACTCGCATGTTCTTGCACGGTTCAGGCTTTGTAATTGAACTCAGGCATTCTAGGACACGGGCCCAGCTAAGGGCTGGTCCAATTATCGAGCAATCATCTGTGTCAAACGACTACGAGATATTGCTTTGTGATTACGTGACACCTATGACGTCAGCGCAATTAAATTATTCTTGTGACCTGTTCGCTTCGATGACAAAGCCTTTTCTAGAAAAAATAGTTTTTAAATTGTCTACCTATGTAGTAGTGGAACCATGACATGAATGTGTCCATGGCAGTTCTTAATTATTGATATTTATTACAGCGCAAATATATAGATACACATAAAATGCCATATCCAAAACACGTTTTAAAGATATCTATCTATGTACTTAAATAAATGTAACTTGGAGAAATTAAGTCAGTTTTTTACCTGGACCGTGATCTCCTCGCACCAGCGGCATATGATGTAGAACTCGAACAGATTGTAGCTCAAGAAGAACAGGCTCATCAGGCACTTGGTGACGTCGTCGGCCCCGGTCTGAGGGCAGGCCATCAATCAAAATGTCCGGTATAATGACGCATCGGCAGAGCACATGTGGCATGCAGTTTTACTAGTAATGAGACAAAAAAGCAACTGTTTATACCTATAAACAGTGGTTAGGTTAGTTACTTCTACTACGTTATTTTTTTTTAGCTTTTATGTTATAGCGGCGCCCAACATTCATCATCTCGGAATTTCAGCTCTGGATCTCTCATAGTCCATGAGACAGCCTCTAACCTCCTACGACAACTTTACAGGGATCTGTAAGATTTTAGACTTTCGCGTTAGATTACACTAAATATTAGTCTTTATGGGTCTACACGCGATATTAGGAGTAGCAATTACATAGCTACTCCTAATATCGCGTTTACAGGGATCTGTTTCTACCGCTTAGGTATGGAACCCTTAAAATGCTATGGCTTACTATAAATATCTATGAATAATTTCCATATTGTGATTCTAGTAAGTATTATTAACTAGATAAATATTTATACATACACATCATACAATTTCTTTAAGTACAATAAAACAATACGGAACATACTTAACAAAAGCTTTAAACTCATAAGTAATTATTTAGCTTCAATATTAATGCAGCTGCCATACAAATTAAATACATGATTCATATGTTTTAATTATTCGCCATCAAGGATTTTATGCGATAATACAGACATACTGTGTGATTAATTACTTTTCGGAACACTGACTTTTCGTTATTAAATAGGCTCTGTACATATAAATGCAGTTACATACTGAAAGTCATTAAAAAAAGTGCACATGCACAAAGCCATATAAATCAAACAACAAGAAATACACGAAAAATAGTGATCGGCTCTACCCGGATTAGATCAGGAGCAGGCCACGGCTTTACCGGTTCAAAGGGACTTTGAAATTTCATTTGTGCAATTTCTAGATCATTTTTGTTCGTTTGGGTGTACGAGTAAAAGCACTTCTTACTGCGCTTTGTAGATGAACCAATATTTGTATATTGGTAAAAGTATACGAGCTTAAAAATAAGTAAAGAACTTTTTAGAAGCAGTCAGTTGTCTCTATCAGCTGAGAAAACTATTTACATTACTTATAATACATTATGTACTTGGGTACTTTATTAATATGCAAGTCAAAGTTTATCGCAGGAGCTTGCTTTATTTTATTACGATATATTAACAATATTGCGGAATTCACACACTTGTATGGGAACACAGTTATGTCACAATAATTAATCACTGCAGGTTGTTTTATTATATTTGCCCAGAGCCTTGAGAATATTGTTTCCCAAAAATGTGTCTTTTTTTCTCTCTGTATCGATTTCATTCTACATTCTCTTCAAGGGATTCATTGTCGTCAAGGGAAGTCGTATATAGACAAATATCGAGCATCGAAAATTTGTGTAGCTTCATGTAGGTATAAAAGCCCTTATAAATATATTGACGTAATAATGCATATTTTAAGGGTTCTTACCTGAAGGGAGCCAACAAGTTCCTACCATATGAATCTACCGGAACCACTTCGTCGTCTGTATGTCCGTCCATCTGTCACAGTCACGTCTCGCGTCTAGCTCATAAATGGTAATAGGTAGTTATTGTCATGATGATGTATGTATTTCTGTATTTTCTGTTACCGTTATAACAAAAATTACTAAAATTTAAAAAAAATTAAGCGTGACTCCCATATATCAAACGGGGTTTTAATATAATCATACGGAACCCTTCGTGAGCGAGTCCGACTCGCACTTTGCCGGTGTTTATTTGAATAGATCGACATACCGTGGTGACTTGAAAACCGATAAAGCAAATAAGAATGCCGCTGGCCGCCAACTGGCCCAACATCGGGCCGCTCAGAGTAGTTCGCAGGTTCATTACGTGGCTGGAACAACAGTACCATAAAGAAAAATACTTTTATCATAATTATCAGCTGCTAGATCTACTAAATACACAAACAGAAACATTTCTTAAGAATAAAGTCACAAACGCAACGCTCTTGATTTACGAGTCAACCAAAAGATCTGAACGACTTAGAAAATTGCCTATTTAAAACAAATTTAATGAAAGATACTTTACTGATAAATTTATTATTAGGCCAGTGCTTAGGTACTTATCTCTGATTAACACCAAATCCACTACACCTTTGGTAATAATTAAAAGCTATTTGTATTTGTATGATGATTTAGTGTCACCTACCCGAGAATAGCTCGATGTTGATTGACCATATCACCAAGTCTGTCCCTGTATACTTCTTTGAATCCCTCGTCTGCAACTTGAACACTCCAGTTGTTACCTGAACAATTCATAAATTAAAAATAAGTGAAGGAAATATCAAACCTAATAAAAAAATGTATATTCACCTACCTTACCTCCAAATTTTGTTTCACAATCTTTCAAGATATTCTCAAAGCAGTCGCTCAGAACCGTAAACTGGCAGACCAGGTGTAGCAGATGGGCTTGCATAAGCAAGTCGTTCACCATCACGAAATGGGAAATGTAGGCGAAAGCCATCGCAACGATAACGTATGCAAAGGCGTAGCACACAGGACTACGGTAGTCGAAAGGCAGCCGGATTCCTATAAATAGGTTGTATTCTAGGTCGTCTAATAGTGGATATAGAAACCTGGAATTAAAAGTTGCGCTTTAATAGCCTTTAATATACAAAATATAATAACACAAGTGTTCTTAATTAGAAACTGACAATAGATACTTAAACTCTATGCATAATTCTTATATTATCCTCATATAGCTGCCTAGCATAAGTCAGAGGATACCAGTCACAACTATCTGTCCGGTGGTTGGTGAACGGTATACGGGTAAGCGACCCCGGCTCCTCGAGCTACTATCGACTCAGTCCAAATCATCCGAGGCGATAGTATCCTTCCTCCCCTTTTCCTTCCCCCGTCATATTTCCTTGCTACTCGTGGGAACGCAATGACCTTGTTTAAACAATGCACAAGACAGAATGGCGGCGACGTGGTCCACAACCCGTCACGTCACGTTTCCCACAGAGGTGAAAAGTGGATCGCTGGAAGTGATCTCTGCCTACCCCTCTGGGAAAAAGGCGTGATTTTATGTATGTATGTTTATTTAACACTAAGTTAGTGACCCGCTTCACCTCGGGTAATCCTTTCTTAGCGGATGCCTACGCCATAACATCTAATTTAATGCCAAATTTCAGCCCGTTCGGTCCTGTGGTTTGGCGGTGCGTCTGCGTCATGATTGACATAGTGATCTATCAATCACTATGTCAATCACCTCTGAGTTATATATATTTAGATGTATGACAAACTCGTTTTTATAAAGACTAACTACCATTTAATTTTCATCTTAAAAAGTACATATAACATACCAAGATTTTACTTTTTAAGGTAAAGATTTTATGGTAAAATTTCCTCATACGAGAACTCTGTTAGAATTTGTCTCGTCAGAATCTTTTGAACGAAAGTCTTACAAAAATGAGGCTTCTATTCGGTGTTTTGAAAGCTAAATTAATTTCATTTATCTAAACCTTACCAAGCAGCCAAGGTACAGTTTCCCAGAAACAGCAACAATTTCAAGTATCTTGCATTCTTTTGGACCCAATAATGGACTAAATTTCTTCTTTCCACAGTCGTAATGTCGAAATAAGGCGATTCCATGGACATGGCCAATTTCTTATACACGTCTTTATGGTATATCTGTTGAATCATGACACACATTCTTAGAACAATGCGTGATAAAGCTAACCTTAATAGCCTACAGCCAATTCCTTTTTTATAATACAAGCTCAATTACATGTACTCGTAAAAACCTTAATTGGAATTTAATAGCCATATAAACATTTGTCTACTTTCAGTGTCTTTGCTATTTTTTTGTTGAAAACCGTTTATGGTATAGAAGTGCGTACGTAAATACATTAGTACTTAATTTAATGATCAAGTTATTCATTGATTTTATTTACCACAACTATTTTTAACATTGTCTAAGAATGCTTAACTAAGAAAAGCATAGCACATAATAGGATGTATTTATCTTACAACAAGCATGAAATGTAAATTAAACACATTTCGCTATTTGCAACCGATAGTGTTAAAGTCTATGATTAATTTTAATTCTTTAGTTCTAAAAACTACGTTTGTGTAGAGTTAGTAGGCATATACCTATACCTATACTAACGCTAAGTACTCATGTATTTGTATTTATACATGACTGAAACCGTTTAAATGTGCTTCTAATAAAACATTTAATTTGGTTATTAACGTTGTTAATGTTGCATGCGTTGAGGCTGTCTGACAGGACGTCACGTAAGTATCTCATTTTTATGTATCATAGCTGTAGAAGTCAAACGTGTGACTTCTACAGCTATGATATGAGTCAATAATCGAATTTGATTTGATGAGTCTATCTTTACGAGGTTATAAGATATTATAAATGCAAAAGTAACTCTGGCAGCCGCGCTTAAAGTCGTCAAAGGAGTAAGCGCGTAAAGGAACACAGATATTTAGATCCAGAGAAAAGACATATGGTAACTTTTAACCTTCTTCAAGCAGAAAGTAAGGTTTTACGTGATAAATGGCTTCAAGAGGACGGAAAGTTATTTATATTTAATTTGGATTATATGCTGTATCTATTCATAAGTATTTAAATAACTTGCCATTTTCCCGTAACGGTACATAGTGATGAACTGTATAAGCATCGTGTTGATGCTAGCAGCTATCTGGTCTAGACTCAGAGTCTCCGTGAGGGCGTACCAGAGCTCTCCTAACACCAGCGCACATATGAGGAGCTTCACCATACTGCTGTAGATTAGGTAAGGGACGTCGTGGTCCGCAGATGAAAGACCTAAATAAATAAATAAATATATTACACAACATCACATACATTGATCTGATCCCGTGGTAAGTAGCTTAAGCACTTGTGTTACAGATATCAGAATCAACAGTGGATACACAAATATACTTAAATATACTTAATACACACCCAGACACGGAACAAATACCGATGTTCGTCACACAAAATTTGTCACAAGTGGGAATCGAACCCACGACTCTTGGAACCGTAGGTAGTAAACCTGGGCCACCACTAACCACTGTTTCACCGAGCCAGTCACCGAGTTAGAAAAAAGTCTGCATTTTTTTTATCAAATAACAAATTCTAAGACTATTAGCGCGCTCCAAATGCAACTAAAGGTAGGTTTTGAATTACAAAAAAGCATATTATCGTCACCATCACCCATCGCGCTCATATACTTTTCACATTCCCCAGCATATGCTACAGCATAAATTTATGTTAGAACACACATCCCATACAGGTGTAAGGGAAGTAGAACCTACTTGGTAATTGTATTTCGCTTATTTAAGCACGCAAATTATATTTCAGGACAAGTTTGCCAAGTCTAATGGCTTTCTATAATACCTACTTTTGGGGTATACGGAGAAAAATGTAGCCGTTTCCTTTTCCACTCTAATACTGGCAAAGAAGGAGACTAAGAGTAAATTGAAATAAACAAATCCCAACGAGAGGACGATGGGGAACGCTCAGAATAAAGTGCTACTTTTTATTTATAAAAGCCTGTTGCAACTTGCAGCTGTGCGGAATCGTTTGATGTTATTTCATACGAGGCCTGGAATTTTTCATTGCGAAGCTATTCCGAGCGACGACATATTGAAACAGAAACTCTTTGCCGTACAAAATAGGAATGGACTATTTGTTGAGCCCTGTCCGCTCGAAGTTTTAATAGCTTATTTTTGTTACAGCTTTTGAAAGCTTTGAGATCATGACTGTATTGGCGATGTTGTTGTTTGTCTTCACTAAGTCGTCTCGTTATGATTCGTCATATTACCGGTATCCGTCAATTTAGATTATATTTTAAACTTATGTGCTCATACACTATGGACCTATTAATAACGTTATTTCGTAGTCAAATTCTAAAGTGCAATTAAGACAAATTTCCTAAACAACGTTTGTATTTCGGTTTTTTTTCAATCATCGTAGTAAAGTCGTAAAGATTTACTCATTGTTATATTCAAATCAGACAATACCTAATGAATAATATTAATTGATATGACGATTTGAAATCCTATATCACCTGGCCATTAAATTACTACACTATAAAAGTAAAATATTCTGATTAATACCTCCAGTGTTACGTTATTACCTGTAATATAAGAAACTCGATAAACAGTTTCAAAGAACGCCGTCTCCAGACGTCCACTGGAATTTTCCAAAGCTTTAGTATGAGTCCATTTTCTCCAAAGGGAATTTATTAAAGTCACCATCGTTCCTTCTACGCTGAAAAGCAAGTGTTTGGTAGGAAATATCTCTAGTTGAAGGTAATTAAGCCCGGGTTTCATGGCTTTGTTTCCATTACACCTGCTTATTGTTTCGCGGGTAAGCGTGGTAATGTTGCCCTGTTTATATTTAAAAGCATAAAAGCTTGTAACAATGTGAGCAATAATAATTAGGATGCGGTATAATTTTGTTATTTTATATTATCCCTTGATGTCTTGTGAAATAATAAATTGAGCCGTAAATTATATTTTATGAAAGGACAGTTTTACTTTACGTTTGGTAGTTTTGCTTTGCGATAATTTATGTAGGTACCTATTCATTTTGTGGTCATTACATTTTTGATAGAAAACCAATCCAAACGGTTTTTACAAAGGAAACCAGCCCAACACATAGTACGAAAATAGTAAAGAGATTAAAACCATTAATTATATTCTCATCATAACCATTATATTTCGAATCCATTATATTCACATCTAACATTAAAACGTCTGTAAATTGGATATAATAATAGATATGATCCGTTAACGGCTACAGTAAATAATCACTCTCTTATATATTCATTTTATATTTAACTACGTACATTTTTATTCATTAAAATAATATTTTAATATCACAAACATTGAGAGAAACACTTAATTACTAGATAAATACATTTTATACAGAGCTTTATATCAAAATTGTCTTAATAATGTAGACATACTTGCAATCAACATTGTTACACGTTAAAATTTAATTAAACAGTTATATTATAACATACTTAGGTAGACAATATCCTACGATAACTCAATCAATCACTACCTAACACACTTATTATGAAATTATATAAAAATGGACAGACTGGCTGTAAGACCATTGAAATATATCATTCTTCTCCATGTACCTGTGACCAATGCAATTTTTGGCTAACTAATAGGCTAGGTTTGGTACTATAAATAGTAAGTACAAGTATAAGTAGTAATACAAGTGAGTATTTTAACGAAACAAAAAATAAGTGTCCAACTATAATGTGTCCAACTGTAACGGAATGTGATAATGAAATTTCCGTTTCGTTTGCTAGTTCTACTTTAATACAAAATAAAAGCTCAAAAGTTTCTTGAATGACGTACTCAAGAATCTTGTTACAATAAATAAATTCACAGTAATAAACTAGATTATGTCATCTTAGCTTCTGATTTATACGTGTTAATGCCCTGAAGGGATAAACCATTAGCCCATTTGAGATGATAATTAACTAACTTAAATTCAATTTATTACTTCCTATTCAATTAAGTGTCATAGTTTATGACCTGTTTGACTAGTTATGACTATTAATGGTGACCTGGTCCATTAAATACTCGTAGGTTGGAAAGATATGAAAATTTATGATTAGGAATAAAAAAAATACCCAGTACAAAACAAAATGAGATCTACTAGAAAAAAATGTTTAAAAAACAATTAACTCTTAATTTACTAAATCAATTTTTGAGATCATTAAAATCCGGATCTTTTAATTATACAGTTATTTTTCTGATGGTAAAATAATCAGATTTACAGTGTTAAAATAACAACAGGACGCCGCAATTTTATTAATAAACTGTAAATAGCGCTATTTCATGGATGTTAAGTCCTCTCTATAAAAATATCGCTGCAAGCAACTTGGTAAATAAGCCCACACAGCTCTGCACTCCTGACCTTTACTTATTGAATCTCAACTACTCGATCGACGATAATTCGCGATAAACACACTGGATTAAACACGCACCGTAAAATGTTATCTGCATACAAATTACTAGCAGATGCAGCTTAATGTTGATTTTTTGTAAGTGGTTATCATTTTCTTAATATAAAAATACTCTTTACTAAGTGATTTAGTTTCCTTTAAAACAATAACAAAATAGGTTAACGTATTTTAAGTTGATACTAACTTTTGACTAATATTATCAATCTCTGTTATAAATATATAATTTTAAACTGTCATGGTTACACACATTAGAAATCTGAAACTGCCCGGGATATTTACCATGTTGCTTTGTTTTAATGAGGAGCTCATTAAAACAAAACAACATAGTTAATATCTCGGACAGTTTCAGTTCTTTATTATAAACATCTCACGACGCCAATCTTAATAAATATGAAAATACAAAATACAAAATTATTTATAATTTGTCCACCTGTGGTAAAGCCGAACAAAAGATGCTCAAATAATAGCATTAGCAGAATAAAGATGGT
The DNA here is from genome assembly GCA_039566165.1 of Maruca vitrata. Classification (NCBI taxonomy): domain Eukaryota; kingdom Metazoa; phylum Arthropoda; class Insecta; order Lepidoptera; family Crambidae; genus Maruca; species Maruca vitrata. The sequence continues at coordinate 5,622,428 of CM076919.1, forward strand.
AAATAAAAAATCTTAAGTGGCAAAATGTTACCATGGCATACCCTTTACCCCTCGTTTATCTATTGACTGCACAAAAACAAAATACCTATAACTAAATTGTAGGTATATTTACTTTTATGTCATGATAACATATCACGTTCTTTTTCTGGAAAAAACTAATGCAAATAATCTTAACTAGTGGTGCTTGCAGCGGCCGCAGCCAACCACGCCGACACAGCGACTACCGCAGCCGAGGATTCAGTGGTCTTCACCGCCGGCCCCACCACAAATGACACCAACAACTTGGCCACGAAGATACTGCCTACTGACCACTACTGTAGTTCTTTTTTACAACTAACGATGGTATCTTGCAAGTCAATTTTCAGTTATAGCGTCTGTCGTTAAGTTATATAATGATTCAAGTAAGAAAACTATAACAGAATTCAGTTATTACACATAACTGAGTAGTTATCAATATGTACAAATTTAGGCAAGTGGGAAAAATATATCAGATTCAAAGAAAAATCTGTACCCTCAGACGCAACTAATCGCTGTAATTGCAGGGACAATGTAGGGTAAGGTCGCCTTAGTCGTACCAGTTCAAGGAAAATAGCTATAATTTCTATTGTAATATAAATAAAAGAAAAATCTTTGCATATATAAATTCTTCATTTATTAACTAATCAACAAAGACTAATAAGACATATAAAAATCTTTTAATAAAATGTTTTTTATAGGTTTTACTAAAACCTTCCTTCGGTACGACTTAGGCAACCGGTTGCCTTAATCGTACCACCCATGGCCTAAGTCGTACTTAGAGTAAACATATATCTTTCCAACTAGAATTCTAAGGACAATTAAAAACTGCGTAGACTTATATGCTACGAAATCAATTTCAGTCTTACTTATAATAATAATAATAAAAAAACGTTAGTTTCATTTCGTAATAATGAGTACCTTTAGGAAATAAAACTATCATTTTTTTAAATGCAAATATCACAAATTAGGAACGAATTACGCAGTTTATGCAGGGACGAGTAATGCAGCGAGGTGTACAAAGTTAAAAACCAAAATTAATAACATAACCTAGAAACCGTTTACCGTTTAACCTAGCTCATATCAACCAGAAAACACTATAAAAACAGACATGAATCAAAAAAATATTCGCTTCAACACAATCTTTTGTGAAATTGCTTATGAATGACGTAAAAATATTACTGAAAACTGTGCAAAAACCTTACTTTTTCATTATTTTTTGATCGCGAATTCCGGCAAGCCGCCGCGTGTTGCTGTTTACCCGTGGTACTGAGTAGAACCATATTGCACCGCTAGATGTCACCTTTTCATGACGGGTGCGCAGATATCGACGTGGTACGACTTAAGCGCTGGTACGACTAAAGGTACTTTACCCGTAAGGTCGCCTTAGTCGTACCAGTTCAAGGAAAATAGCTATAATTTCTATTGTAATATAAATAAAAGAAAAATCTTTGCATATATAAATTCTTCATTTATTAACTAATCAACAAAGACTAATAAGACATATAAAAATCTTTTAATAAAATGTTTTTTATAGGTTTTACTAAAACCTTCCTTCGGTACGACTTAGGCAACCGGTTGCCTTAATCGTACCACCCATGGCCTAAGTCGTACTTAGAGTAAACATATATCTTTCCAACTAGAATTCTAAGGACAATTAAAAAACTGCGTAGACTTATATGCTACGAGATCAATTTCAGTCTTACTTATAATAATAATAATAAAAAAACGTTAGTTTCATTTCGTAATAATGAGTACCTTTAGGAAATAAAACTATCATTTTTTTAAATGCAAATATCACAAATTAGGTACGAATTAGGAAGTTTATGCAGGTACGAGTTAGGCAGCGAGGTGTACAAAGTTAAAAACCAAAATTAATAACATAACCTAGAAACCGTTTACCGTTTAACCTAGCTCATATCAACCAGAAAACACTATAAAAACAGACATGAATCAAAAAAATATTCGCTTCAACACAATCTTTTGTGAAATTGCTTATGAATGACGTAAAAATATTACTGAAAACTGTGCAAAAACCTTACTTTTTCATTATTTTTTGATCGCGAATTCCGGCAAGCCGCCGCGTGTTGCTGTTTACCCGTGGTACTGAGTAGAACCATATTGCACCGCTAGATGTCACCTTTTCATGACGGGTGCGCAGATATCGACGTGGTACGACTTAAGCGCTGGTACGACTAAAGGTACTTTACCCTAATACAAACATTAAGCAGATCATTTTGTCATGTCAGATCACCTACAACCAGTCCCTTCACAGGTCGAGGTAAGTAATCTTGGTAGCGGTGACAGCCGCGGCTGCAGCGAGTGAGGCCGCCACGGCGACCACCGCAGCCGTGGAGCCTGTGGCCTTCACCGCCAGCCCGACCACGAATGACACGAGCAACTGGGCCACGAAGACGCAGCTGCTGACCACCGCCACGTCGGTCCCGATGCCACGCTCCTGACCACAGCCGCCGCCGGCGTTGTCCCACTGAAATAAAAAAAATACATTTCAATATCTTTCTTTTATTAGTCGGTACGTCGTGGTCATCATTGTCAATTTCGATAAGTGATATTTATGAACAGAAAAGATGTATGATTATGATATGAAGTCTTTTCCCACTCGGAAGTTAAGTTGAACTCACGACCTTCTTTAAAATAATAAGAAAAGTCTTCTGAAATTGCTGTCAGACGAGTATTTCAACCCACTACGCGAAGCAGGTACTTCCTGTCCTTACTTACTTGATTGGTAACGTAGCTCGATAATGATCATATACAATGTATGTCTCAGTTCTTTTTAGTACTAATTAACTTCTACAACAATTACGAGATACAACAATCAATCAAACAAATTCAGATTCAAAAAGTATGTTATAGTCATGCAAGCTTTATGAATCGTCACAAATAATTATATTATTCTATGTTCATTGTGTAAGTGATAATGGAAACATGCCTGCAATAATGCATTTCACATTTCACCTCTCTAATTAGTCTAATAACAGGACAGGGATTGTGTGATAAATGGCAGCAAAAGCATTTGAAGTATGTTCAATATTCAGAAAATCCTAAATAATTGATTAAACCAAAGCTTAGATAAGTACGTTAAAAAAACTATGTGAACATTTTGCCATTTCACTACAATAGACAGATAGGTAAGTAAGTATGTAAAGAACACAGAACATCAACCTCACTATCATACGAATACAAGCGACGTCGGACACCTCGTTTGATCATAATTTATTTATTTATTTATTTATTTATTTAAAAGCAACACCAACAGTGTACATACTAAAAACTTAATCTTAAATTAAATATAGAATGACAAAAAAAAATCCGGTACGCACACCAATTATAGGTGTTTACAGCATAATTGGTGCAACACAATCGAAACGCTGTCCGTATTGATTTAGTTTACTTTTCATCCAATAAATTCCGGTTTACCTCAAGGTTCCGTCATGACTGGGGATCCTAAACAGAGTGCGGCAATTTTTACATCGGTGCAGCTGTGCCTTCTGTATGAGGCGCAAGTTCGGCCATGTGTGGAATATTGCTCTCACCTCTGTAGTGGCTCCGCAAAATACTTGATTGATGCCCTCGGTAGGTTGCAGCGACGTGTTATCCGTATTTTCGGTGATCTAGAGGTGCCCGAAACCTTGGAGCCTCCATAATTACGTAGAGACATTACCTGTCTAAGTGTTCTCTAATAAAGGTGATTACTCTGAAGTCTAAGAGCTATTTCAGCTAGTCCCTCCCTCCACTTTCCACTCCCGAACGACACGTACTGGACAGCACTGCCATCCTCTGCTGCCAGGCTCAATATGGTCTATTGTGCCTGTCGACCTCGCGACCTCGCGACCATGTGGATCGCACTACCGCTTACTTAGGTGGAGTGAGGTCATCTTGATAACCTTTTATAAAAAAAAGTTCTATACCCGTAGCTGTAAACTTACTACATGAGGCGTAAAACCTTTGTTGTGCTTGTGCTGTCTTACCCCCTATTCAAAACCTTTTTTTTGATTTATAGTAATATTATAAAGCTGAAGAGTTTGTTTGTTTGAATGCGCTAATCTCAGGAACTACTAGTATTTGAATACCATGCTCCGTCACTATCAAATCATTTATCGCTTAGGTTAAGAAAGACAAGCCATATTGTTCGAATTCGACTATGAAACATTGTACATAGGGGGGTAGTGCGCGACCAGAAAATGGTGCATCATGAAGAGCGTGGAGTACATGACGCCGGCGTCACCCTGCAGCAGTGTGGTCCTTAGTGTGAGGGCATAAGGTGCATTACGCTCTGCGCTCACCGTGCCCGTGGCGTGGTAGTGCGCGACCAGCAGGTAGGGCATGGTGAAGAGCGTGGAGTACATGACGCCGGCGTCACCTGTAGCAGCGTGGACCTTAGTGTGAGGACATAAGGTGCATTATGCTCTGCGCTCACCGTGCCCGTGGCGTGGTAGTGCGCGACCAGCAGGTAGGGCATGGTGAAGAGCGTGGAGTACATGACGCCGGCGTCACCTGTAGCAGCGTGGATCTTAGTGTGAGGACATAAGGTGCGTTATGCTCTGCGCTCACCGTGCCCGTGGCGTGGTAGTGCGCGACCAGCAGGTAGGGCATGGTGAAGAGCGTGGAGTACATGACGCCGGCGGTGGCGCTGAGCAGCAGCACGGCGGCGCGCGCGCGCACCACGCACAGCAGGAACATGCCGGCGCTGTACGTGCACAAGCCGCCTACGTACACCCGTTTGGCTCTGGAATCAAATAAATAAGTGGATTAATCTACGGAGGTAGGCGGTACAAAGAGAACACGGCATATGATTCAGATATCCCACAACATCGCGTAGATTGTTGAAGCATCGTAATAAGGTGACGGCCAAAGACACTGTACACTGTATAGTTTTGAAAACCCCTAACTCCATAATAGTAATTTCGTCTTTCGATTTTCCTTTCCTCTACCGCAGTCTCGACAAGACAACAATCTATTAGGTTAGGTTATTAACGTTTTTAACGTGATGACACCAGTAGCGCTACCATGAGTTAGCGATCGAATACTTACGTACGTTAAAAACCTATCGAATTGTTTTTTCATACTACCGATTTTAATTCTTAGCGTTACCGCTAGGGGTGCAGTACATTTTTTCATACATATTTTATACATAGGCGATATCGAGTTTGTCACTTTTAAACTCATAGTAGCGCTACAGCACCTTTTCGAAAATTATAGTGCGATGTGCCTAAGGCTGTCTCCGCTTTTTACATTCGTAACTTGATCAAGCATCAGTCACTAAATTGGTGTTTTTAAGCCGTTCAAACAACATACACTATCTTGGGTGTTACCAAATTGACTTCTGGACTCCAATAAGAATAGAATGTACCTAAGGAGTAAGGGAACGACTGTGAATAAGTATACGTACTTCCTCGTAATCTTTCGCTAGCATAGTTAATTAACTTCATTAAGTATTCTGCCGTGGAAAATTCGGTTACTAGGACGCCCATATACGCCGATAGGTGTATATGTAAGGCATCAACATCCGGACATCTAATCAGAACGATAAAACTAAGGCTGTATCGATTTTAAATCAGTTGAAGCCTCGCAGGTGCCGCGGGAAGCACGGTGAAAGTCAAGGGCCGGCTGATCCCATTACCGACAGGAAATGCATGCAGTCAAGTTGAAGGGTGGTGGCCTGTCTGATTAAACGATGTTCTAGTAATATTCAGAGATATAATCATAAGCAGACATGGTCTATTTGATGAACCTTTATAAATCAAATAATTATTTATCAAATATTTTTAAAATATTATTGTTTTTACTAACAATTTTGTGGAATTTTGTGAAAATGTTTAAATTACGCAGGTTACTCACTGTCCTGTTCTATTCTATGTTTGTGTTGTATCTACATGTTTTTTGTTTCGATATTCTGATACATCATGTATGTTGCAAACCATGGCTTTTAATTTACCGATTCATTACGTAGATTGAATTTATTTTTGGATACGCAAATCTTTTTGGGCAACCAAAGTGACGCGATCGCATCAAATAGAATGTTCATATACATATTATATCATTTTATTACAGTTTATAAGTCTTAAATGCAGTATAACTTATGTAAAAGAACAATATCGTAGGTAGGTATATAAATACGTGTCATTGTGAAAAAAGTATCTCTACTGATTCTAGATTAAACTGGAAACTAAACAAATAAGGCAGATCAAATCGTTCTTTGTATCTCATATTATGTTCTGTTTGTTTTCTATGTTAATAATTATTTTAGCTGAATTCAAAGCTCTAGCATTGACTTTTGCCATTTTCTCTGTAACAACAAGTTCATGAATATTTAATTTTAAGGATAAAAAACCTAGATACGTGGCTCCATTATCAAGATTGAAATCGCAATAAGATTTTAATTAAACTTCTTCATTTGCCTTTTGGAAAAGTCATTTAAGGAAGTAATACTTGCGTCAAGTTAAGTTTATTTAAGATGTAATTCTGTTCTGATGCGATCTCATTTTATGGAGCTAAATAATAATTATGATAAGTAAGTATACTTTATAATAAGTATTCGTACTTCTGTAGGAAATTCATAAAACGCTTGTAAAACGAACTAGCTTTTTGTACGGGTTGGATTTAAATTAGTTATGTCAACGATTTTAGCGATTTAATAGCGAGAGTCATTTCTATTAAGTTTATTACATGAAGTAATAGTCTGTCTTTAAACCATGTTGACATTTTAAATAGGTATGCAAAAGTATCTACGTCCTAATTGTAACATATACCTACCTATGTGTAAGCAATCACTGTATGTAGGTAGTGCATGGACTTTTTACGTACGTTATATTTAAGTAATAACAATTTCATTTGAACTTGTCAATAAATTAAGAAGATCTACAAACCATGTTCACATCCGTCACATATAGACCTAAGCTAAATTGGAAACAGGTCATGATTTACTCACCCAAACCGCTTGATGAGCCTCTCGATCACAGTGGAGTAGCAAGCACAGGAGAGAGAGTACATGGCCATGCCCCAACATCCGAATCGGACTCCTGCTTCGTATTCTATGCGGCTTTCCGAACCCACTGGCGCCTGGAAGATAGATAATAGCAATGTTTATTATTATGTCCTTTGCTCAAAAGTAACAGGTAGGCATTTGTGTATTATTGGCACATTAACTACAGTATTTATTTTCTCACCGATCTCACCATTCCTTCTCATTTATTGGAAACCATTTTTATTTAAATACAGTGATGCAGTATTTTCATCATCACATGACATTCTAGGGAGCGCAAGACGCTCTATGTCCGGCTTTTCGATTTTTACAATCATGACCTGCATAAGATAGGTAAATACTGTGAATAGTCCAGTCAAAATAGACATTTAACCTAGGAAAAATTCGCATAGAGCTGAAAATTGGCATGAATGTTGGGAACACTATTACAAATAATCTGTCAAAAGTCCCCATCGATCCCACGTCTGCAAAAAAAAATAATCAAGGTCAAATGTCACAAATATCAGTTTTATGCACTTTTGAGCGAAACGGTAAGTTTAATCATAAAAGTATGTATGGCAAAATTACTTATCACGTAATTATCTATAAAAAATATTTCAACACTTTGTTCCTAAGATTCCCCATTTCAGAGATATAGCGATGCACAAAGTTGAAAAAGTTGTATTTTCAAACGCTTCCAGGCCCCCATGCGATTGTGCTAGACAGTTAAAATTTTAACGAATGATGTATCTCAGTTGCCTCTATAACATCTAATACTAGAAACAACATGATACCAACGTGTAAAGTGGGTTCTAATACAAAACCTATGTTTTTTTTTCTCACACTTAGGCGGTTTTTAACGTGGTTACCCTAGTGAACCTATTCCAGGTCATATATCGATCAAAAACGATATCAACAGATGAATGCATATTATGTAAAATATGAATTTGCTAATGATTAAAACCACGATATCTCGCGAATGGTGAGTCGGAAAAGAAAAAGTGACTATACCATTTTTGTAGAAAATTGTATGATCTACAACTTTTGTTTACCTTTTTTTACGATAATACTTACTGTTTTCGAGAAAAATGGAAAAATCCTTAATTTTATACTTTTGACCTTGAATAATTTTTTTTGCAGAAGTAGGATTGATGGGGATTTTTGATATTTCGTTTATTATGATGTATTTAACGTCTCTGCCAATTTTCAGCTCTATGCGAATTTTGTCTAAGTTAGCACTTATTTTTGTCTATTTTGACTGGACTAGAAGGGATATTTCCGAATTCCCTTCCGTGGACAAATAATTAAATATTTCACGACATCACATACATCGATCTGATCCCGTGGTAAGTAGCTTAAGCACTTGTGTTACGGAAATCAGAAACGACAGTGGATACACAAATATACTTAAATATATTTAATAACACACCCAGACACGGAACAAACACCGATGTTCGTCACACAAATATTTGTCCCGAGTGGGAATCGAACCCACGACTCTTGGAACCGTAGGTAGTGAACCTGGACCACTATTCCACCGAGCCAGTCACAAAACATTAAAAAAAACAACACACTTTTTCTCCCTAAAATACTTACAGCAGGACTCCCACCAAAGACAGCCTCGCCAACGAAGTCGGTGAAGTACAAAGAGTAACAGACGTGGGCCATCCAGCAGAACAGGTTGGTGAGGCAGACTACCCTCAGAGAGCTCGGCATCAGCAGTATGGAGGTGAGGTAGTGGCGCAGGGTCAAGCCGGCCGGGGCGGGCGGGGCGAGCGGGGCGGGCGGGGCACCCTCGGGCACACTGGGCAAGGTGGCCGTGGAACCGTTCTGGAAAATGTATTACGTGGGCGTTAGAATTTTTTTTTGTTTATCAAATCTGTACAAACATTATGAAAACCGTAAAGTACCCAACTTTACGGTTACTTTAACCCTAACGTTGCCGACCCATGAAACACCATCTAATTCAATCCATTGATTGCTTAAAAAAAGAATCATGAAAAAAAAAAGTATTGAAACGTATTGATGTTCGTTGTTCTATATTATTGAAACTCGGGAATGGCTGTTCCGATTTAGCCAATTTTGGTCTTCAAATTTATGTATGTCTCTTTATTATATAAATCACATATTTTCAAACTTCAAAATCATTCAATAAGATCATACCTACATACAAGTGATGCTGACTGGGCTGACTGTAAACAAATATACCAATACCTACCTACAATTTCGCAATATCAAGTGGGTAGATAAGTAGGTACCTGGGTTGTTCTTCTTTTTAACCTACATAAAGGTGTCTTCGTCAGTTATACCAATGTATTATCAAAAATTATCATTATTCATTTATTATTAATGTTGCAATAAGTACTGTACTAAAAATGTTACGGGTATACACATTTGAAATAAATAATAACTTATATTTTTATAGTAAAAAATACGTTACAGAGTCGTAATTCCGCGTGACATAGTTGTTTTCATACAAATCACTGGTGTCTCCCGCTACCTGGGCCGGTGTATAATTCATGATGGTCCCAAAAACATTAAAGACAGTAGCAAATATAAAAGTATTTTTTAATTCTAAAAAATATAGTTCATCTTGTAACAGTATCTACATTTTTTTTACATGTAACATAAAAAAAATAAAAATCTTTAAATCTCGTCTCTCACTTCATACTGTTTTAATAGGTATATTTCGTCACGTGTTATTTAATTCGAACGGCCCGCATTCGCGGCTCACTTTTGTCGCTGTCGATTGGATATTTAGCCCTCCCTTCCCCCAGTCGGTATTACCCCTCTAGCTACCGCGAGACCGCGCGTTTGTCGCCCGGAAGCCGTGAATGGAGGTGCGTGGGTTTATTCGGCGACAACTTCGTCACGTAAGTATTGTACAAAATATATAAATTACAGTTACTTCTTATTATTTAATTTTTGTGTAATAAGAACCTCTTTCATGCCAACCTTTTAGGTTTGTATTTTGTGGTCCCGTTTAAGTAATATAGATATTGTAAGTAATATTTACCCCTCCGTCACGCCACAACTTCGTCACAAAAACAAAGTGACGAAGTGGTAAAGTACGTGACGGAGGAGTAAAAAATACTTACAACGAATTTAATGTTTATATTATATCATAAAATATAAGGATCTGTTGAAATAAGAACAGTACTTATCATGGCAACTACTTCGATGAGGTTTATCTAATGTTTTTCTAATGTTTACATAGTAATTCATATATTTTCTTTTTAAAATATTATCATGAAGAAAAAGAAGTATTTAACAGCAAGACAAGGAAGACACCGGCGTTGCCGCGAGAAACGAAAAAAATGTTCCAGAAAACGTAGCTGAAGTACAACGAAAGATCTCGAGATATATCATACCTCTTCGTAAAAAACTTGTGGCTGATATGAAAGTGAGAAAATTTCTCTTCGATGAAGTCATCTTACGATGAAGAGAAAATGGCAAACAGATGCTTGAAAACGTACTGTACACGCCGGCTCTATCGCCAATACCAGTAGATCCACAAATACATCCTTATTGAATTGAGGGATTTTTGGAGGGGCGCAGGATTCATATCCTTTGTGATGGACGCACTTCTTGTTTCCACCCTATAAATTCCGGTATACCTCGAGGTTCCGTTCTGTCGCCGACATTGTTTTTGCTGCATTTCAATGATATGTTGTCACTAGGCAATATAGCATATATAGCAATGAATATGCAGATGACAGCACTGTCCACCCACGTTATTTCAGAAGACCTGGGGTAAAGCAGACCGAAACCGAGGAAAAGAGGAACCTTTTTGTCGCCGAGCTTAACGGCGTCTTGGACCGCATTTCCCAGCTCATGTTTCCCTCCCTCCTATGATCCCGGGCTCTTAAGGCGGGGCGGCATTTAAGCAGGCATTCAGGGCGACAGGCTCAATATGATCTATTGTGCCTGTCGACCTCATATTTGGATCTCACTACCGTTTACCATCAGGTGTAGTGAGGTCATCTTGTTAGCCAAGTAAGTATAAAAAAAAATCCGTTTGAGGACTTGATTCAAGTTCTACGAAATCCAAAGGTGAAAGAGTGAGAGAAAAAGGAAAAAGAGTGTTTTTTGAATTTGATGAGCCAGTGTTCGAAAAGTAAATCTGATTAGGACTAGTATGAGTTGTAGAGAAAGTAATTTGTTGTTGATGATTATAATTTTATTTTAGTTTTTCAGTCAAGTTAGACTATTATTTTATTTTATTCAATTGATACAAGTTAGAAGTCTTATAATTTAATTATACTTTAGTACGGATCTCTCATTCCAGAGATTCTGCATTGTGATTTTATTTAGTATATAAGTATATCGGTCTTAAGAAAACAGAAGACTGTTAAATATTTAAATATTCTGAAGAAGTAATAAATAAGTCTAAGCATTTAAAACTTGTTTTGTTGCAAAATACGACCTTTTATTTATAGAATAACAACTATGTCACATACTCTACCACTCTGTCGCGTTAATGTCTCCTGGTTTCAAAATGTATATAGCCATTTTTAGGGTTCCGTAGCCAAAATGGCAAAAACGGAACCCTTATAGTTTCGTCATGTCCGTCTGTCCGTCTGTCCGTCTGTCCGTCTGTCCGTCTGTCACAGCCGATTTACTCGGAAACTATAAGTACTACAGTGATGAAATTTGATGGGAATATGTGTTGTATGAACCGCTACAAAAATATGACACTAAATAGTAAAAAAAAGAATTGGGGGTGGGGCCCCCCATACATGTAACTGAGGGATGAAATTTTTTTTTTCGATGTACATACCCGTGTGGGGTATCAATGGAAAGGTCTTTTAAAATGATATAAAGTTTTCTAAAAAACATTTTTCTTAAAGTGATCGGTTTTTGAGATATCAGCTCTCAAAGTCGTAAAAAGTATGTCCCCCCCCCTCTATTTTTATAACTACGGGGTATAAAATTCTAAAAAAAATAGAGGTGATGCATGCTAATTAACTCTTTCAACGATTTTTGGTTTGATCAAAGTATCTCTTATAGTTTTTGAGATAGGTTGATTTTTATTATATTTGCTGCTACGGAACCCTTTGTGCGCGAGCCCGACTCGCACTTGGCCGGTTTTTATATTTTGTTATGAAAAGTACATTTTCGGAAAAATCTAATTATAAATAGTTAACTATAATACAGTCTACGACATTAATATTTCTCTGCTAAAAGTGGTTAAAATTGAATTATAACAAAAATATACTTGAAACATAGTGCAATTGTGACAGAGTGGTATAAGATTAAAAATATTTATGTATTATTTGATATAGAGGTATTGCTTTGTAAGTTTTCTAAAAGAACCATTTGATTATTATTGTAACAAATAATTTGAAATTTATCTAAGTCAACCCAATTAACACAAAAAAATAAAAGATATTGTGACGAAGGTGTTAAATTTTTAGGCCAATCCGTCATTAAGGTATTGTAAATATTACAAAAATTTATAAACTTCGCGGCCAACAACTTTTTCAAATAAACAAGACATTCAGCTATAACAAAACATACAAGATTTGACAAGAACACGTAATATTTTTTTTATTAAATTTGGGCAAAAATTTTGTCGTCGTGTAGGTTAAAAAGAAGAACGACCCACCTACGTTTTATTTCATTCAACTTCGAAACACAAAACGACAATAGAACGAAATTCCGTTGCGATGTCTCTCGGAATTGTCTTATCAGTTCCGTTAATGATTATATTTGGGGTATTTTGTTTACTTTTTGGTAGGAGGTATATTTAAAATGTATTTTAAAGTATGTTTTAGTTATTAGAACGACAGCGTTATTTTCATAATTATAACGCAACGCAATATTGGCTCTAGACTGCTTGTGCCACGGTAATTTAGGTAATATTACCTACCGATCTTGTGGTATGTTAGTAAATTTATTATCAGGGTTTAGAGTAGGTGTGAAAGATATCCATTATGGATAGTACAAAATCTAAGGTACTAAAACTTAGTCAATGCCTACCAATTTACCGACTATGTGTAATAGAACATTACTCATAGTATTACAATAAAAAAAGAGTTCATTGATGACGATAATTTCCTGTAGATAAGTAAGTAGATAGATACCCCCATACCTATCTGAAAAATAGTGATCAATCACAAACAGATATTAGAATAAACTTTGAAGTTTGATAAATACGTATATATCCTGGGATATCAAAAATCTCACGCATAAAATTATCTTTGACGGCCGGAAGACAAATCAAGTGTCAAGATATAATTTTGTTCTAATAAGAAAATTCTAGACAACGTAAAATTCTTTCTTGAAATAAATAAGGACAATAATGGTTGTTCTATAGTGCCGCCTATCTTACAGGTCAGGTAGGTATAAAGAACCTAAATATCAAACCCGGTATCCATTACGACCTACTTACATTTATTGTTTCTTTAGTATGTTAATTAACTTTCCGACTAACTAAGCGATATTTAGCTACATATTGGTAGGTATCGTATATCGTACCTTCTTATCACACCTTATGGATGAGAGCCATCTGCTCCGCGCAAGTCCTGTGATGATGACGAGGCAACTCCAAGCCATCATCGAATGTCAGCTAGGAAAATAGGTACTTATCCCACCTCCTCCACATACACAAACACCAGCTCTACTTTACTTACCTCTGGTTGATTCAAAGACCCATAAGTAGCGTTCTTTTTCATCCCCTTATCAGGGGGGTCCATGTCCCCAGCATCGAAGCTCTCCTGGTTTCTCTCAGTCTGCGCCAGTTTACGAAACTCATCCTGATAGTTCAGTTCCTCTAATGGTATCTCTTTAAAACTAGTCACCGTGGCGGACACACAAGCTATGAAAATTATCGTGATGAGTGAAAACACAGCTCTTACATGCCCGCCAAATAGTTCACCTGAGAAAAAATAGAAGTAGTTAACTATTGATAAAAGGTATATAATATGCATTGCAAAATTAGTTAAACAGGTAAATTGTTATTGAAAATAATGTTACACAATTTATAGACCTTTATATTTTAATGAACAAAAGAAATGGAAGAAACAAAAGACTTACGCCGAACGCCGATCAGCTTTTATTCTTTTTAAATATATCTGTTACGTGCCAGTTACATATGGTAAGGCAAGCTTAACTACATTATGATTATTTATCTACATTAAATACTCCACGCTACTTATGTACTCAGGTAATACATTTTTATTATTGACAAATATTTAGAGTACATGATAAAAAATCTAGTAAGATGTTAATTAGATCATCAGTTACGAGCATTGGTATCGTTATTTATTTTCGTAAGATATGTAAATAATATATTAAATGAACCATGATCATAAATTCAACTGTGATATTTTATTTAAGAAAGTTAATTTTTTTATTTTATTTTTAAATGTTAAGCCTGAATTGGATGTGATTTATTTTTATGTTATGATATTTTATAGGATAATGAAACATTTTTCTCACTAAAATGTATTTACCTAATCGAGTTTCATCCCAATTGATCCCGCCGAGAGCATATCCCAGAAATCCTCCAAGCCCCGCCATTACGGTAAATGTACTCAGGCCTTTCGCGTGGTCCTCTGAAAAAGAATAGAACAAAGACGTGTCTGTTAGCCCGAGTACAGGCTGGCAGGCCGCTTCAGCCAGCGGCTTGCTAAATGCACTAAAGTTATGGCTCTAAGAACCAATGCTTTGTTACCCGGACGCGGTACACACAAAATTTATAAGTCCCCACGAAACGTTAACGTTGGCTAATCACACAGATGAAATAACTATACGCCAGTGTTCCCATAAGTTTCTATGCTATTGAGAAAAAAAGCTTCTCGTTCAGTTAACGACTTTCAAAATGATAAGGTCACTGACTCTCACTTCGTGCTGTACCTACACTGTTTCTATATGTGTTTTTTCATAAATTATAACAGAAAAATCACTAACCAAGCAAATGTACGCTGTTAAAACATTCCGATCACTAAACGCAAACACACGAACAGTAGTGTTCGCCCAAAGTCTTAAATAAAACAGCACAAGTCGTATTCAAATATTGTCATAAATCAGATTGTGCCATTTGGATTGTTTGGTTAAGAATGTACAGACAAATTAGTTGTGGAATTAGCTGCCTTATAAAGAACTGTCTTATCTCACACTCTTTTTATTTATTTTACACAGACAGGACAACTGAGATTTACTAAACAAAGTGTCTGTAACATCATAAACTAGGTACTTAATAAGAAAATATCCATTCTACCTTGAAAATCGTTTACCTACCCACCAATTTCAATTGAATCTGGTCAACCTATTACACTTTCATCCCTTAATTATCATGTGATGACGACATGTTTCATAAATCCAAAAACATCTGCCTACAAATAATTTGCTATGTTATAACAGTGTGTTTTGTCAATGTTATCCGACTCATTAAGGCGTAATATCGATCAATATCAAAGCTGTTTTTGATATTTTTATATACTATGTTTCACATTTAATTCTGGACCTAATTAATTTAAGATGATTTGCCATCAACACTTAAAGAAGAAGAATGAATAACATAATCATTATCTTTACATCCATGTAGGTATATCGTCACCAGAAAAGGCAAAATAATTCACCTACATGGATAAATCAATCACGATCCGTCTCAAAGATAACGTTGTTATTCAACACCAAATCTTGCGCTACATTTACGTAGTACAGAGACTAGACAGTCACATGCTTCCACAAAAAATGTTAATAATATTTGAATTTAATCCTGTGGACAAACCAAACTGACTCCAAAACAAAGATAACTGCATATTTTTCGACAAAAAAGTAAATAAATCTACGCCATGTACGGTGTACATAGGTTACTTAATGCAATTATTTACATTTGCCTCTTGTTATTTAATTGTCAAATTTAAGTGAATACCCATAAATTGTAATCAAAGTGGGTGAAGGTTTGTCATAAAAAATACTAACAATAAGTTCTATTTTTATACATGGTTACATACACGCATGTACACACAATGTTTACAAAGAAAAAACAGCAAGAACGATATTCTTAGGGATAAAAACCCTCAAAGGCTTTTCTTTTTTTAATTTCATAAGGTACGTGGAATACACACCGCGTAAGACGTTTAGGTCTTATGTACCTAAGCCGACAGAGTTACATGTCTAAAAATTCTTAAGGTTCATGGCCCATGATTAAAAACTACCAACAGTACCAACTCTAGGGAGAGCATGTAATAATAATTACTAACTTTTTCCATGATCATGCGAAAAGAAGGACAATGCTACAGAAAAACGATTATCTTACTAGCATAGACAGTTCAGTAGATATTTTTCATTTCCTATCGGTTCATCTCACGGTCAGAACATTTCTTTCGGTCAGATTTTAATGAATCGCACACATGGCTTTCAATCAAATAGTAATTCCAAATGTCAATACAGCCGCTAGGAAACACTCGCCTTCCACTCAAGATACAGCCAGCTACGATTAGTGACTAACAATAGTAGCTATATTAAGAACTAGTTTAGCTCACTTGAGGCCTGATAAGATGATCCACTTCAAAGCGCCGACATGAAACGAGAAGTGTTGTTCACCTTTCGCTTTATTTATTATCAAAATGTTATGGTGATAGTAATTAGGTCTTATTTGTGACAATATGAAGTAACTACCTTTCCACCTTCGACCCCGGATGGAGTTATCCGTGAAAATTTGTTAAAACATGACTCCTAGTCTGTTTAAAATAACCTATATTTTGTCTGAGTTTCTAAACTACCTGTGTACCAACAGACAGTTAGTTTCTCATTTATTATATAGAATTTTATTGGTTTTCCAATTGCTTTGTCAAACTTACTCAATATCGAGTGATAAGCGTGATCCTCATAGACAGGGGAATAACTTTGGAGCAAACAAATGTTGAATTGATACCATCAGCTATTCCGAACGATTAGATTAGCAACCACAAAAACATATCTATTCAGGAGCATAATATCTCAAAACAAACCAATGACAATGACCTTAACATGAATTAAACCAGGCCACCAGCAAACGGGAGCGGAGATATACCGCGTATTTGATGTGCGATACAACAGATTTTAATAAGCTAGGTATGTCGGCCTGAAACTGTCAAGAATGGGCAAATAATCACGTGTTTCGGTAAGCATCAAAGCAGGTTGAAAATCTAGGCTGGGATATCTGTAGAATGATTTAACGCCTGTCAGCAATCCTTCTAGAATAGCCTACTAAAGAAAAGTAACCGACTCTAAGTATTTAGCCGAGAGTAAAATAGAACATATGACTTCAATTATTTGTGGCAAGAAGGTTCATACAGCCGTATTTAAAAACATTCGCAAGTCGCAAATTAACATCATCATTATTTTTCTCACTGGTATACGGATTTTCTCACGATCTTCAACTTCATCGCAATTTCAAGACAAGATATTAAAAAAAGAAATAAAGAATTATATTAATACCCTATTTCGTAGATCTTACCTGGAACCGTAACATCTAGCAAGTAAGCCCTTGCAGGGCTCTGGCATGCATCTGCATCGAAGTCCAGGAAGACAGTGCCCAGTACTGTGAACAGGACTCCCCACGGATGATAGTTGGAGCTTTCTTCTTCAAGGGCGGAACTTCTAGGGCCCAGGGCGGACGGGACCTCGGTTCGGTTGGCCGGCCTCTCGTCTCCAAGGGCGTAACCTATCGCTTCTCCGTTAGGCACTAGGATGAGACCTAGCAAGAAAATAAAAATTAATAATAAATGTTAAATAAGTAGGCAGATACATTAATGACAGGTACAGCGAGCTTATTTTTGTATTTGATTTATATCTCAAATCCCGAGTGTTTAATAAAAATTTAGAAATCTTTCACCCGGATAATTTGAAGTTTCTCTGGTTTCAAACGTAGGTAATTTCTCTTTCTACGTATCTATTAACATTTACTTACACTAACGATGAGTGACTAATACAAGGATTAATCTCCATCCTACACATTATCTCAATTTCAAACTAAACCTAAAAATAACTCTTGTAACGTAAGATGTTCTTAACTATGCCAACAGTGATTATTCATACAAACAAATGGATTATGGCATGAATCCGTCTAAGTACCTGTCAAGTTATTACACCTGATAGAGTGTGATTTATCGATCACGCAAAAGGAACTGTCATTTTATTTTTATACCTCAATTGCTATATCTTATTATGTAAATTTTTATGTATATCAACCTAACATCAGAATGAAAATACGTAAAGTCAGAGATAAATTATCTGGAACTGTTGCATGAGCCTATAATTTCATAATCATTTACACACATTTACATTTGGTAGCTTTATTTCTTAAACAAAAAAAATTTCGTATATAATAAGAAAATCGGTGTCAAAAAAATTATATGAAGATTATTTTAAGCAATACCTATTTCATATTTTTTATCCTTAAATCCGTTGCCAACAAGTTAATTAGTTGACACTTGCAAATTACCTTAATAAAAGATTGTTTGTTTATATTTTTTCTCCAACAAGACTGTGTCAATTACATCGGGACGGACCATTAGCTTCCAAGCCTTCAGATAAATTGGTCCTTAGGCTTCCAAATTTTAAGATAACTGGACTAGCTTTTTGGACATTAAAATGTCAAATATTAGTCTTTATGGGTCTACACGCGTTATTAGGAGTAGCAAATTACATAGCTACTTCGGTCGCTCGCGACCATGATTGGTGCAACCCAGTCGAAACGTCGGCCAGTAAGTAGCTATGTAATTTGCTACTCCTAATAACGCGTGTAGACCCATAAAGACTAATATTTAGTGTAATGGAACGTGAAAGTCTAAAATCTTACATTAAAATGTAGTTTATTATCTACAGGCAATTTTCACTTTCCTTTAGATATAATACGAGTATAACAACTCGCAATGATTCGTGGTTAGCAGGACAATTAAAAGATATCTGCGTCGTACACAGTAAATGTCAACAGTTCAGCGTAAACTTTCGTACACACACTCACCAAGTAGAACTCCGAAAGACATCAAAACAATGAACGGTCTTCTCCTCCCGAACCTGGACTTGCACCGGTCACTCAAAGACCCCAGTAGGGGGGTCATGAAGAACCCGATGAGAGGAGACAGTGCCCACACCAGAGTCATCTGCTGGTGAGGAACACCTATCTGGAGCAGAGTTGGAGACACGAAAGCTGTCTCTCCGGCGTACGAGAACTCGATGCCCATGACGGCTGCTGATATCCGCATGAGTTCGGCGCGGCTTTTTCTCCTGCAATTATAGGATTTTTTAATATGGTGACATCAGCTACATACGTACCTATAGTTGACAGAGAAGTTTACAGAATCAGTTCGAGAGGATACTTTTAAACTATTTGTGGTCAGAGGGCCTACCATGAGTTGGCTATCGAAAACTTAGTTACGTTAAAAACCTATCGAGTTGTTTTTTTCATATGGCCGATTTTAGTTCTTCGCGTAACCACCAGCGGCGCTGTACAAGTTTTTCATAGACATATTTACGTAGGCGATATCGAGTGCGTAAGTTTTAAACTCATGGTAGCCCCACAGAGAACTTTACAGAATCAGTTCGAGAGGATAATTTTAGACTATTTGTGGTCAGATCATAATTTTTGTCACACACTGCAAGCCATTCTCAATTTGTAAACATTAGCCCTGTATATTATTATGTATTTACTTCAACTCGGTTTCACCCTTACCTACGAGTTAACTCACCCACAGTAAACCTTCCAAATATGATTGATCAAAAGTATTCATCAGGATTAAGACGTACTACAACTTCATCATTAAGTAACAAATTGATCTTATATCGAAAATGCGAATTTGCCATACCCAGCTTCGGCGATGATCGAGTATTCTCAAACTTTTCGATCAATCCGTATCAATTTATGAATGAAGGAAATCTTGAGAAGTCTTGTTTCCTTGCGTTTTAATATAAGCAAATCAAGTGTACCCATAACTTTGTTCGACAGTTGTTTACGACAGACAAATAAAAATGGTTACATTCTGTTACACAAACTTAAACAGCTAAGTTTAAAAGGTTCATAGGACGAAATTATCAGATTCATATTTTATTTATAACTTATCAACTTTGGTCTACAAGTTATACAAGTTCCTGCGTCCATTATTTATGAAGGTTTATAAATTTCATTTCACTTCATTTACCTTAGTCACACTTGTATGTATTGGTCGGTTAAGTATACACAAGTATACACGTTGAAAATTATTAAAAATATTTATAGTTTTAACTACATTTAAACTAGACGGAGAGATGATTGATGTATGTAAGTAGTTATGTAATTTCAGTAAGGTACGAAATATACTCGTGGTAGTTAGTATATATTTAGTATTAATCCAAAGGACATTTACATTTCCTGCAACTACCATTGTTCACGTACTAATAAAATTAAAGTAATGTAATTTGTTTACAATCACGTGTTTTACTCGCGCTAGCTGTCACGTTAGTATAATAATAGATCTTAAATCAGTTTCAAACTAAAGATATAACAATAGAATGTTAGCTTCCAGGTATTTTAATATTAATACACTCAGCCATTCAAAGTACACTACCTATACGTACGCTTACAGTATCTTACATCTGGCACTTTGTCGTAAGACTTAATATCTTTTTGTTTTTTTTTATTCAAATATATATTATTATATAATACCTATACAAGTACATATTATAATATTCTCACCTAAACAAGTCACTGTAAGCGCTGTCCTGCCAAGCCCTCTCAGGATTCTCATCTGAGCTGGGGATCCCGAAAAGGGATTCCTTGACCACATCCCTGATCCCTTTCGGATGCTGCTCCTTCCAATTCGACCATTTTTCTTTGTATCTGTCTCTCGCACCGTGTAGACGCCCTGTCACCCCTTGATATTCGTTCAACTTATCCGCCATGTTTTAAAAATACATTTGATTTTGCACGCACTAACCACTTATGATGAAATACTAATAAGTATCTATTTATGTTGACTTACACCGCGCAAAATTATTTATACAGTATTTAAAGGTTTAATGTTGGATTAAAAATTAATTAATATGCTAATAACAACTAGATGTTGAAAGTTATTCTGGTTATCATAATGTCTTTGCCCTCTTATCAATCCAAGAATTTTATTACGAACCAGTATTACAAGTAAACACTATCACGATTTTATTACGTCATGATAAAACGTGGTAAATCAAAAGCAATTTTTTCTTTACTATTAATAATAATTTTGTAAATATCTGTTTTTAGTTTCACTAACAAAATTGGTTTTAAAACAGACTTCAACGGTTTTAAGTATTTAAAACTCAGTACAACACGTTCATTTGACCAAAGTCACCACAAACTTATTGTAACGCGTCCATTTGGAACTCGCTTTCGTATATATGAGTTGCAGTTTACCCGACACTAGAAATAACGAGTTTGCAAAGTTGTTGGGCGGCGGAGTTGTTTGCGCGACGCGAGCGTGTGGCCGGGCGGGCGCGGACTAGCGCGGCCGCCCTACGCGCCGCCCAGGGCCTACGGAGAGGTATAACGGCTGGACGAGACATGCCGTTACGTTTCATTTTTAACCGACTTCAAAAAGGAGGAGGTTTCTTAATTCAACCGTATATATGCTATTCTTTTTGTTTTATTTATAGGGTACTAGGTTTCCGCTCCGTTTCCGATTTGTTGTTGAAATTACTTCCTTATAGCGTAAGCGGTAGAGGCTCTAGAATTAGTATTTAGACCAAGTAATATCATTTTGAATTATATGGTTAGGTATATACTTATTAACATGGGTTATTATTAAATAATACCTCAATGTTAGAATACATTCAACGGTAGGCAAATATAACTACCAAATTAATGAAATTAATGAAAGATTAAAAATTAATCTATTTTATCCTCATTTAGCGGCCCGTGGTACTACCCGCCCTCGCTTCACTTCGGGTGATTTTTTCATAAAAACCTTTCTCTTGAAGCCTTCTATTATAAAAACACCTCAAAATACGTTCCGTTCGAGCAGTTATACAGATTTAAGCATGCATAGGGATATATGGATAGAGAAAGCGACTTTATTTTGTACCATGTTGAGTGTACAATACTAAGTTGAAACGGACTGAAATTTATTTCATTTAAAAAAACCAGTACTTTAAGGTCAACACCCCGGGCAGCAGGCATTATTCGCTGATTTAGTTTATAAATAAAGACATTACCTATATCACTCAGAATCACAGAAGCTCTAAAATATACACGCAATACTTCTGAAGAACTGGCACTTTGTAAATAACGCCCCGTTTCTGTCAACCGATTTCAAAAAGCGGTCAATATTTTCATTTTCCCTGGTTTCATTTAGCATATTCTGTTTTTTCCTGGTAAGCTCGTTTTAATTTAGTTAAACACCATTTTATTTTTAAAAAAAATGATGTGTAAGTGAATTATTTTATCCTTTTTTTTGTTTAAATATAGTTAATTAAGATTTTATTAAAGAAGTAATTTTCAAATTTTCATAAAACGTGATTATTAAGAATTTCCTCACTCTCTCATCGATGTTAGAAACAGACACTAGAAGTGGCCATATATTAGTACACTTGTTATGTCTTTTAAGAAAGTCTGTTTCGTACCCTAAATTAATGTTTCAGAGAAATTCATTTATTTTAGTTATTTTCAATCTAATACAATATGTGTGAAATTGCTTGAAATCTGTTACTCCATATTATCTTAAATCTAGCATTTAATGTACGGCGTCAATCTTAATAAAATCATTATTCCATTCCATTCTGCGTATATGTAAGCAGACCTTAGAAGATTACATTTCAATACATAGTCTTATACAAAAAAACTCCTAAAAATCATCCTTAACAAAACGTATCACCTTATTACGAGCTATCATGAAGCCAATAAAAAAGCATTATGCAAAACGTCCCGCTATCCCGTCTAAATCAGAATTGAAGGCAGATAAAATAAATAGTCCCGGGAGCGTTGCTGTCCAGGATTACGTTTATTGGCTCCCCGGGGACGCCCAACTGATTGTTTTCCACAATCCGACGACGTATAAACAAGCTGATTGGTTGTCACACCGCCGGGAGTCAGGCGGAAGCGGAAATGGAAGCTACGAAAGCTCGTGCTCTTTCCGGTGTCTTTTTGCGTGTACTCTCTCTAACCCATCTTTATCTAAATAACAAAATAAGGGTTAAATTGGTAAAACTGTACATATCAATAATCCTTTTCATAATTTTACAATCTTGTTATAAATATACATTAAAGTATCAATAATGAATTCCTGGTTAGTTATTTGTATCATTTAATTCTTGCTATCAATTTAACACCAAAATATTCATAAATCTAACATTCAATCATTCAACCCCAAATTCAAAGGCGTAGTCTCGGTCATCTTCATCCTTCGCAGACCCTCGTTACCATCTAGCACCTAAGTATTCATCAAGACGTATCAAACGCGCAGAAACACTGCGGGGCTGTGTCTTTTCATTACAGGGTTCCTATACTGTACCATGTAGCATCAAACTACTAATCAAGACAAATCAAACGAGCCCAAACTCGAATGTTATGTAATAATGTACCTGATTTGCCCCCAACATTATCAGATCAGTTCCATGTCTAGATAATATTGCATTTTCTTCTCATCATCATCAGCCCATACTTACGTCCCCACGGCTGGGGCACGTGCCTACCCTAAACTATGGCGATAAGGCCTTAGTCATCATTTTCTTCTAATATGTTTGTTTTTAAACTCAATTTATTACTGTGACCCTCTAGAGTTTGTGATTTGCCGGTGTTATGACGTAGGCGGCAGCTATTCCATTTTTGCAACGAAACTCTATTTACGCCCGCGCTCTGTACAATGAAGCTGGTTATTGTGACATTTATTCAGGATACTACCCTAGATCAAGGATTTATAATGTTTTTTTTTCTTTTATACATGTACACAAAGACACATATTTCGATTTTAGTTGTTAACTTGCTTAAAAACAACTCTATGATTTCAAAACTTATATTTAATTACATAAATGATAGCTAGCACAAAATGTATTTTTCTTGACTCTCTATTTACTTACATAGTGACTGACTGTCTGTTTACTTACATAGTGACGAAGGAATCTGTTATTTAAACACAAAATTTATAAACCAATATTACATATTTAAATTACCTATGTTTTTATCATTACAGGTATGTTTTCAAGATCAGATGTTTATCATGCGTCGGGACTCTGACAGCAGATGAAAAGCGATGATAAAATTGGGATGTGTCAGCGTTATCATGACATGCTTAACGAAACACGAGTGGGTAGGCACCTAGCTCACTTATTGGGCTTCATTCAATTGCAAACAAAATTACTATAGGTATGTTTACTTACAACGAACAATTGAGTACAAAAATGCTATCAAATAAAGCTAGCTAAATAAATAATTTGATAGTTGTTTAACAGCCATTTGGAGACCGGAAAGAAGTTTAGTGTTCTTTATTTCTAGCGAGGCCAAGACGATTTCATATCTTCAGTTTAATAGGTAGATATCATATTGAAAATAAAGTTTTACCAAATTTCAGATAGGTACACCTATCTGTACTACATTTTGTATTTAACTACTTACTATTGCATAATATTTCGCCACTCGCAATATATTTGCATTGGTATTATGTAATGCCAGTCAAATCAAAAACATGTTTCAAGAAACTGCGTAATTATTTAGGGTGTGACTTACCGTATAATAATTACACTTTCGATGGAGATAGCTGTAGTAGGTAACTGAAACTTGAATTACCTAGAAGTAATTAATAGACTTATGCATTTCACTTATTCAAATATGCATACAGTCAAGCCTAGCAAAACCAAAACAAGTTTATCCTCTTTATAGTTCAGCAAACATCATTGTGAGCATGAAGGCTAGATCCCTCACGATACTACCCTCGTGACCGAGTAAAATGGCGCATACGCTCATTCCAAGCCTGCATTGTGGAGCTAATTTAAATACCTTTGTTAAAGACAGCCGGTGAAAATTAATTCAGTCCACAATGAGACAATCGGAAGGATAGTATTGATTTATAGCGCCGTAGTCGTAAGAGCGTGTTTGTTTGAACACGCTATTTGTACGAGATTGGAAGCTTGAGTTGTTTTACGCGTTCGTTTGTAAAGATGGAGTGCTATAGCTATGAAAGCAGTTGTATATATCATTTGAGTTAACACGAAATATAACTAACTCCAGCTTTTTATGAATGAAGGTCACTCTTCAAATAAATAGTTTTTATAATAGGCTAACAAAATCACCTCACCCTACCTTATGGTAAGCGGTAGTGAGATCCACATATGAGGTCGACAGGCATGATAGACCATATTGATTGAGCCTGTCGCACTCACCCTGAAGGCCTGCTTAAATGCGGTTTCACGCCCCGCCTGAAAAGCCCGGGATCATAGGAGGGAGGGAAAACATGAGTTGGAAGGGCAATCCATGCCTTAAAGACACTTAAAAAAAACATCATTTTTAGAAATAATGGTATCCAACGAATGCTTAAAAACAAAAACCGCAATATGATTCAATTATCATTAAAGCACTACCCGACTACTCCACACTACTACTTAAACAATTCATAACTAACTTTTTTTCGATCAGGCGTCGTTACATAAAAACACAGGGATTTTTGAGGCCAGTTACCAAACTATATAATTCTATAGCTATTTCTATAAAGTAAACTGACGACACAGTCAAGGCTGCCATGGCCAGTGTACTGAACACCCGAAAGTGTACATTTCCACAGATTGACCTTGCACATCAATCATTCGCGACAGGGCTTCTTATTATATCTCTTAAGACAACAACTGGAGATAAAATGTGGAGACAGCAGTCTGAGGTATGAGTATTTTTAAGGTTAATAAGTTTTTATGTGTAAAAACATTAGGAAAAACAGGTTATGATATACTTAATAATGTTAAAAGAATTACAGTATTATTTTTCTAAATGAAAATCGTGATAGGCTGTTTAAATAAAAATATTTTATCTATGCCTAGAAGTACTGAAAACTTTGGAGTTACGGGTGAATAAACGTAATTAATGTTTTGTTCAGCCCAAGTTAAATCCTAGTCTACACACTTTGGCGATGCATTGCAATGTCTTTTGCCTTGTAATTGATCAAATACATTTTGATACTCAAATTTGACTAATAATCACCGCTTTTCCCGTATAGATAGAAAAGATACGATCTAGGTAACGAGGGCCTTAAATTTAACGTCAAGTAGGTAAGAATGGCGTGTTAATAGGATTGATAGCTTAGGGCTTCATCAGACGTGGCTAAACTCGGCTTTGCCGTCGCGAACGATGGAATACTTTGACGTAAGAGTATCCTTATACATAAATACCAAAGGTTGTAGCTGTATGGTATTTTTTTAATGTGTAATGGTGAAATTCTTCAAATTGAGTAAAGTTTTGAATAGAGGTTCGATTGTTAAAATACATTCGAGTAATCATACTATGGAATAGGAACATTTATCCTCAAAGAACTTCGATACCTACTATTAAAATCGTAACTACCAATTCATCAAATGACAGTAGGTAAGGATTAATGTAATGACCCCTAATAAACCACTTATAGAAACAACTACAACACAAGTGGTTTTATCAGGGGTCATTAAGATTGATCATGGATATTAGCTGGGACATGAAATTCCGCAAAATAATTAAATAATAAAAATCAGTTAGCTGAAAAAACCTTTCATTTTCACTTTGGTAAAATTTCCATGCATGCCCGACCGAGTAAAACCGTCTATCATTAGCACTGTTATTTTTTTGACAGAGGTAGGTAAGTAAGGGTAATATTATTTTTTACCGTTGCCGCTGAGGCCTCCTTCAACCTGATATATCCACGTAAGTTCAATGGCATGGTGGTGGTACCCCTGCTGGTCCATAGAGGAATATGAAGTGATCTACAGAACATATGAAAAAGATGTATGATTCAGTTTTATGATTCAAACCTATTCGTTTAATTTATTAGCGCTATATGAAGAAGTAAAACATTAGCTACAAACCATTGCTTAAAGACGACTTAGGGCGATAAGGCCTTAGTCGACCACGCTGGCCAAGTGAGGGTTGGTCGACTACATATCCTCAGAATTTCTTCTTAAGTGTGCAGGTTTCCTCACGATGTTTTCCTTCACCGTTAAAGCGTCGAATGATGGTACATATGAATTTCCAATTTGAAAAACACATTGGTACCTGGCGGGCTTTAAACTAGCGACCTCTCGCATGGCAAGCAATGACCTTAACCACTCGGCCATCGACGCTTTAGTGCCTCAGTGTGTTGCGCCATTAGTAAGTTTGATTTCCACTCGAAACAAATATTTGTGTGATTAACATCCGTTTAACTTAGCTCGGCATTGGGCCAATGTATACGGGTAAAATTATAAAAACCATAGAAAACTTACGAAAAAAACTTAATCTCCATCTGGTTCAGTCAGACAAAAAAAGAAAGACGACATCCTCCATTGTCCCAAACCCGTGCTCAAAAGTACTCCTAATTATTCAAGAGTCCAACTGAGACATTAACGTCTTCGACGCGTCTCGAAGGGCGCACGTGAACCAATCAAAGGTCGGGTCTCTCACGCAACATTCCGTGCGCGGGGTACCGCGGACTAATCAGACGCGGCCATGTGTCATAGCTGACTGACATTTACCCAATTTGTATGGCAATGGACTTGACTGTTGTGATTCCAAACTAGAAGTAGCATCCTTGTTAATTGTTCACCAGAGCGAACTTCTCTACAGATTGAGTAAGAACACTGTAGAGCTGGTGAATTTTAGTTCTTCTAGGAGATGAGTTATTGGAGTATGGAATATTTACATACGTCTATAAGTTAAAGTGCAATTCATCATCATCAGCCCATGTTCCCACTGATGGGCCACAGGCCTACCCGAAGCTAGGGCGAAATGAAATTACTTAGACAAATATTTAGAGAATCAGAAAATGTATATTGCTAACCAAAGCTAAATTCTCTACAGGTTAAGTAAGAGCGCTGTATAATGAGCTCGTGACTTTTAATCTCCAGGAGACAAGTTGTAGTTGTATAAAAGATGAAGTGCATATCAATTACTAATAAAAATATTTAGGAAATCAGATGATTTCAACTACATCTCTACGGCACGGCTCTGTGAAAGCATTAACACTTTAAATATGTTGCTATTTAAAAATGCTACGAGTGTAAAAATATCTCATTGAAACAATAAAATCACCTAATGTATTAAAATCCTAGTAGATCAGATGCTAGCTCAAAAATAAGTCAACAAGTGTAAATAGATGTAAACAAATAAATACGTCTGCTTGTAATAGGTTCCAAATGGACGGCTCAATATGAACATCTTTATTCGTATTAGAAAACTGAAACTGTCCGGGTGAACTCACCCGTGATCATGGCGCTTGCAACAGTGCCGAAATATCGGGAGCTCATTAAAAAAAAACTACATGGTAAATATCCCGGACAATTTAAAATTTTATATCATTATTCGTAGCTGCCTTATACTCATCCTTACACACTGGCTGGCTCGGTGGAACAGTGGTTAGTGACCCAGGTTTACTACCTACGGTTCCAAGAGTCGTGGGTTCGATTCCCACTCGGGATAAATATTTGTGTGACGAGCATCGGTGTTTGTTCCGTATCTGGGTGTGTTATTAAATATATTTAAGTTTATTTGTGTATCCACTGTTGATTCTGATATCTGTAACACAAGTGCTTAAGCTACTTACCACGGAATCAGATCGATGTATGTGATGTTGTGAAATATTTATATTTATAAAAAAAAAATGATTAACTAATGACAAAACAGTTGCACTTCTTCGGAAAACTAACCTTCGTCCGCGTTACGTTTTCCGTTAATTCACCCACATGAACATTGAAATACTATAGAACAGGAAACAACAAGTCTTATGCATATCAGGAAATACGGGAAATTCATCCGCAAAGCGCCCGCGCAAGGTTCAAGTACGTTCAAGAACGACGCTTAGAATTAAGTTATTTTTATTGGACAATTACGGTAATTGATGGTTTGTCGCGCGTGTGTCAGGTATTTTATTTATGCGTTCTAGACTGCACCAGGCACGTTAATGACTATGCACAATATGTAGGATTTTACAAACCGCTGTGTTCGTAGCCTCTTCGTAACGCTTTTTAGGTATGAGAGCCAACCGCTCTCTTGCAAGTCAGCTGATTATGATAAGGCTACTCCACGCCATCATCGTAGTCAGTTAGGAAAAACAAACTGTACCTTAGCGTGAAAAGTTATTAATTATACTTGAATTATGCTTTGAAACACAGTAGCAGCGCGTGAACGTTCTTTGACGATACGTTTAAAAACGCCGTGTTTAATGTGTAAGGGCCGTAACATTCAGCTATGGGGATACCTACTTACACAATGTTGGTCGGTGTAGAGAAGGAGGTATAAAGAATTTATTAAGTAGGTACATATAATGATTGTTAAAGTATTATGTATAAGGAATACTATTTACCAAAAGTCAGTAAACTGAACATCATGAAATCTCGGTAACTCTTAGGTTACAAACCAAACAAAACACATCCGCATCGTCAGAACAAGACGAACTTATGTGGGAAGAAACCATAATAAATGTATCTATCTAATGTGTTCTGTCCATTTGTTTTATTTAATGATAAACGGCCGTGAGGGTTAGATATCAGCACAAATCTGTCGCCCTCACCCTGAAAATCTGCAGAAATGCCGTTTCACGCCTAACCCAAGATTGTATAGAATATTACGTTTTCTGTATTCAAATTATGTAAATAAAGCTGAAACGCTTATATGCATAGTTACATACTTATGCCTTTTTCCCAGAAGGGTAGGCAGATATTACTTCTTGCCATGTGCTACGATCCTGGCATACCACTTTCACTTCTTCCACATCCATCAATCTTTTCATGCACGCTCGTCGATTACGGGTAGGTCCTTCAGAATTGACCTTTTTTCAAGATTTGACTTATTCGGTCATGGAATGTTTTTCTTTCCCTGTCGATGTTGCTATTTACACTTTCCCTATATTAGCTTTCATGTTCAAATAAAAGCTACTGAAAATTTGGAGGAAAGTTGTTTTTCAGACAAAACCTATCAACCTGTTCATCTTAATATCTTAATGCCATTGCCTGACTTGACTCAGTAAAGTGGTATTTTCCAGTACATAATTCACATACATTGATAGATACACAATTACCTATGTAATGTATTGAATGACAGTAAACAAACAATAAAGAGTTGAATCGCCATTAATTCAGAGGTGTAAAATAGTTTCGTAACTCGAATCGTGTCGAGGTCCGCCCATCGGTTGTTTCCTTATATTGCTTTTGATATTCCGCGGACGCGATCGGCCTCACCATATTACGTGGCTTGTTTATTACCTAATAATTTAAACCTGTAGGTACTTTTACCTTCTTTGTAATGCGTAAGAATAACGATTTCCAAACTTCAAGACGCAGCAGACAGAACAATGAAATTCTGGCATGACTGTTTGTACACGTATACTTCTGTACATAAAACGTATAAAAAGAAAGATGATTGACTGCTTTACTAACTAACTAACATATGAACGCAGGAATTATAATATCTATTATTATATTGTTGTTTTGACTTACGAATATGTACTGTATGTTTCCCAAAAATAAATAAATAAAATAAATAAATATTTATTCAAAAATCACCCCTGCGGGTAAAATTTTTAATATCTGTTGTAGTTAATTAAAAATATAAATGTCACCTTCACTTGTCAAATTGTTAGTGCTACTGAGCTGTCAAACGTTCGCGCCTTCTTCTCACTTTTACCCCGTTCGCGCCGTTTTAGCTCTGTTAAGTTTTTGTTTATTAAAGCCCTATTTTACAAAGTAATTCCGTTTTAATTACAACAGGTTATGGGCCCAGATATAATCTGTCAAGTAAATATTCAGTCAATCGTAAAAAGCATCAAAAATAGTCAGTAACAAGACCGCGGGCATAACCCGGCATTTTGCAAGTTACCGGTTCGCGAGTTCTTCCGTATTTTCAGCTTACTATCAATATAAATATGAACAGCAACTCATTTATGTCGATACCCAAGCTCACGGGTCGAGACAATTGGTCAAACTGGAGTTTTGCCGTCAAAGCATACCTGCAGCACGAAGACTTAGATGAATGCTTGGAAAACGAACCAGACGCCACCGATCCTAAATCAGTGAAGCAAGATGTCAAGGCGAAGTCGAAGCTCATCTTATTAATCGATCCAATTCTGTACGTACATATACAAGATGCGATTAATGCAAAACAAGTCTGGCAAAATCTCACCAAGGCATTTGAAGATAGTGGATTGACTAGAAAGGTAGGACTCTTAAAGGACCTAATAAACACTACTTTAGAGAACAGCGATAGTGTAGAAGCGTATGTCAACAAAATAATGACATCTGCCCATAAGCTTAGAAATATTCACTTCAAAGTGGATGATGAATGGCTCGGCACACTGATGCTGGCTGGCTTGCCTGATACCTATAAGCCAATGATTATGGGTATAGAGAGCTCCGGTGTTAAAATAAGTGCAGACTTAATAAAGACAAAGCTACTTCAAGAAATAACATCACCTAGTTTTGATAATGCACTTTACACAAAGCAAAGTAAGCCTAAGCACAATCAGCAAAGTCATAAAAAGGGCCCGAGATGTTTCAACTGCAACCGCTTTGGTCATGTGAGTAGAGATTGCAGGTTGAAGAAGAGAAATGAGAAGGAACAAAACAAGGATTCTGGTTATGTAGCTGTGTTTTCCGCAACAACAAAGAATGATGAAGGTTGGTACATAGATTCAGGAGCATCTATGCACATGTCAATGAGGCAAGACTGGCTGTATGATATTGTACCTCCTCCGATCACAAATATAAAGATAGCTAATAACAAAATGCTTCAGGTTAAGGGTTGTGGCAAGTGTGACCTAAACATAATAGGTAAAGATGGTGCAAGGCATACTATTCAAGTTAAAAATGTCCTGTATGTACCAGAATTGGCAACCAACCTTCTCTCGGTTAGTCAAATGATAAAAAATGGATGTTCTGTTCAGTTCACCGACCATTGCTGTAAAATATTCAATAAAATGAAGAGTGAAGTAGCAACCGCAAATCTCATCAATAATATGTACCGGCTGAATACCGACACTATATCAGCATACAACTGTAAAGCAAATGAGACTGATTTGTTACTGTGGCATCAAAGGATGGCTCACTTGAATTTCAAAGATTTGAATAAGTTGACTGAAAGTACTGATGGAGTGAAGCTAACTAAAAATGAAACCAAGATGATCTGTGAACCCTGTCAAAAAGGAAAACAGTCCAGGCTGCCGTTTCCAGCTCAAGGTTCCCGAGCCAAGCAACCTCTGGAGCTGGTGCATTCAGACGTCTGTGGACCACTAGAGGTTAAATCACTTGGAGGAGCGAGGTACTTCGTCACATTCACCGATGATTATACAAGGAAAGTATATGTTTATTTTTTAAATAATAAATCAGAAGTTTTCTCAAAGTTTAAAGAATATAAAGCCTTAGTAGAGAACCAATGTAACTGCAGTATAAAATGTCTGCGTTCTGATAATGGAAGAGAATACTTAAGTAATGAATTTTCAGATTTTTTAAAGAAAGCAGGAATAATACATCAAACTTCTAATACATATACTCCTCAGCAGAATGGACTGGCTGAACGCATGAATCGCACACTGATGGAGAGAGCACGTTGTATGCTAATTAATTCTAATTTACAGAAACAGTACTGGGCAGAAGCCGTGGCTACAGCAGCTTACATCACTAACCGCTGCCCAACCCGTGCACTCTCTTATGCCACACCTGAGGAGATATGGTCTGGGAAGAAGCCAGATGTGAGTCACTTAAAAGTTTTTGGATGTGATGCCATGGTTAAGACACCACAAGCAAAACTACAGAAACTAGATCAAAAGGCAAGTAAAATGACTTTCATTGGTTATTGTGAAACTACTAAAGGCTATAAGTTGATAAATCCAAAAACAAATAAAGTAATTATAAGCAGAGATGTAGTATTTATGGAAAATTCTTTGCATGATAATAATGTTTTGATTCCTATGAGTACAGTTGAGAATATTAATACAAATTGTCAGACTCAACCGATTGAACTCCGTTCTGAAATAAAAGAAAGTTCACTGGACAACAACTGTCAGTCTACTGATATGTCAGTAACCACAGATGGTAATGAGTCTTCTCAGTCTGATGATTATGATGACGCGCTTTATGTACCTGAAAGAAAAATTGAATTAGTACAGCGTAGTAATATTACAACTAGATCTAAGAAAAGGCAGGAATCTAATACTTACCTTTGTAAAGGTGCAGTTCCGGAACAACATGATGTGCCGCAGACATATCATGAAGCTGTATCATCAAAGGATGGAGACAAATGGAAACAATCAATAATGGAAGAATTGAACGCACACGAGCTGAATGAGACATGGATGTTGGTGGAGAAACCGCCAGGAGTGAAGATAATTGGCTGTAAGTGGGTCTTCCGTTTAAAAGACGAGCCATCTGGTCTGATCTATAAGTCTAGACTCTGTGCCAAAGGATGTTCACAAAGTTATCCAATTGATTACACAGAAACATTTTCTCCAACAGTAAGATATGATTCGGTTCGAATCATACTTTCAGAAGTATGTCAAAATGATTTACAGATGGTACAGTTTGATGTCAAAACGGCTTTCCTCTATGGAGACATTACTGAAGACATATACATGAAACTACCTGATGGTGTAGTAGCTCCACCAGGATATGTCTGTAAATTGAGAAGGTCTTTGTATGGGTTAAAACAAGCTCCACGCTGTTGAATAATAAATTCAAAACTGTATTGAATAGTTTTGGTTTTGTGAATAGCCACTCTGATCAATGTGTTTACACAGCTCTTATAGATGGGGCCAAAGTATATTTGTTATTGTATGTTGATGATGGATTAGTAATAACAAAAGATATGGCTATTATAAATAAGGTAATAAATAAATTAAAAGAAAATTTTGAAATAAAGACCATGGAGCCAAAGAATTTTGTGGGATTACAAATAGAAAGGTCTGAAGGACACATATTCATTCATCAGAAGAATTATATTGAGAAGCTACTTATAAAATTCAACATGAATGAATCTAATGGTTGTAGTATTCCCATAGATCCTCATAGTAGCTTGGAAAAGAAAAATGTAGTACCTGAACAGAAGATTCCATATAGAGAAGCAGTTGGGTCACTTATGCACCTGGCTATTGTAAGTCGACCAGATATTATGTATGGAGTTAGCTTAGTGAGTCGCTATCTTGACTGTTATGACAATACTCACTGGACAGTTGTGAAAAAGATACTGAAGTACTTAAAGGAAACTAAAGATTATGGACTATATTACTCAAAATTGAAGAACAATATAGTACATGCCTACAGCGACTCTGACTATGCGGCTGATCAAGATTCAAGAAAATCAACTACTGGGTATGTTTTCATCAAAAATGGTGCCGCTATCACCTGGGCTACCCAACGCCAGCAAAGCATTGCTCTTTCTACAACTGAGGCAGAGTTTATGGCGGCGTGTTCTGCAACCAAAGAAGCTTTGTGGATTAAGAGATTGTTACTTGATATTGATGCTTTTAATCAGGACTCAATTTGTTTATGTGTAGATAACCAAAGTGCTATATCTGTAATTAAAAATGTAGACTTTCACAAAAGATGTAAGCACATAGATGTAAAGCTTAAATTTATCAAAGAAAAATATCAGGATAAGGAAATAGATGTAAAGTACTTATGTACAACTGAGCAGTGTGCTGATATATTTACAAAAGCTCTTCCTCGAATTAGATTTCAGTATCTTAGAGACAAGCTGGGTCTAATGTTAATTTGTAATTGATTATTGTATTAGCATACTTACTATTGTAATATTTTAGTTGTTTTTGTATGTAAAAGTTTAAAGCTGTGTTATATTGTATCTTATTCTATGTGTTTGGATTATATAGCAAATGTTTAAAGTTAGACAAGGAAGGTTTTAATTTGGAGGGCATGTTGTAGTTAATTAAAAATATAAATGTCACCTTCACTTGTCAAATTGTTAGTGCTACTGAGCTGTCAAACGTTCGCGCCTTCTTCTCACTTTTACCCCGTTCGCGCCGTTTTAGCTCTGTTAAGTTTTTGTTTATTAAAGCCCTATTTTACAAAGTAATTCCGTTTTAATTACAACAATATCAAATAAAATTTACGACTGTATTTCTTACTAATATTTTTTTCATATTCCGTTACTAAAGTTCAATGGAAAATATTTTTATATTCATTTATAATCACTAGACTCCGGTCTGGCTCAAACCTTGGTCTAGCTAAACGTCTTGTCTAAAGGTCTTTTAATTACAGTCAGCTAGGAAGTGACCGTATCATATTTTGCGATAAATAAATATACGCAAACTCTGTACTGTTGAGTTTTCACTGTATAAAGTCAGTAAGATAATGAAGACATCAACAAACGTATTTTTGTTAATTAAATAATAAGTTATGTAAAAATTTGCTTATATCTACAGATCATCCTGACAGAGCTAAACTAATTAAGAAATAACGAGAGGTGGGTAGAGTGCACATATAAACTTCGAGAATGGCTGAGTGCCCAAATAACTGCAAGATTACTTAGGCGGTTTGAAATGAAACGAAA
The DNA here is from genome assembly GCA_039566165.1 of Maruca vitrata. Lineage (NCBI taxonomy): Eukaryota > Metazoa > Arthropoda > Insecta > Lepidoptera > Crambidae > Maruca > Maruca vitrata. The sequence goes on from CM076919.1 coordinate 5,658,067, forward strand.
AAAATATTGATATGGTGAATAAAAAGAATTAAAGTTACAATAATAAAACTAAAACCCAAAACTAACAATAGTATTTAGTATCTTGTAGCCAAAAAGCTTGCTACTCGTGTCAAGGGACAAAGATCCTTAAACGCTGATTTTCAGTGGAACCAGGTTGAGAAGAGGACACATGTATACACTTTTAGATACAATTTGAATTTAGCACGTAAATATTGCTTTAAACCCTGATAGTACCGCGTACCACTCCCAAACAATCTGAAAAACCCATCACGAGACATTTACTCTTGTCAATAAGTAAGCCCTTTTTCCGACATTTACTAAACCTATCACATAATAACACAGTTAAAGCACCACTGAACAGTTTGTAATCTCGAGTGGTGTTGATGCAATTGCAAAGTACATAATATGTAGAGATCTATTGAAGCATCCGGCAATAAGTTAAAACCACCAAACATACACTTACCTGGTGAATTCGATAAAAGTTTTTCAATTTGTTTGCTTGCAAATCACACACGACCTTTTAAATCACTGAACTGACTTATCTTCGGTGAAGTTTTAAGATCTGTAAGGTTAGGAATTCATTGGATGTCTACTTTGACCTCAAAGGACACGGGCGAGCGGCTAATGCATACTAAAAGGTTGAAGGAAAGTTTCATTAACAAATTGATTTTGTCACAATTCCTTTACATAATGCTTTTCGCAAAGTTTGATTGGAACAGGATTTGAAATACTAAATAGTTGCATGGTTTTTATTTAAATAAACCACACTTTTTATTTTGGTCTTGTAATAATTGAGGTAAGCAAAATAATTTACCAAAGAAAGACGATACTTACATTTTAGAACTTAGTGATAATATTCAAAACCGTTCTAAGATTTAATATTCCGAGAATAAGAATTTCTCGAAACATCAAAAATATTAAGATGACTCCATTTTGTTCATAGATTCAATCTATCGGTGGATACAGTAGCATCAATTTACAATGATGTTATCCAAAACCTTGTATAATTTCCGAAAGCATATTCCACTCTCTACTTAGCAATTGACCATGCAAAATAGTAAAGTTTATTGCTGTGAAAGCAATAAACTTACTATTTTGCATGGTCTTTACATTTTCTTTTTTAATTTCTTCATCACCACCCTATTCATTCCTTTACATCGATCCGCAAAATCTGCAGATGCAAAAAAGCCCATGATCATTCCCACAAATCACTTTACAAAATAAACTTAGACAAATCGCCTTATCGGGCTGTTCGTTAGCCGCGGTCCCACGGGACAGTCTGGAAAATAACAATCAGCTTAAATGAGCAATATAAGTCGTCCCACTTAGCTCGAGTCGTTTCGATTCCATTGCGTACTAGGTACTTAGTTCTTGTCCAATAAACCTTTTAAATGGCAGTAGTAATTTGGTGGCAGGGATATAAGCTCAGCCATAGAATATTGTTATGAAATATTTCGATTTGTTGCAAACTTTGTATAAAAATATTTTATTTCTACCTAATCCATTCATCGGTAAAACAGAAAACAGACATCCATACTAAAAACGAGTTTCAGTAGTTTAGATTTTTGGCTATTCTGCAGATGGGAAGCTGAGTCACATTTATGACTAAGAAACTATGGTTATTTTCTTATTTAGATTATTGTAGGTATTCAATTGGTATATGATATTGATAAGATTGAGTGACGGATGGGGTAGTCTTCTTGAAGATTAATGTTCAAGGCTGCATTTATGACGATATATATTTTTTAATAACTTAAGGCCATCGAACTTGCAATTGTCGTCAAAGTTACGACAACTTAGGAAGAAAATTTAAAATACTGTCAATCATAAACTCGATTGAAAGACGAGAATGATGTTGTTTTTTCCTCGTATGAAATATAATATAGTAAAAATTCAAGTTATATTTTTCAAAATATGCATTTTCGCATCTATACTGTCATTGTCTTTCATTGATTTAAATTATGTTTTTCGTCAGTTGTGTGTCTCCTACAAATATTTTTGAAGTTATCTGTCCTACCCTGCTATATTTCAGCAGATGAGGAAGGGTAAATTTCGAATATTTTCCATTCAGCTAACTCTATATCTACAAATATTCAAGAGCACTTTGGTAATTTTTTCATAGTCTACAGTTAAAGTGTGAAGGCCGTGCCCGAAAAGCTCCAAATACCGTTACATAAGCGTTATATAAGGCAGGAGCTGGCAACACGCAGTCACGCCGGAGATGGATCGCGGTGACCGCCAGATAACGTGAGATGAGCGATCGGTCTTATCGTTATCACCGATAGAAGGAGACCTCGTCGGAAGCCGGTAGCGGAGCGGCATTCGCACATAAGCCTTTGTAGGCAACACGCGGGATCCTCGAGGCTGCGCTGCGCCCGCGCACTACACACGCAACCCTACGCGCGTAGGGTGACGATGTTTCAACGGTAGATCCGCGAATATCTCATTTACGTGATCTCAACGGACAATTATTGTGAAAGTGTTGAAACTTCTTAATTCAAAATGGGTAAGTTTCACATCAATATTTTACTTAAGTTATATGAAATTATAAAAAAAGAATTCTCTTAAAACGATAAAATTATGTCTTTATTAAATCATGAAAAATCATTAAGAGAAATAACTTTCAAATAAAATAAGAAACTCAAACATCTCAAACAGATTGAGTTAGAAATCTATAGAAAACAATTGATTGTTAATAAAACAGTTGACATTTATTGAGAAGTTATAAATGAACGGTGATAAATAGACGTCAATATATCCATAACAATAGACGGACACGCCACAGCCATACCTAGTATCTCGGCTTCAGAAGGATTGAATGCTGTCATAAGATCACAAAGTGAAAGATGAACAGCCAAAATGAGTTGAGTCCAGTGATTTTGCACTCGCACAAAGCCATTGTCGGTAGTAACGAATTTATTCGCTCCGAAAATCGGCCGCGGCACGGCTGTCAATCAGGGCAGACGTCGTTTGTTCTCACCTTGACAGAAGCCACAATGACCGGTTTTACAGTTTACATACATGTATCGAGTGATCGTAACTGGCGTTGGAACAATCTCATTGACAAGAACGAGTGCAGTTAGTTACCCTGGGATATTGCGGATGTTGCTAGAAAAGTAACAGGACTATGATTGTTGGCTGCCTTAGACTGGCTACGGCCTTTCAGTGCACTTTAACGCCATTTTAGAATTTTTAATTATAAAGTGAGCCTGACCTCCGCAACGCAATCTAAAATAGGGAATGATGCCATGGGAGTTTCAATTTGGAGCCTATTTAATCGGCAATCAGGATAATATATAATAGGTACCTAGGTAGGCGGTTACAGTCAAAATACAGATATCAAATGTAGTATAGGCAAATAATATATCGAATGAGGCTGAAAATTTACTGTTAATTTCTTAACTAACCCTTAATAAACAAGGCGCTTTGTAAACTAGTAAAGTTAAAGTTTACTTTTCACTTAAGAAAATTGCGGATGGAAAGCAAGCAGTATGAAGCTGAATAGAGAGTCTGTCTAAATTCTGCATTATTCTGCAATAGTCCAAAAATGTTAGTTTAACTAAATATGGTTTAACAAATCACTGTAAATGTACAGACAATAACTAGATTATGCATTGCTATAAACATCGGCAATATGTAAAGCAATTTTAGTGTTTTACGACACATGGCGAGTAAACAAGACAATGCTACATTTAATATGCATACCATTTTTATTATTTTTACCCGTATGCGTTCAAATGACAGTAACGTAGATAATTGTAGGTAATTTCCGACACCAAAATTACACGGTTACAAGGTTTGAAATTTGATTTCATCAATATATTTACATCAACATGTTACTTACATACATATTTTAAATCAAGCTGTTTCGTACTGCTAGATTTGGTGAACGCATTACTTTTATTTTATTTTCAGAAAGAAAGAAAGAATATTTATTTGCAACTATGTGGTAACAAATTGGTCTTAAAGTAGTTTTAGAGATCACACATTTCACACATTCAAGTTTTTGATTCAATTTTTTGCTTGTAGTGATTTTTTGATATACTAAACAATTTAATTTTAAATCACTACTAAATTATCAATTGGCTGAAATTTTACCTGTTTCAAATTTGTCAAGTTGCATACATTATATTGGATTTTCGTTTAATAAATATATGTATAACATCAGGATCCACTGCCTCGTTGGTCTATTGGTAGCAAGTGCTGCGTTAGGACCGAGAGGTCCCCGGTTCGAATCCGGGGTCGGGCAAAATTTGTGTGAGTTTTTCTGTAATGAAATTACTCAGCCCGGAGTTAGGAAGTTGGCGGTTGAACGCCCGTGCCTCGGAAAGCACGTTAAGCCGGTGGTCCTGCGCCCGATCTCTCATCGGTCATGTCGGATTGCCGTCTCACCGAATCATGAGAGTAAGGGAATAGAGAGTGCACTTGTGTTTGCGCGCACACTTGTGCACTATAATATGTCCTGCGCACTTGGCTGATCTCAATTGAGATCGGCCGCCATGGCTGAAATCAGCCGGACGCCTTATTTATAACATCAGGATAATGTACAATGCACTGCAATCAGTTAGTCATCGATATCACAGACATTATTATTATTATGTCAAGAATGAAGTACCTGCCTACCAGATATCTATATCCTTTTAATGCTTCTGAATTAAGCAAGGATTGTAGCGCCACTTTAAAACATGCACGCATAGAATGAGGGGAATCATAGGTACCTATATGTTAAAGTAATCCTTTTTTCATGTTTATGTTCATAGATACTTTATTAGCCACATCTCAATGGGAGAAGCCAATTAGTTAATAAATGAAATAACTGAAATAAAAAGTAATTATAGACAAAATCACAAAATGTGTAAGATAGCATAGATCATATGAACATTTATTGTGTAACATCATATTGGAGCCAACACTAATAAAGAAAAATTACCTATCTGGCAGGGCCTCTTAGTGGATATCATCCTACAGGCAAGATCATCGAAACACATGCCACCAAAACTGGTCAGTGCAATAAGGAAGGCCATGGTCACTGTCAAAATTCATGGGGATAGACCAGCCCCCTTATACCTACACAACGTGTTTCTCTACGATCTGTCAATATTTGAGCAAGAGGTCCACTCTTGTTACTTACGAAAATAATATTAAAGCCATAATCATGAAGTTAGAAGGTGGCTGTTCTCTTGAGTGAAATTTAAACACTTAGATAAACGAAATTCACAAAGTTGAATGCCTTGTACGAATTTCCGTTAACATGATTTAAAAATACTCAGTCACAGCAATGCTAACAATAGAACCTTATCTCGAAGATCCATGAACTAATTGTAAATCAGTGAATAAATAATTACCCACATAATAACAGAAATAATAACGCAATAGCCTGGTATTGATTTCAACACAGAAACAGAAATTTCACATAATCGATGTTTCCAGTAAAAAATACTTAATGACATGACGACATCTTTATAATCATTTCACGACACCTTTGTTACACAATAAAAAGTAGCAGTAAATGTAGTTGTGTCAAACAAGTTCACAACTTGTCGTTAAAATATTAAATCTAAGTAGAATAACATTTATATTGTAGCACGTATTACCGTGTACAAAATGCACTTTATCTATTTTACACCTATTTGTTTGGCTATGGGCAAAACCCACTGAATGACAAATAGTTTTCTTGTTACATTATTATCTCAAGGGCTTTAATATTTAGCAGTGTTTCTTCTCGCTTCAAACCAAATTGTTACGTATCAATAACTAAAATACTTCGTTGACTTAGGCATTTATAATGCACTTATGAATCGTCACTACAGCAGTAGTACGATCCTAACACCCGATTCTGAATGCCATTCTTGCGTGAAGCTCTAACAAGAAACTTAGTAGTTACTATTTTTAACCAAATGTCGTGGCAACAAACATAGAGTTTGGGTTTGTTAAATAACTAATACACATTTGTTTAATACCAGTTATAGGATACTATTGAACCGTAATCCAATATTTTGTAATTACGTTTTGGTTTAAAAAATAGATTTCTCAAGTTTCCGTTAACTCAACGATTCCGCATTTAAATAAAAGACTGCATAAAAAAATGACGGCAAGGAAATCTCCACTCGGATAGGCGATAGTGGTGCAATCACTGTCCGATCGATCTGGTTTCCCTGATGCGTGGGTGCAATGGCAATCTATGCAATTATCGGACTCTGAAACTAAGATCACGGTCAGTTCTAAGTCACCAGGAAGTCTGCAAACTACGGTTCGGATTTTGCGCTCGTAAAATAAACCCAGAGACGCATCGTTATTGCAATGTTTGCTTGACAGTATAAGAATTAAAATGTTGACCCGGCTAATCATTTTAATTGGAGAGCACACGCCAATCAAGGCGTAGAAGTAGGGATTGCAATCCAGAAAACCGGTTCCGGTAATCTCTCTTAACGGTTACCGGATGCGGTACCAATATACCGGAACGGAAGACTGGATCTTTCCGAAAGTCCTTTTTGAAACTATAGAAAGACGAGCTACCTACTGGTTATGTCGAGTTAAATTTATTTGTTTTCCTATTGTTATTTCTCTTACTCACTACATAGTATAAAGTAAAGTCGATGTCTGTCCATTGGTATGCTTAAATCTTTTAAATTACAAACATTTTGATGCAGTTTTTTAACAGATAGAGGTATTCAAGAGTAAGGTTTTTATGTAAAATATACCCGTACCGAAGCGAGGGCGGTTCACTTGTTGGTTATAAAATTAAGTCGATTTTAGATATATTTGTAATTTATTTTTTATAAAGAAACATTATAATACAGTGACACTTGATCAACTCACTTATTGTACGAAAAAGGAAAAATCAAAATGGTTTGATCAATCCGTCCGGATCCGGTCGGACTGAAAACTACATCGGATTGCAATCCCTACGTACAAGACGGACTCAAATTAGGCCTATTAGTATTGTTGCTTACAGATGGATTATCTTTGCGTGTTATTATTTGCAAACATGAGACACTGACTTTATATCAGATTGCTACTAGAGATAAGTTGTATTCTCTAATGGAGAGATACAAAAAAAAAAATAGGGACATTTTTTACGAAAATGAAAAGTAGGTGTACTTACTACTACGCTACTACTAAGTGGGTGTACTACTACTTACATAGATAAACCCTTACTAATATTATAATTCCGAAAGTAACTCTTGTCTGTCTGTCTGTTACGCTTTCACGCATAGAGTACTGGACCGATTTATATTAAATTTGGTACAGATATTATTCCAGAGCCTAGGAAAGGTTATATAAGGTTTTATTTACTTTTTAACCGACTGCGCTATAAGGAAGTAATGTTTTACCCGTTTAACGTCTCTACGCGGACGAAGTCGCGAGCGGAAAGCTAGTTACTTATATAGCAAAAATCGCAATGTTCTTCATTTAAAATGTGCGGTTTAAAATTATGTAACTATCTGTCTTCAATATTATTTAATTAGCAAAGACATTAAACATTATAATTACGACATCTTTGTTCATTCGAGATAACAAATCGATAAACATTTTTAAAACACTAGTTAAATGTTATAATTAATCTGTTGCATTCAAACGCGAAGTTGCAATGAATTGAGATAAATAGCGATTTTTTTCGCAATAATCTTCTTCACAATTGTTAGAGTTGAAAGGAATTTATTTGACTAATTACCACGCGCAATGGCGAGCCATTTGTCTTTGTATTTTATGGTCTAATTATTTAGGATTATACCTATCATAAAATTTTAACATATTTTAATCAAAAATCAACAGGGGCAGACATTTTGTAAATAGCTATATTGATGTCACTAATAACTAACATACATTACCTTATAGTCCCTGATTTGAAAAAGACAACAATGTATTTACCGCTTACTTTTGAGTAGCACTAAACCTATATCCTCTTAACGTCACTTCATATTGAAATAACGTGAAAACGGATGTTAGCTCTACTTAGGAACTCGTCTCGTATAAATCAACGACAGTGAATCATTGCTTCTATTAAGTTGTAAAACGATGATTATTTTAATCTTCTCGCCAATTACGCATAAAACAAACAGTTAAGTGCAGGCCCTACATCAAGTAGACATCAGCTTTTTCGTGATTAAAAGATGGCAACTTTTTATTTATCTATTATTATTAAACGATATTTTGTAAGATAGTAAATAATTTACATATTTAAGTAGGTACAAAATGTAAGTATTTTAACTCTTTGGCTAAAATACTAACAGTGCAAAGCTAGAAACCTAAAAGAAAACACATATAAGTATGTCATATTTACTGTCATACATTTGGCAAGAAATAAAATCTAGAATCCGCGGTAATTCGAATATTGTGATATGTTATCGTTTCGGAACACTTACAATAATTTTCCTAATTTGAGGAGATCTGAATTTTCCGTGTCAAAAGCAAAATTGTAAATCCTTAGTCGAACGTAATGTCGGGGGCCCTCTGGAGGTACATCCCAAGACGCGATTATACGAAACGATCTGCGCCAATCCAAGAAAGGTATTTGAAATATAGGCGCTCGGTAAACTTTCGGTACCGTTTAAATAGCGAAAACCGCTCCCCGACCGCACGGAAACCATGGACGACATTTAACCAGACGGCATACTTTTATTCAGAACCAGAAACAATCATACTAGCTCTAATCAGGAGCATAATCTTATGAATATTATAAATTATTATTATTATAGAATAAGTCGAAAACTGTATGCAGTTGCGTTCGCGCCAAATCTAGAGTTGAAAGGACATACCCACTTTTTACCTAAGGCGCTTTTAGGGGTGAGACGTGAGAGACATTCGCTCCCCGTCAAGCCCGGTGATGATGACGAGGCTACTCCAAGCCATCATTGTATGTTAGTTAGGAAAAAATCGAATTCGCTATAATGAAGTAACGCTTTTTAATTACACTGACCGGTCAGCACCGATACAAATATCTGTGAGCGTCGTGTTGTTCTACAAACGGGAAACGCGATTATAGAACCAGTCTGAATGACACTTACAGACTGAAAGACACGCGGACGTAATCGCAAGCAGACCCGAAAGACATACTTAGCTTGATTTATCTAACCGTTTTCCTTGAAGTTGGCCAAAAATAATGCATGTCTCCGGCAGTGGCCGGCACTGATGGGTCAACCTTCAGTCCATCGGCGCAATGTCATCATTAGCATAACATTTGCACGCCGATATCCTGTCCAATGAGGCCTTCACTTGATTGATTATTGTTCAAAAGTATTACATACACATACAGGGTTAGCAGTGCGTTTGCACAGGTAGATAGGTACGAGTATAAGGACACTTTGATGGTCAAAATATGTGTCCTTTAACACCCTGGAACCAGTAAGGTAATACTCAAAACCGCGGTGTAAGATCCACCAGCTAGTTCCATCTATGCCTATGTTTATGAAGATACATATATATCTTAGAAAGGTATTTGCATCTAAAAAAATACCCCACCATTACCACAAATTTAATTTAGAAAGTGTGAACTGCTCTTTACATTTGAATATGTAGTTCCATAATTTAGCACTTAATAAAACATTGATGTTCATTACAATCTCTATAGACGTAGTCGTAGCAATGAACTGATTAATGAATACATTATTATGACATGTGATATAAATCAACATTCAAAGCCATATTTACTGTACGGTGCTGGTTGCATTTCGAAACCGTGCCCTAATACAAAGCCGCAATAATTAATTGTCATTGCCATATTTGTTTGCCTCAGAGAATCCTTTACGCACACAACCTGATAAAAACGCTCGCGTATTTGAACATGTCAGTTGCTGACTTATTTATGACTGAAGCCTTCATCCCGTATTCATTGTAGAATTGATTAATAAGCGCTATGCAACAAACAAAGCTACCTGTTCTCACATAGCGATAAGATAACGCGGATATATCACTGAATAAACTCCGCTAGGTAGTATTTGATCAACCTTTTGTTCAAATCCTACGCCTACAAGGGCTTACTCTCGTTCGGAGATTTATTTTTAAACTTAGAATGCAAATAGATACTTCTTTCTCTTGTCATAGGTATATCTAAAATTAATAAAACGATGGACTGACTAATTTATAGTTAATATTTTTTACAATGCCTTTTCTTTTCAGAAAGCTATTTCCTTATCTGATTTGGTAATTACGTTGGATGGACCTAAATCACTAACTAAAGTACCCACCTAATATTCTGTTTACATTTTCAATATCTAATATTCTAATCCCGCCTGACATATGAGGGTAGTTCTGAATTCGCATTGTACAAGTTATGAAAAGAATATCAACTTGCGCACTGACACCAGAACGAATTAAACGAACTGTCAAACGCGTGCAGGCCATATTCACTCTTAATAAAAGACATGATGGTCTATAGTGGCATGCATAATTTTGACACACGCCACTCGCAAATTTGAGGACGAACGTTTATTGGTGAATGCCAAAGAGAGAGCGTGCCAATCATAAGTATTCAGTTATTTACAGAGAATAGTATGTACACACGCAATTCGAGCTTTGTCAGTCATTCTCAAAAACATTGTGTTAAAAGTTCTGTTTACTGTCAAAGATGATAATTCTACGGTAGTAGATTGAAAACTATAAGTAAAATGAGTAAGGAAATACATATAACAATAGTGAGGAGAGGCTTAAGACCTGTGTTATCAGTTAAGTTGATAGGGTCCGGGTGGTGTTCAGAATTTGTGAGCCGGTGAGATCGCTGTGCTGATTTGTACCTGATTGTTGCAGGTTTAGATTTCTTGGAGCATGGAGCCGACTTCGAGGCAGCCATCTCCGCCACTGGTAAGTGTCATCGTCTTGATTCACTAACACTTCTTTCTGTAAAATTACTCGCCACCTTAGTGCACTTCCATTTCATTCAATACAAGCGGAATCAAGAAGACGTCTTCATGAACTGAATCACTGTTAATGTGTGGATAGACTTGGCATACTGACAAAAGTATGTTATTTATCAATCACTTAAAAACTATCGCTATTTGCTAATTAATTAATTGATTCGCACCTGTATCTAAAGCTACCTAGACATTCCGAAGATCTATATTTATAAACCTATTTTACTAGGCCTATTTTTAGTAATTTTTATCTCGTTATCGGTGTCTAGAAAACGATTTCAATTTTATATTTGGCAACTTTACAAAACGTGTATACGTGTCAAATTGGTATTAGTAGATAACAAAAGTCGGTGCTAAGTATTAATAAAAAACTATTCAGCTAATTATTAACAAAAAAACTAAATTCAGCGATTTTCATACATAAATTATTGCTGAATTAAACGAATTGCAGATAAAAGATATGTGTAATTAATTTAAAACAAATTTACTTTATATTGAATGGGTATTAATTTTCGTATACTTCATTAACTGTAGGCAAATTTCTTAAACGACTTCAAGAAAAACTACTCACGCTCATTTTATGAAACAGTTAAGTACAGTGATGCAAGACCAACAAATATTTCAACTGCAGCTTCCACTAGGTTTAATAACTAGTCTATATAGAAAGTTCAAGCAGAGTTGCAGAACAAACACCTCACAACATTACCGGCTAAATACTATGCGTCAGAAGTCGTGGGTTCGATTTCCACCACTATCCCATTATGTGATGATGAAAAAATATTTGTCCCGTATCTGGGGTCTCTTAATTATCTATTTAATTATATTCGTGCATTTCATTGTCCATTCTAATATCCGTAGCACAATGCGTAAGCAACTTACCACGGGATCAGTGGGGCTACCATGAGTTTAAAACTTACGCACTCGATATCGCCTACGTGAATATGTCTATGAAAAACTTGTACAGCGCCACTGGTGGTCACGCTAAGAACTAAACTCGGCCGTATGAAAAAAACAACTCGATAGGTTTTAACGTAAGTAAGTTTTCGATAGCCAACTCATGGTAGGCCCTCGGATAAATGCAAAGTGGTGTTGCCCGATACTTACCATGTTAGGGGTGGGTGAGAGCTATCTGCTAAGAGGTGAGAGACAAGTCCGGCGATGATGACGAGGCTACTCCAAGCCATGTCAAAAAAAACTAATATCCATGTCCATTGTCCACCACTTCTACTCAACTTGTTCTCCAGGGTTCGGGCGCTTCCACTTCTGCCTGCTGGCGATCACGGGGCTGATCTACGCCAACACCGCCATCGGAATCACGATCGTCTCGTTCGTGCTGCCCGCGGCGACATGCGACTTCCGCATGACTTCCGCTGACAAGGGCTGGCTGACCGCCGCACCTATGTTGGGTAAGATTTGGAAACCATTTTCTATATTATTATCTGGGCTACCCTGGCAAATGTCTTTAGATTGCAACAAGAAGAAATTCTTAATATTGGTTACATTATGGGTCTACACTCGATAAAAGCAGTAGCAAATAAAATTAATATAAGATAATGCCAGGAAGACTTTCTTCAAAAACTGTTAAGAAATACCTAAAAGCGTATGACGTCTAATAGTAACTACCCTAAATAGACTTGATGGAATACAGGATTATTGTATAACCAACTAACGGCGTATTAGACCAAATCGATGTAATCCGCCACTGACCCGGGATCGATGACACAGTAGGTTACTTATCTATGGATATTAATTAGGTAACCCAATAATACCTCAGTTAATTGCATTATTAATTAAGGTTAGGCCGTAATAAGAAAAAAAGGTAATGAGCAAGACCAGCAAATCATACATACTACGAAGAAATTTTGCAGTCAGAATAAAAAATATTCTTAGCATTAGGTCTTATGGTTATAATTACTTAGCTTAGATAAGCAAATCCCCACACTGCGTAAGGGGTCAATAAAAAGGCCTACTCTTATTTTACAATGGGAAATTGTTTTCTACCAGTAAAAAAATCTAACCAATTCACCATCATCACCATCTGCGCGATGGTGATTTTTAGTGCCCACAACTCCAATCTACTTCCGGTGTGCACTTCTCAAGTCAGATTTAATACCAAATACATCTCGTATCAGTATAAAAACCATACTTCGTCCGCAGGAATGGTCCTCGGGTCGTACTTCTGGGGCTGCCTGGCCGACACCAAGGGCCGCAAGGTGGTGCTGGTCTCCGCGCTGCTGATTGATGGCTTCATCGGCATCGTCTCCTCCTTCGTGCAGATCCTGCCGATATTCATGGCTTGCCGGTTCATCAACGGATTCTCGTAAGTTTTGACTCCTAATTAATTTTATTTAAGTGCTACTGATAAGGCTGCAAACTGGACGCTAGCGGTGACGGTGGCGATGGCAACCGTGGTTTGGGTAACTCATACAAACTTTAGCATTTCTTCCGTGCGTTCAGTTTGCAGCTTACGATTGTATTCGCAAATTAGTTAGAAATATCTGATTGGTTAAATGAAAGATAAGAAAAAAGCTCTTTTAAAAAAATACTCTAGTAGTCTTCATTTAATTATTGATTTAACTATCAATTTGTGGGTTGCCATCATCAGTGCGATACAAATGATTTTTACCATACAAGTACCACATAAGCATAGTCAGGTACTTTGAAATGATAAGCACAAAAGTGTATAAATTTAAAATTTGAAAAAATTCGCATTCATGACCCCGCCTGAACGGGGACTTGAACCACCGGACCTCCCGATTTCGCGTCGGTTGCTCTAACCTCTGAGCTATCCAGGCAATTAGTCACCAATGCGAATTCTTCCATCACCTTTTACCCGTTAGCCACGGGTGGCGCCACCACCGGTAGTGATCAAACACTATCATAAAAGTGTATTTTAACGATCCTACCTAACTATATAAATGTTATCTTCAATTGTTCAAATATCCTTAAAATAAGGAGACAGAATATACCCGTAGGTGGGTATTACGTACGATGAAAGTGCCGGCGAACTTTTATAACTGCAAAATAACAAAAACACGCGTTTTTATCGAAATGTAAATGAAGGTGTTTTCATTGAACCTTGCGGAGGCAACCCACTGGTTCCGCAGACGCGGGCAGTAGGTAACCGGGTCAAGTTCCCATAATAACGACATTCACATCCGATCATGCATGTTTTCAATTTTGGAAATAAGCTTAAACAAGTAAAGCTCCGCGAATTCTCTCAGTAGAAATAGGTAAATATGTTTTGATGGGAATTTGTGGTTTTTCTTTTCGTATCTAGGTGTGTTTATTTATGTAGTTATACTATCAATACAAAAATTGGCTCTATATGTAGATATTTATCCGACTTCCCAAAATAGGTTTATTTTGTTTACAGTAAATTGTGAATAGACGCCACGATGTCTGGGCTCTGGCTGGACTCTATTTGCGTTAATTAATGGGTATTTTACCAATTAAATTTTACATTACATTATATGACATGTTACACATATTTGATAAGGAATATACTTTCATTCACACAACATGACTTCATGCGCTTACACTCGTAAATACGCCATGAAGATCCAACCTAAATGTTTGTTTAACGTCGCAAAATGTCCACATTCAGTAAGTCAGTGAGTTCTCTTGCGATCCAACACGTGACCGTACATAGTAATTTAAGAACTGTTGTTGAGACGTCTCTTAATTAGCCTCAAGTGCCACAACTAAGACGTGTGGTGCGGGTGCGAGCGGGTGACAGCGGACCAGATATCGTGAGACAGTTTTTGTATAATACGTACCTACCTAGAGTCGTAGGTACACATGACAAAGAAGACAGTAACATGTTTTTTTTAATGAGGGGCTAATCTTACAGAAAGAAACCAACCTATAAGGTAGGTATACACCTTAGTATACTATACAGACATAAACAATCAAAATCCATCCTATACATCCACACACCATAACGCTCAAAACCAAAAAGTCCATCGATATTGAACAAATTTGGTTACCTATTAAATAACAAAAAAGAAACAAAGGTTTGTTTACTTAAATTGTATAATAGAAATAACATTGTCAATTAACAATACATGGGATAAATTCGATTCATATTAGAAGAACTAAGTACATCTTTATCAAAGCAGATGTAAAGTCTGATCTCTTGGACCCTCTTAATTTTAGGCAATATCCGTTACAACTCAGTTCCTAGTCACGCGCATAATCCTATTCTGGATTCCGCTGGCACCTAGACCACACATATAGAAGACGCACATTTCATTGTCAAGCTATCGCACTGAAGACTGAACAATAGCTAACAAATTGTCTCCGCGTATAATGCCGCGTGGTTCCCACATTCACCAATTAGACGTAAATGACGATCGAGCAGTGTCATCAAGTAACATTATTAAGTTCCAAGGTAGTTTTTCAGTACGAATATGATTGATACTCTGAGAATAAGTAGGGCCAAATGGATAATGCATTATCGTTGGTTCATTAGAATTATAGGAGATTACATTTCAAAGCCGGAACAGGGTTTTTTGGATTCGAATCTAAAAATAAATCAAAAAATTTCCTATGTTTGGTAGGGTAGACAAGCAAAAGGCAACGTAGTCTCTAAAAATTACCTATGAACATAAACCCATTTTTACTTACAGGGAAATGAATTCATGGTGAATGCAGTATATTTCTTACTTAACTTCATAATCTTCTTGTTACAGAGTTGCCGGTGCCATGGGTATCTGTTTCCCGTACTTGGGAGAGTTCCAGCAGACCAAATACAGAGAGAAGATCCTTTGCTGGATGGAAATGTTCTGGACCCTCGGAGTTATCCTACTTCCGCGTAAGAACTACTTGTACATATTATGTTATTATAGCCAGGAAACATGAATAAAAAAAACTTTTTCAAGCTTTGATACAAGAAACATTTTTCATAAAATACTTTTCAAGTTTAGACCATCATTTGTATTCTATATGTTTTGCTTCAAATTTTTGATGAGGTTTAATCTAGACCTTCTTTCTAATAAATCATTCAAAACTTTTTTGATTGATGGAAATTTTCTTATGTTGGACTGTGCCGCCATTAAGCCTAAGGTAAGAAATAGAAGATCCTCGAAAAGACAAGACCAAGGGAAACATGATATTCTTGTCGACCTCAATGGACCTCACGGCCGCTCATCATCATGTGGATTTTCTCCACCATAGGTACTAAATCGCCCTTTCCACTTCCAGTGATCGCGTGGGGCATCATCCCCATCACTGGCATCCGAATGGAGAGCGGAGACTTCTCGTACGACTCGTGGAACTGGTTCGTCGCCGCCTGCGGCGTGCCCTCCCTCATGCTTGGCTTCTGGCTGTTCTCCTTCCCTGAGAGCCCCAAGTTCATGATGGAGTGCGGCGACTACGACGACGCCCTGGCCGTCCTCAAGGACATCTACAGGCAGAACACCGGCGATGACCCTGACAACTACCCGGTAAGATGATTCAATTTTCAGATTAGATAAGAGTATCTGCTGGTGGCAGTTTTGGTCATCATGCAGCCAATAATCATATTTTGTCGGAATCAAAATTGGATTCAGAATCTATACTCTGCCTCTAGATTTTCTGAATCCGATCGACAAAAAGACCTAGTGAAATGATCAAGGCAACAATGTGCCTTTAATAAATTATTGGTTCAGAGAAAACTTTACATGATTGAACTATTGATTGCTAACCTCGTAATAATGCTTATCCTTCAAACTTCATTACTCAAATGAAACTCGAAAGATTAAACAGTCAGATATATTTTCCCAACATTAGTAACTACAATGCCATCGGTAAATTAAGAATAAACACACATAAGTAAATCTAATATGAACAAATTATTCAATCACTGTACAAGGAGGAAACTACATTGTCAAAAACGTCTGTAGACAAATAAATGTTGCAAAGAGATAGTATTGACTGCCTTCATTAGTAGGAAAATGTATGCCATAATTATGTAGCAAATGAATGGCATTAGCATGATGCTTTTGTCTTTATGTTTCCCTACTGAGGTGATGATGGTATTATAATTGCATGGACTACATGTGCACCTACTCTCATTATCATAATTCAATCAAACGTGACAACAAATCCTTCACTGTTTACATTCCTTTCTTTGACTACTTTACAACATTTAAAAGAAGAAATGAAACATAAGCTTATGCAGAAATGGCTTAGGTATAAGAATACTCCTTTTTGATTCAAGTTAGCAGGCAGACATATTTGAAAAAGTCATCTTTAGTCTTGCCTGTGACCATGTAATCAACTAACTGGGTCTTTCCAAAACAATAGGTTAAATCGTAAACTTCATTCCAGAAGGAATAAAAGAAAATTTTAAGGGACATCTTAATAAATTATTTTCTTTCACAGATCAAAAGCCTCAAGGAGAAAGTGCGAACCGTGTCAGTGGCATCCCAGAGTTCCCAGAAGTCAGTCCGTAGCCTGAGCATGCGCAAACCCAAGGACTTGAAGAGGCTCTTCACCGAGATCTGGGCCCAGACCAAAGCTCTTTGCAGACCCCCCTACCTGAAGTACACAATACTCACTTGCATCATCCAATTCGGTTTGACTACCAGGTAAAGTATCATTTATCTCGATACAGAATTAATAATCATAAGGAAGTGTCATCGTTTTACAGAAAGTACATCCTAGATCTATTCATTACCGTTGATGAAACATTAAATCATTTTTTTTTTTGCACAGAGTTATAGGTAAGAACAGACAGTTGAATTTCTGTATTTATGTTACATTTTTTGTTACGAAAGAAGTCGCTGACAGTATGTTTATGGATTCGTTGCAATTCCTACCTACAGAAATATACCTTCAAGAACTGTGCATATAAAAGATCAACTAGTCCCAGATTGATAAGTACAACAAGCAAATAATATTGAACTTTTTTGTAAACAAGTATCAATAAATCGTATTGTCTCATAATGCGGTCAAGAGAACATTTACTTTAGATTTGGTCGGTTAATGAGATAATAAGACTTAAGAGCGTCTACTTAGTAATTTCTATAGCTAAATCTGTACTCCTCTAAATAAAAACACGCAATTGTATGCTAATGACGCTAACTAGTTGTTGAAATGACCTATTGAATGATTATATCGTATCTTGGAACCAATCGAAGGCCGAAACACCATGTGGAAGATCACCTATGTAAACAATCCTACTGTATCCACCTCACGTGAGTGCGTCTATTGTCCTGTCGCCTTAACGTTATTCTAGCCTATAGTCCTCAACTGAATGAATGAAACTGAACGGTAATTGTAAATATGTACACTACATATTATAACATAGCTACAAATCTAACCGATAAAAGATATTAAAACTGGGGTGTCGACAATGATAAATAATTTTACGAACTGCGTTAATAACTAGGAAACACAAAAAATAATAACATAAAAACGGTCAATACAAGCCGTTTCTGAAAAGAGCAACCACTCTCAAAAAATTATGACATATTAATTGCTCAAAGTTTTTAATTAGTATTCAAATCAAATTTCTCCCAGGATTGATAATATAAATATGAAGCACTAAATTGATGTAACAAAAACATGGCTGTAGTCTAAAATATCTGCTTAATATTACATTAGCTTTGAGCGAGCTAATCTGTCAAAATACGTATTAGGTATCATACCGTTCCGAATGGTAAATAATTATGTTGTTGACAGTCAATTCATTATTTTTAACAGGCAAATCCTCTCGACTCAGTAATACATATTCACACCGATGTCAAAACAACGAGCACTTATGAAAATTGGACAATTTGAGAGCCATGGCACATTTTACTTACATTTGTCTCAAGTTCATATTGTTTACATACTCAACGAAGACGTTTTTACATACATACTACGTCTAGGTTAACATCATCTAACTCAGAGAGCAGTTGCAGATAGATATTAAAAAAATATTAACTTTAAATACAAGAAATTATGGCTATAGAAACTGTATCTGTAGTAACTGCCACTTGTAATTTAATTTATCGGGAACAAAATAAAATCTAAAATAATACCATATTCAAGCCGTGATAGCTCTCCTAACCTCAGACGCTAAATTACCACAAAACGTCTTCTTCACACATAAGCTTTTACAAATGCATCACTCTCTATTCCAGTTACTACACCCTCATGATCTGGTTCCCCGAGCTGTTCAACCGCTACGAAGAGTTCGAGCATCGCTTCCCCAACACCTCGGCCTCCGTTTGCGACGTGTCCGGCATCGTGGTCGTCGACGAGGCCTCCGGAGACCCCTTCGACTGCGGCAAGACCATCGACCAGAGCGTCTACATGCACACCCTCATCGTCGGCTTAGCTTGCATCCCTACCTCGCTCTGGCTGCCTCTGTGCGTCCACAAGCTCGGAGCCAAGTTCTTCCTCAGTAAGTACCTTTAAGAAATTATTAAGACGTGTCGTTGAATACTTATTAAAACATTGATCAAAGAAGCCTCTGTTGTCCCAATGGCGAGTTAAGGGTTAACGAGAGTGGCTGATTTATTCTTGTAACGACAAAAGGGAGGAAGTTAATTAGGAAATCTATTCAGTTGACGCTAGCTTGATAATGGATCTTGGAAGGTACTAACTGATAAACTACTAAATTAGATTGAGATTGTAGGCATTATAAATAGTTATATTGTGTAAACACAATTATAACGTCTCAAACAATATTATGGACTCAAAGAATATAAAACAAAAATGTTAATATGGTTGAGAAATTATTAACATTTTTCACTCATAATTTACAAGGTAAACTTAACCTTAGAAATTGTGCTTCCGGGATTTGTGTAATTGTCGCGCCATTTAAGGGAATAATCTACCTATGACGCAAAAACAGGATATACAATTTCATATCACTAGGGATTGAATGAGGGTACATACCGGTACAAACAACTTAATATCATTAGAAAACTGAAACTGTCCGGGATATTTACCATGTTGTTGTGTTTTAAAAAAGTATCGCGATTTCTACGCTCACCGAAGGATAGCTTTCCTTTAGAAAAACCAGGCGTTTATAAAATTGACTGTAGCTGCGGAAGCTCGTACATAGGGCAAACGAAAAGGACTATTTCGTGCCGGGTGAAAGAGCATATCAGGGCAGTCAAAAACAACGAAGCACAAAAATCGGCAATCGCTCAACACCTTTTAGAATCGGGAACGAACCACTGGATTGAGTTACATAACCCAAAAATACTTTCGACAGAACGCCATTACATACCACGACTGGTCAGGGAAGCAATTGAAATTAAAAAATTCAAAAACTTCAATCGTGAAGACGGGTTTCAACTAGCGAAAGTATGGCATCCAGTGATACGTTTATGTAAAAATAAAAATGTGTCCGTTTTCGAGGAAAAAAGAAGTGATATTGTGAGTGTAGTGTGTCTGGATCGAATTCTGAGTGACAATAATGTGAACGAGGGTAGTGGTGTCGTGCGTAATAAAAGACTGAGAAAGAGGGTAGACCGATATGTCTGCCCTTAGTCCTACCGTCATTCTCGCAGTCCTACAGTTCATCCGTGATCATGGCGCTTGCAACAGTGCCGAAATATCGGGAGCTCATTAAAACACAACAACATGGTAAATATCCCGGACAGTTTCAGTTTTCTAATGTGTGTGACCATGACAGTTTAAAAACTTAATATCAGTATAATACCCATGATATCATAGCTTTCTACGATATTTACTGGCTACTAGGTAATATTTGGTGAACAACAACCTACTCGTACATCTAACCGATGATGTTGACATATCGACAACAGATAAGTAATAGATAAAGAAGCTACTATTATGTTTTTATACCGGGATTCGGGGATTCTATGAAAAAACATCAAAGATCAGATAAAATTGAAGTTGAAGATTAGCGTTATCTGACTTTAGGTTTAAGTTGTTTGGATGAATCTCAAGGTAACGGTTACGCAAACAAGTATAACATTATTTTGTAAAAATACTTTAAAAAGCGTGTCAATACGCTAATCCTCTTCAAGTGCTTCGCAGGATTATGAATTGCACTATAAATAAATAAATATGTATTTTTTAAATACAGACTTAAATTAATTATCACACCCAGACACGCAAAAAACACCGATGTTTAACACACAAATATTTGTCCCGAGTGGGAATCGAACTCACGACTCTTGGAACCACCAGGCATGATCACTAACCACTGTTTCACCGAGCCAGTCAACTAGTTAGGTAATACCTAGACAGCGTTTAAGGGATAGGAAAATAACAAAGTTGACTGGCTCGATTCGCGAAGCACATGATTTAGTAAGCGAGTCCGTAAGTAGGTATAGAGATAAAGCTACTTAAATAAATATCTAGTCTAAATAGGTAACAGTAGTTTTTGGTTTACTCAGTGGCGTAGCATGAGATTTTTATAATGTAGTTTGATATAATGATAGAATGGGGGGGGGGGGGGGGGTAGGTATCCTAAAGAATTTTGGTTGCAAACTCAAGACTAAAGTTAAAAGCTAATGACGCGGGCAAGTATCAAAATCTAAATCCCCCAATATGATCTGTGTGCTTAATGCGTGTTTTCGTTCATCAGACACATCGAGCGCTTAAACATGAATTTGTGATGGCAAATCAGTATCTTCAGCTGCTAACTTGTACAACCGATCCGACCGATCAGGCCTTAGTCTACCACGATCCATAGTGTCCATAAATGTTGTACACGTTGACTAACCTGGCAATCTCCAGTTTTCAGCTTGGGCTTCGCCGGCGTGGTCACCGTGGGCCTGTACTACGTGCAGAACTCCACCCAGAACCTGGTGCTCTCGTGCATCTTCGAGGCGCTCACCTCCCTCGCCATCAGTCTGGTCTTCTGTGTGCTGGTCGACTTGTTCCCTACGAATCTTAGGTAAGAGAAAGTGAGAGAAGGCTAGGTTTTGTATTAATACCCTTAAGTTGGTACCGCTGGGTAATTGAACCGACAGTGGGAATGCAGACGGATCGTAAGGAACCACGAGTCCATGCACACATATTGATCACCTACAAGAATAGTAACAATTGTTTGTCCTCGCTTCCTATCTGGGATCGGTCGGATAAAGGATATCGGATAAACTTCATAGCACCATATGTGTGCAGGAAGGTAGGGAGTGATAAACCCACGCAATTCGATAAGCTAAGTAGTTGCCCTATGTCTGATCTCGCACTGTAATTTTAACATCTTAGCAGGAGATAGGAAGGAACATCTGTATTTTACATTTTTCATCGCTGTCAAGTCTTACAGCATCCAGCCAACGATAGTGACTTACTTACTTTCACACACCAATCTTACCTATACTCACATGCCCGGAAATAACGAATACTTACATTATTTCCTCTCGTCCAGGGTAATGGCTGCAGCACTCTCCCTGACGGCCGGACGAGGCGGCGGTCTCATCGGCAACCTGTCGTTCGGCTACCTCATCGACATCAACTGCGTGATACCTATCGTCGTCTTCTCAGCATTCCTTTTCAGTAAGTATTATAGCTGATTTCTAGGCCTCTAACGACAAAGACTTGTTTTTAGAGACAGCGGGAATGGCGAAGACGCGGGGAGGCCTACGTCCACCAGTGGACGTAGTTATAAGACAGGAGCACTCGACAAAACATAACAGAACAGAATGTAAAGATCCTAACCTACTCATTAACGTTTCAAGCACTTAACTAGCAACGTGCCACCACTTTATATATCTTGTTTAGTTTGTTAGGTCTCTCAAGGTCTAGTAATGACAATTTGACAATTGAAAAAACTGAAAATACACGTCATTCAATATCCTAATCTATTATCTTCTTCTATTCCAGTTGCTGCTATACTCTGCTTCTTCTTGCCAAAGACAGGTCAAGAAGCCCTAGACTAAACCAACGAGTCAATATTACTAGATAGTGCAATTAGACTGTGTGCATGGCGTAGAGTAAACAGAATCGATGTGGTTGTACATATCATTACGATGTAAATATTGAGGACTAAGTATTTATTGTATTGTGTCGCGAGGATGGGCGCATCGACAACGGCCGCTCCGAGAAGACTGGGGGCTGACATATATGAGCGCGTGGCTTAGGGCGGGTAGCGACTAATACGCGTGTATGACTACGACCGAACGCCGTGGACATCAGAAATATACCCCATGGGATTCGCATCTGAGATTGTTCACAAGAATTTAGAGGTTTAGGTATATGATGTGCCAGCAAATAGTGTTTCGTTTTTCCAAAAAGACCAAACTTAAGACGACTGTGACATCTGGCGGATATCAACGAAATAACAGGCGTAATTTCGATACAAAGGTACAGTCGATAACAGAAATAGGTTTATAACTCTAATAGGTAATAGAGCAACCATTTTGTTTTTGCCAATGTACCAATGTTGAACATACCTTTAAACCTCTGTAAAGAAGCGGTCATTGGTACAGATGTGAACGGAAGTGAAATGCAACAACTTGAACCTTCGACTACTAGCGCCATCTACAATAAAGATGGCGCCCTCTGCATTCCATTTCACGTAATCTTACCCGCTTGAACAACAAAGAGGTCACGCTTACAATGTCGAATGGCCCCCATCGGCGTCCCTACCAATCTCCAGAGAAATAAAATGGAAGATATCATAAGGTGGAATTGCTCGATCGTTCCCGAAACTAGTTACCGGGTTACTGTGATGCAGTATACAAAATGTCTTATTAAGAAACAAACATAACAGTATTTTAGAGTTGACTGTGTAATATAATGCCTTAAATTATTATAATAATTATTATTAAAGGTTAACTATTTGCCTTAAATTTGTTTTGTTATTTACCCCTCCCTTTAGCAAGAAAAAAGACATTCTATAAATCTCTTATATAATTTACTGGAGCCATTTCAGAATGGAGTGGAAATTAAAACAAATAAAACACTTAATTTATATAAAAGATATATAACTTATTAAAGAACATAAGAGTACATAATATATTAACGAATAACACAGTTATGATTTTTTTTTTAATACGGCTCCTACATACTATTATGATTTAATCTCTTTGTCTCAACAGAATTTACTTAAAAGAACAACAATAACTTTTTCCATAAAATTAAAAGACACTTGTAAACTTCATGTAATTGGTTAAGTTATAATCATTTTGAAAGTATTATGAACCAAAAATGGTCAGGGTTGGCCGAAATATTACAAAAATTACATACTTAAAACTAAAACAGACACAGACACATTTTTTAACTCATATCAAAGCTGTTATTTAACAAATTATTCAAAGAAGTGCAAAAATAAGTAAATCCAGCATTGCACAACAAAGAAAATTGCATTTACATCAGAATTCTATATCACAAGCGTCTGCTTCAACACAGCATTGTGGGACAAATATTTTTGTACAATAGGTAGTGACGCTAGCTTATCAAATCAATTTGAGAAAAGCCTGTATGACTAACAGGTTGAAACAGGACCATTGCCTTTAGATAGACCATCAATACACAATTTAGGTAGGTATAGATGAAGATATAAATTTACATAAACCAACATTTTCATAGAAACATTATTTCAACGAAACCAACTTTTTTAGGACTCAAATTAAAACGAATTAAGCTTTTACCATGCAGAGGGATATATTCGCACGAAATTCTGGACCTTGCCCATAAGGTCTAAAACTATTGAACAATTTCAACAGGTTATGCCCATTATTTGGGGAGGCCTATGTCCAGCAGTGGACTGTAATGGGCTGATGATGATGATGATGATGATGATGCCCATTAAAGGGTAGTTCGGAAAATATACTCTCTCTTTCAGCCAAAATGATTGGGTATAGCGAAATATTAGCGTTCTGTATTAGACTCGTTTCTGACATTTGTGAATGGGCGTAATCTGTGATAAGTGTATGTTTTACTCTATCAAACACATCTAGCGCATAATATGAATATGTTTGAGTTCAAATAGGTTGTACATAGTAAGTCGCTAGATGCACTGATTCAAAACCCAAAATTTGCACGAAAGACATATTTGATCGAGTAAAGCTAGAGCTAAACACTGAAATCTGAAAAGCTAACGTCCTAACCTAACTCCTGGTACAAAAGGTCTACTCCACCTCTCTTCCCAGCCACCTCAGTCTCAGCGGGAGGTCTGGGCAGCGCTAGGCACTTGAGGCAGGCCGAACTCGTCCACGGGCACTCCGTCCTTGTTCCGGATGCTGTCTGCGCCGGGCTCCTTGTCCGGGGCCGCAGGCGCCTTCACCACGTCATCTAGGTACGATGTGTCGTCGTCTAGAGCTATCTCGTCACCTGGAATTTAACAAAGAATGAGTTTACAGGTCGTATCACACATACCAACTTTAAATAATAATAATAATAATAATAATAATCTTTATTAAAATCACACAGACAAACAAGTTTACAGTAAAAAAAAATACAGATTCATACAGGTAATATGGCATAATGTATCTTGAAGCTAAAATAATTAAACACAATTAGGTACATAGATTCTAGTTGACAGTTGGATTTTAGTTATGTATGAATAAAATTAAGTTTACAATGTTCGTGTAAACCTGCTTATTTAATTAATTGAGCAGCGGCCACTGCACTAGGCTCTAGGCCTGTATCGCAGGAACCAGAACGATTACATCATAAAATTGGTTGGCTTTCAGTCTTCTTTGTATGAAGCTCTCTACTGAACACACACAAATTGGAATCCCCTTCGCCTCGCGACAAGAAATATGACCAGAAAATGTAAGACAATCCTACTGCGCCAACTGATACCAAGTGTTTACCAGTTGTGTGACACATACTAGGTATTAGTAGCGTGCTTGCTTAGCCATTTTAAAACGCATGGTGTGTGTGCTACAGTAAACCGCTGTGGCAGACGAAGACGGGCGGCGCCAGTTCGCTCATGATTGGTGTGATGGTAATGCATGTCTGGGCGCAATTCCTAGAAGGACAGGTGTAGTTGAATTTTTTCCTAATATCGCGTGTAGACCCATCTTAACAGACTAAAATTTGTCTTTATGGGTCTAAATAAAGACTAATATTTAGTGTAATGGAACGCGAAAGTCTAATGAAAGGTTTTTATGTTAAATTCACATGAAGGGAAGCAATTGAGGTTTGCTCATCGAGAAATTATATTAAAAAACAATTAATGCACATAGGTGTTAAAAATGACAGTGTTCTATTTCAAATGTTATTGTAAACTTTTAAAATGGCAACTCGAAGACAATAAAAAACTTAACTTACCAAGAGCATCCAACTCAGCTGCAAGCTCATCATCATCAATCTCGGGCATGCCATACTGTCTGCCCAGGGCCTCTTGCACTTCATCTGCTTGCTCCAACATGTCTGCCAACTCGTCATTGACATCCTGTAAATTAAATAAAGAACTACCAATTAAAATCTATATTATACTAGCTGTGCCCGCGACTTGTTGAGGGTGGACAACCCTTATCACTCAGGGGTATGAAAAATAGATGTTGGCCAATCCTCAGACCTACTCAATATGCTCACAAAATTAAAGGAGAATCGGTCAAGCTGTTGGTAAAATCTGAGATTTTATTTCAGTTGAGTTTCAACCATAAATATTTAAATTAATATAAAATAAATATTTTACAACATCACTTACATATCACACAACACACCCAGACGATATCTGCACAACAAACACCTGTCATCACATAAATACTTTTCCCAAGTGTGAATCAAACCCACAACCCTAGGAACTGCCAGCCAGGGTCACTAACCACTGAGCTAGCCAAACAATATTATAATATTCAAAGAAATTATTTTCAATTATATAAGTTATTACTTAATTGACTAAAAAAACATTTTATTTGCCTTTGGTTCAGCTTTTTCATGAATGATAATAAATTAAGTTTTGCAGGATTTACCTCAATAGAATCAATATTGATCTTCTTGAATTCTTTCTTCATCTGGGTAACTCCATCCTTCATCGCAGCAACTGTAGCATGTGTGTCTTTGAGTGTTTGTGTAGTGTAGTTAGCTTGTTCCATGTTGAATGATTGAGCTCTGAGGTTCTCTAGCTGTTGTTCATACCTGCAGTAAAAAAAAATAACTTGTACAAATATTAAATGAATAAAAAAAAGTAGCAGTTTATTTTAACCCTTTGTTGACAAGAATATTACTGATATTGTCAACAGGGGGACTACGTATTATTATCAATTACATTTTCTTCTGCTTCAAGACTCGCATTGCTTTTTGTTTGACTGAATTCTTGGCTGGACCTTCCCTCATCTTGCTCATTTGATCTTTGTATTTTCTAAGTTCAGTCTCCAATTTTTGCACCTTTTGTTCAATGTTGTCAGCTCTGGCGTCGACCTGTAATATAATTTATAAGTTATTAAAATCTGACCACGCATTATTTACTGGGTTTTGAAGTATATTTTGCATGAAATTGCAATTGCAAATATTTAATCAAACACAACTATGAATCATCCATAACACGAAATCATTGCTCAAGTCTTCTAAAATTAACTTACATTGCTGATACAGTCAGTGATACTGGGACCAGGCTCTTTTGGTTTACCTCTACCGAAAATTCTGTTCATATTGCTTGAATTTACTGAATCCTAAAATATTGGGATTAGAATTAATGAACCCAAAACCTGCAGAAAACACAGAAAAACAATTTTGTTAAACAAAATGACAAGGACGAATGACAAATATTTTTTTTGTGGAGGATACTGACTAATTGAGGCAAGAGAATTTACTTATTCAGACTTTATCTTTGTGTTACCACAGATAACATAAACTATAGTATAAACAAGTTTTACATTTTTATTACATACTAAATAACATCTTAAAAAATCTTATGAATGTATGTATGTAATAATAATTCTGCTTATTTTTAGATTTCTCAACGGTATAAACCGGGAACTACAAGTGGAACAGATCTGCGAACTGTTCATATCAGCTGTTATCACTTGTCATGTCAATGCGTCGTTGCGTTTGTCAGAATTTTTCAAAATAGAAATCTAACCTCATCATCAATCACAGCTGCTACTTCATGATAAATAAATAATTCGCTAATAAATTGGTATGGGAGCAGATATTAATATTCATGCTCGATGTGATTAATTTCTTTTAGTGTATATTATTAAAGTCTATTTGGTAAAAATTGGTTCAATATACCTATTTGGTGAAAAACTTTACACTGATTAGACTTGGTTTTCGTCATATACCAAAGATGAATGGGATTTTAAATAATACGGTAAGCCAATAATACGCACTTTTCTAGTAGATATGTAATTTATAATTGTATATCTTATATTAAGAACTTTACTATAAATAGCAACAATTTGTAAAAAAATTGCCTTGTAGGGAAGAATGATCTGTAATACCTTTTCTAAGCAGCTGAACCACTGTGGCACCACATCCTGCAATATTGTTAAATGTTGGAAATGGGACATCACACATTTGATTAATAGAAGATTCCAAACAGACGCCCGTTATGCAGTTTTAGTATTGAATCGACCAATAGCACAAAATCAAGAGTTCATGACAAGTCTTTGGAATAATGGTGAATACACATTTTACAATATGTTTTCATTATGATATTTATTTTTCATAAGTAGTTTTATCATAATCCTTATTTATTTAATTATTTATTTATTTATTATTAAACAGAATGAGTTAAACAACTATATTTACATTCTGTCCCACAAGACAATTTACACTGTCTGTCTGCGGGATTGGTCAGTGATTCTATACACCGTGAAATTTTAGTGGTTGTTTTCCCGCAGTAAAATGATTCTATCTTAGTAGTACAATAGATTTGTGCAGTTCTTTTTGTTAAAATCAATAAATGCCGGTTTTACGAAAGGTTGAACCCGAAACTCAAAAGCACGTTCGAACCGCTTTATGACTTAGGGTGTCGAGCTTCTTCAGCTTTAAGCATCAATTTCATGCGGCAAGCAGTACAGTTGTTTTCTAGTCTGAGATCAGCTGGCAGAGTATTTAGTATATAGGGTAAACACTTTTTAACGGTTCTGTCGCCGTTCGTCATATTTGGTAGCGGTCACTGACCTTGTGTTGTGGCTGTGGTGGTTGCTTACAAGGGAAAGACTATGCTCCTGATTGCC
Organism: Maruca vitrata; assembly: GCA_039566165.1. Classification (NCBI taxonomy): domain Eukaryota; kingdom Metazoa; phylum Arthropoda; class Insecta; order Lepidoptera; family Crambidae; genus Maruca; species Maruca vitrata. The sequence continues at coordinate 5,686,949 of CM076919.1, forward strand.
ATGTTGGTTTACAGTAAAAAGGTATTTCTGCTTGAGTCCGGCTGGAAGTACTTTACATATTTTAAATAATTTTCTGTAATTACCTTTACATTGAGATTTAGTTTTTTTGTCTACTAACAGTTTTAAGAATCTAATTTGAAATGTTTCTATTTTTTCTAAATTAGTTTTAAATGTTGATCCATAGCTGTCAAGAGCATAGCCTATGATGGACTCTACCAATGCCAGGTATAAACATTTAAGAGTACTCCTTGGTACTCTGAAGCTGAGGTGGTAAAACTTTTTCCAGTAGTACTTTAAGTTTAGTACAAATGTGATCGACTTACTTCCTTACTAATTATAAATCCGATAGTAACTCTGTCTGTCTGTTACGCTTTCAAGCATAGAATACTGAACCGATTTAAATGAAATTGAGCCTGAGAAAGGACATAGGACTTTTTAACCATCTATGCTATAAAGAAGTAATGTTTTACCTGTTAAATGTCTATGTGGAAAAAGTTGCAGGCGGAAAGCCAGTACTTATTATGATAGAACTCAAAAATTAAAGTTAATAAACTTAACTGTGTTGTTGGTTTATTAAGATTGGAGTTTTACTATTAGAAATGCATGATATTAAGTTCATCAAAAAAGATCTTTTTATGTTTGAACTTTTATTTGTTTATTATTTCAGCATTAGTCAGAGTGACTGTTGATGGTGGGACAACAAGATGGGACAAATTCCTTACAGACTTGCCCATAGATGTCCAAAAATCAATGAAACTTCCGGACCTGATAACTGGAGATTTTGATTCAATCAGTGAAGAGACTCTGAAGAAATACAAAAAGTGTTGTAAGGTTAAACCTGTAGCTTTAAATTTAAATGTAGGTAGAGTATTCCGAGAAACTTTCATACAAATGGGTCAGAAAGTTAAATTCACCAAGTTTATTAAATAGCTATCTTATTTCTTTATGTCATTATAGCTGCATTAGTATTTTAAGTAAATAATTCATTTGTGCAATCATAAAAGTCAAATTTAATTTAACAAGCTGTAATTTGTTAATCTCTACATAAACAACAGGGTACCTACATAAGTTGGAAAAAAATGTAATTGGCAAGTGGCAAGTCATCAAGTGATTTTCAATATGGATGTTTGGGATAGACAAAAAAATAATACTCTATGCATCTATGCATTTCCATATTGTACTAATATTGTGCATGGCTGATGTGTGGTGGATGCTACCCATATCATGACTGCATGGTCATTATTCGTCCATTAATTTAAAGAATACTATAAAAGTATTTATACATTACATATTATATCTATGAATAATATAGTTAATACAGGCTTTGTCATCTTTAGAACTCATTGCATTTTTATTGGGCTTTTATCATATCAAGCATTAAAATTCTTTACATTGGTAGATTACTAATATTCATGTGTTATTGTCTCAATAATTTGTAAAATAAAAGGATTATTTGTTACATCCATGTTCACTTCATTACTTACAGTGTATATAAATAAATATTTCCTTGATTTTAGGTAATACACACACCAGACCAAGATCACACAGACTTCACCAAAGCCTTAATGGAATTACATAAACATTGCAAGCAACAAGACATTGAGGTGAGTAAGTAACTAATTTTTATACACATAATGAGCATATATATCGTATTGGTGTATTACTATCACTACTGGCATCTATTATATTACATTTTGGTTGACTACCTCTGTACAAGAGAAAATTAAATGAGTACAATATTATAGTCTATCAGTGTTTTTTAGTTTGCCAAAAACAACATTTAATCTGTAAGTTGAGAATGAAATTTGTTTATTTCTTTTTATTATTTTTTTTCAGCTAGACCATGTAATATCGATCTGTCAAAGTTCAGGCAGACTAGACCAAACCCTAGGCAACATACAGACACTGTTTCTAGCCAAAGAGAGGCTTCTGCTAGGCCCTAAAGTGAGGCTGTATCTGATGACAGATGACGCGGTGTCGTGGCTCCTGAGTCCCGGAGACCACGTCATCACCGTCCCAGAGCAGACGAGGCTGCACAAGAGGGCGTGGTGTTCTTTAGTGCCAGTAGGAGAAACGTGTAATAGAATTACTACTACTGGTTTGAAGTGGAATCTTGGTGAGTTGGATTCTATTATACATTAAAATCTGTGTTTCATATGCATAAAATGTCGTTAGCATCGCCAACAAAAAATAAGGCGTCCGACCGATTTTAGCCATGGCGGCCGATCTCAATTGAGATCAGCCAAGTGCGCAGGACATATTATAGTGCACAAGTGTACGTGCAAACAAAAGTGCACTCTCTATTCCCTTACTCTCATAATACGGTGAGACGACAATCCGACATGACCGATGAGAGACCGGGCGCAGGACCACCGGCTTAACATGCTATCCGAGGCACGGGCGTTCAACCGCCAATTTCCTAACTCCGGGCTGAGTAATTTCATTACAGAAAAACTCACAAATTTTGCCCGACCCCGGACTCGAACCGGGGACCTCTCGGTCCTAACGCAGCACTTGCTACCAATAGACCAACGAGGCAGTTAAAAAAATAAGCATCGCCAACAACTTTAGGCATACTAGATATATAATTTTGGACCATTTGCCATTTCTCCATGAGCTCAACAGTTTTTATTCTAAGTTTTGTTGTTCACTTTCAGACAATCAGCCATTAAAATTTGGTGACCTCGTAAGCACATCGAATACATTTGACGGAGCTGAAATCGTAACGGTAAAATGTACGAATACTGTACTGTGGTCCATGAGAATTCCCAGTTTATTATGTGAGTATTTATAACAGACTTCTAAAAAGGACAGTTAAATTTTTTTAGAGCTATATCCAAGAACAATGAAATGTTGAAGATTATTATTTATGATTTCTTGCCACATTATTCAAACTTGAAAAATAACTTAATTAAGTAAACAAATTCATTTGTTTCAGGTCCTTGAAAACAGTGCTAGTGATTAAGTACTTACATAATGTATGTATTCTTTATTGTTTCGATTTATTTATTGAACAAACAGTCATTATAAAATGTGTTTACGATTCTAGGAAGAGAAGGTTTAAACTTAATTAATTCTAGAAAATCCCAATGAAGGCTAGGAGGAACTAGCTTATACATATATTTATTTATTTTCTATCATAAAAATCATACATTTGACAGTTACTTAGTAGATCCTATCGCTTGTAGGTAGGTATACTTAATTGCTATAATTTTATATTTTGACTGTATTTAAATAGATGAACAAGTATGGTACTTCTCGTAGATATAAGTAGGTTCTGGGTTTTATATATCCTGTAAGTGTTTGAATCTTGTATGAAGTAGGTACTTGTTTTGTTTTTACCAGTCATAGTTTTGTTCCTTTACTACATAAAAAATAAACCAAACACATTGTGTAACAAATAAAACGTAATGTTCTAAACTCTGTGATATAGGATAGACCCCATTGATCTTCGAGTCCCCAGTGCTGAATAACACTGTTCGATTTCATAAAACCGAACAAGAGACAAGTCTTACACCTTTTTTCAGGCACATTATTTTGGCCGTGCATTGCAAAAGTTTAGCCATAACTGCTGCCATGATGAGTGACCAATATTTTCTTGTTTGTTAATAGTTTTTATGTTTTTCTACAATAGTTAATTATTATTGTTATATTTAATAGTTCATAGTTTATTTTTTTTTCATTTTATGTAGACAATGATGATGTGCTGGAACTATTATGGTAAGGGTAGGATTTTTTCTTACGGACGACATACGTCTAGTAATGTAAAACATTGTATTAATGTATTGAGGCCATGAATAAATGTTGATACTATGTTCAATCTCGAGTATTTTTTTCTTATTACCTAATCTATTTGTTCCAACTTAAAGTCGCCACTCCAGACAAAACGTAATATATTTAATTATGCTTTTTTATCACACGAGGATTCTCTAATTGTAGATTTTACCCTTTAAGCGGGCATTACCTGTTGGAATTTTTCATTGTTCTTGGACCTTATGTCAAGTACCTAAGGTCCAGAATTTGGTGGTAATATAAAAAAAAATTGTAAACAAATTGCAGCTTCAGCGAATTTACCATAACGCAATCATTACCAACATTCTCAATTCAGTGATCCTTAAACTTAATAAATAAAAATTAATTGCTGTTCGTTAGTCTCGCTAAAGCTCAAGAACGGCTGGGCCGATTTAGCTAATTTTAAACGGGTAGAAAACATGATTGTGCGAGGAGGCGGTATGAAGTTCGCCGGGACTACTAGTTTTAGATAAAAGCAGAATCTCAGTCGAAAAGTTGGTACCGGAACCCAGCGTGGCTCACGCGTGCGTGTGTTGTTTACATAACGATTGCCGCGGAGGCTGCTCGGCGCAGTGCTGCCAACCGCGCGGCGAGATCACGAGATAGCTGTCATCTTCGTTATCATCAGCTGATACGGACGAGCCATCCGTCCAGTCGGCTGCCGTTATCGTTTGAGGAGCGAAATATTTTTAACGTGAGTTTTTTTTTATTTTATAATTGGATCAAGGTTGGTACTTGGTAGTGATTGCTTTTTATGTTATTTGTGATTATTTGTATGCTGGTAGTGTTTTTATTAGTATTGTTTTAGGTATTTTGCTTAAGAATTGTACCTATGTAATATGCATAGAGAGTGCGTAAAGTTGAGTAGAAATCCTTTTGCATCTACCTACATATCTAGGGCCTGTTGATTAATAGGTACTCGGTCGATCAAATTGGTTTTTTATCAAAGTTTAGAGCATTTCAAATGGTTTGTGCAACGGATTATGCTAGGTAGGAATAAACGCTTCAATAAACAGTATAATGATCACATCACGAAGTCAGCCGCGATCACATGGTAGCTACCAACAGAACATGGCCAATTGGAAGCCAGTCGGTCCTCGTGCGCCCGAGACGCCCCACGCGTTCCGAGCGAGTAAACCGGTGTGTTAAACAGTGCGTCCGCGGCCCTCATCACACGACACTAATTAGGACCGAACTCCACAGCAATAAGGTCCATTTCCGCTCACGTGAGTACAGATGTAACATTCATCGTTAATTGTGGCGATAGCGTTTTGAACACGAAACTCGCACTTGGATTCGACGCGTGACTTCGGAATTTTTGTGTTTGGAGAAATTTCTATTACACTTTATAATATGTAGCCGGTGTCAGCTATGCTCAAGCAGTGCACTTAAAATAACTTATGTGCCTCTAATAAGTTAAATGTGTTTTTAAAGACCTAGTTACATAAAAAGCCTAGTCAATATGAGTAACTTGATGAAAGTATTTAAATTTGTATAAGAACGTAGTTTTAATTATGTGACTTGTTTCTCAGTTCGCGCAGTATGATAATTCAGCTTCTATTGAAACAGTTGCTTTGAATACCTAATAAAATATTTCGATTCATAATCATAACCATCAATGTCATTTAGTAATTGGATGACGCTGCCTATTGTCTAGTTCTGCATTAATATTCTCTAAAAGCTGAATGCTTGTCGCAATTGAGTAAGTAATAGGTACCGTTGATTATTCACAGATTTACCTATCTACTTTTGACTTGGAAGACAAATATTGATAGATATAAAAATGTTTGCGTACGCGCAACCTCTCTGAGGAATGTGTCTTAACTAACTACTGATAAGAATGAACGAGAAATGTAAAATTTAAAGTACATAGCTATACCTACTTACTAAAAATAACTACTTATGTATGCAATTTTTTACTGTGTCTCATACCAAAGACTAATCCAACTTTAATTTACTTGGCTGGGAATAACCAAAAAGGCTAATTGCCGCGAGACAAGGAGCGCCGGTTTGCATAAACAGTTTTTATTTTTTTAAGGACAAACCTGGCTATCTGAGTTAACTGGGACAGTTGGTTCAAGTCCTTAACGAGTGCACACTCATGTATGCGTTGAGTCCACAATCCACATGTCCTAGATTACTCCACTTCACGTTAATTAACACTGAATTTACTTACTTGTTTTATAACAATGTGCCTAATGAAACGCAATTTTATAGATTGTTCAATTGTGTGCAAAATTATGGAGGCAGGTAACCTAATGCGAATGTATTTGGATTCATTTTTGATGATCCATCTTTAGTGAAATGAATAAGCAATGAAGATTGAACATCAGCGAAGAAGTAGTTAAAATTACGTCATCATTAATAAAATATACTAAAACTAATGCACAGGTGTAAAGAAATGCAGACGCGACGATTTGACTGTTAGTTAGCCTCGTAGTTATTACTTCATTATGTATGCAAGTGAAGTCGGCAAAATCAATGACGATAAATGGACGTACCTACAAGGTTATAATTACGCCTTAAAGCCGTTGATAAAACAACACCGTACGCCTATGCGTAACTATTTACATGATAGTTAAAACTTACAAAAACATCTCAGAATAATTTGATATCGTTATTATTAGGTACCTATTCGTCTGTCACTGGACGCTCCGAATCCATTCCATTTTACTTAGGTAGGTACGAGATTCTATTTGTTGCGTTTGAAATGTCGCCTTGCTTTTATTGAGATTTTTTTTTTGTCACTATTTATGGTGCTCAGAATTACCTTTACCTCTCAAGATAACCAGTTTCGATCCTATTTTAATATGTTTACTCAAGAGCTTACATTCTACTACATTTGAGACATCAGACTGCATTGCATTATTGATATGAATTGTGTAACTATTGAAGGTGCTCAGATATAGGTACGTATTTTTCGAGATAAACGTCTCGGTAGTCTCCACAACAGTCACGTGCTCGGTTAAAACATTCAAAGATAAGAAACATCTCAGATAACATCATGGTAACCTCTACAAGTGTATATCTGACAAGTTCAATAGATATAGATACGGCAGATATGATCTGTCCAATAATATGATGAATGATTCGTGCCCTATATGAATATGCTTAACATTGAGCAGTATCGCTTTCATGTTTCTTCTTGGGACTTAATGATATTCAATGCGACTTGACGATATTATGCTTAACGCTAATGAATTAAGTTACATCGCAAATTACATGACGAGTAATTATTCCAATCTGTCAAAAGTCTGACCAACCTTCCACACCAACCACCCTAATAACAAAAATGTAAAGGTTATTTCTACAATTTTCAAACTTTCTCATCATAATGTAATGTGTGTTATGCAGCGGTGGTGGCTTTTTAAATTGTATCAACATAAAATGTTAACTCTTCAGCTGTTTCAGAATTCTGTGATGCAGATTTGATTATAATGCACTATGTACAGTGCACTCCATTACCATAAGTCGATAGACCAAAGAATAGTATCTCGTTGTAATGTCTCTCATACATCAAGTGCTTGTCAAGTTCAAACTCATGTTGTTCAGTTATCCACCACTTACGCAACCAGGTTTATTAGGGCTGCCAGTCACATACAAACAATTGTACATAAGTAATTCTTATTCAATGCAATCGAATTAATTTTTTAAGCTATTGCATAGCTTTTATCGCGGGCTTTGAGTGCGGCGACCGAACCAAGAAATTCCGTAACGAAAAACACCTCACAATCGTCTAACGTCGATTCAGTTCGGTAGACTTCGGAACGGTGTGTGTGTGGGTGCAATATGACGTATTGTACGACTCTACGAAACTCGCACCAATCGAGACGAGCTGCTCTGAAATCGGACGATGCTATGCAATAGCTATACCGCGGCAGTCCCCGAGTGCCGCACGTCTTTTTTTTTATTGAGTACTTATCTTTTCAAAAATTTTACGGTGCTTAAAGAAATTCATTTTTAATTTTAGCACATTTCAATCTGTAGTATTACGTTTTTTTATAATAATAATCATGTGCATGACTATCCCAACTAATCAATTGACAGAGACAATTTGTAAAGATTTGTAAAGAGAATTGGTAAAAATGTTAAGAGCCTCAAAAAGTATATCGTATGGTATAAACTACATATTAGGTTAGGTTTGCAGAAGCTCGTGTGTTTATACCAAGTCATCATTTCTGGTTACCCTGGCCGTCACAGTCAGTTGGCTACGCTGTGTAATGCAATGATTTTACTGACTACACCTCACCTACTCGTTACCGGTTCATATTTATCATTATGTCAAGTTTGATGCTTGATAACCTTGGCAATATGTCGTAGCATTTTTTTAAATATAGGTTCTCTTTTATTTAGTTAAATACGATCATGTGAGTAATGACTTAGTTTTTCCACACTGCCATTAGAAGCACTGAACTAGACCTAGGTAGTATGTTTAATTTCTCATAAAGTTCTTTGTTTTATACGGTTTAGAAGTTAGTTGTATATCTTTCATAGTCTAAAATCTAGATGAACTAAATTGCACTAAATACTTATGTTTTACCAAACTAAAAGTGGTTCACTAAAACTTTTACTTAGAAACAAAACATTATATAAAAAGCTATTCGTATAGAATTGTAATTGTTAATAACTATAAAGACGCACTATCTTACGAGGCTTTAAAACACCAACATCAAAGTCCTAAAAAGCTATAAAATGAAACATTAAATCTATACTTCATACCCAATTATTCTAACCGGAAATGGGATGTTTTTATTGTATTTTCAAACCATTGCGAAGTGAGCTAACACGAGTTATAATGGCTCGTACGAAGTTTAAAAGCCGGTGACTAATTTGTAGTTGCCTATGTAAACATTTTAGAGTAACAGCCGTAATAAGGTAGGTATCTGGCCTAGTATTTGTTTGTTTAATTAGTAGAGGTAATGGGCAGGTGGATTCGGGCGCGTCTGCTTGCCTTAATATCTACATGTACACATTTTAAAGTTTATATTCAAGTAAATAACTGGGTTATTTTTAAAGTTTGGCCAAACTCTATAGTTGTTCTCGAATAATGTTTATGCAAGAATGTATATGTTTTTCATAATATTTTATTTTTTAGCAATCAAATATTTTAGGAAATCTAAAACATCGCTCGATTCATTTAATTTTACACAAAAAACCTATAGCAGATTAAAATGATAGGCACCTAATAAATATTTAGTATCTTCTTCCAGATCGAGTTCTATACACAAATTTAAGCAAGCCATATGGAGACAGTTTAAATTTAAAAAAGATATATTATAAAACACCTGTATCTGTATCACAAAAATATATGGATTACCTACCTGATGATGCTGTTCACCGTCCGCTTGTATAAACCTATTAGTTCAGTCGTTCAGTGAAACCGGTTGATCTATCAAATTAACTCCCAAACTATTTTTTTCCTCCGTTACTGCATAACTGAGCAGGCGATCACAGGCGCATGCGCAAGTGTCAGTTTAAAATGAGATATTCCAGATCGCCTCTTGGAGTAGGTATTAAGTACCTACCTGACTAAATTTAGTTGGTTTACCTCGCTCATTTCAATTGTTTATAACTGCATACTGCGTAGTCTTCCACCACGTACTTGCTCTATAATAGATTGGCAGCATAATATGTATTAAAATTTACGTAGATGATGAATCGCTGATTTAACCAGATGACTGCGACATATATAATATATGTCGCAGTCATCTGGTTAAATCAGCGATTTGATTGGATCACTCTCTTGTTCATTCAACGTTCGACCTAGTCATTCAATTGAACGTCGTCATTTAATGAACGCGCTAGTGATAAAATCAAATCGCTGATTCAACCAGATGACTGAGACATATATATACACCGTGAAATTTTAGTGGTTGTTTCCCCGCAGTAAAATGATTCTATCTTAGTAGTACAATAGATTTGTGCAGTTCTTTTTTGTTAAAATCAATAAATGCCGGCTTTACGAAAGGTTTAACCGAAACTCGAAAGCACGTTCGAACCGCTTTATGACTTAGGGTGTCGAGCTTCTTCAGCTTTAAGCATCGATTTCATGCGGCAAGCAGTACCTGATTACGTCACATCTTATAAAATAACGGTGGCTTCTCTCGTTTTCGAGTTGAAAAATTATTATTTTGAAAATTTGAAAAAATATATTTTTTTCGACGAATTTTTTGCATGAATCGATAGTATTACTAAAGTCAAATCGTTCTGCCACGGGAAAACAACCACTAAAATTTCACGGTGTAACCATAACGCACAACTAAGTGTACCAGAAACACTAAGTTACTCAATGGCCATTCTTAACTGACTGGAATTAAGAGGATGTGATTCGCCCCCTGATAACAGTTATTTGATAATCTGATAACTTTGAATAGATAACTTTTTCCGTGTTTGGAAAAACTATTTGACGTCATAAGTTATCTCATATTTACAAGTAGTGAAGTGTTGAACTAAAATTATGTCAAAATGCGAAATACGGTTCACGACCATACGATGTTTCTATGCGGACTCGTACAATTTACAACATAAGTTAGGTCAATATTTACCTATCTATACACCTGTTTACTTAGTCATTGATTAAACTACACTCACAGGCACAATTAACCGCCCACCTTTAAAATTCGCCTCCCTGATAGTTTTGGTTTACTATGGCTTATCAAGTGTTTTGTTTTTTGTTAAGTGGGTAATCTTGCAGTAAATTAACCACCTATACCCTCATTTGGTTTCGTTAATTTGTGACAATGACGGGTTTTGGAACTTAGTCGTTGTTTGACATTATTGCAGTTGTGTTACTGTGTGTTCATTTCCTGTTCTTTTCTGCCGTAGTGTGTGATTATTGTTTAATTTGGGTTTGTAGTGTTATCTTGTTGTTTGTGACTGCAAAAAATGCCACCCGATGCAACTGGTGTAGCCAGGGCAGTTGCCTTTGCTGACGCTGAGTACAGCCAACGTCGCATCCCTCGTGCACTCGGTGTACTACGAACTGCCATACGGGATGCCATCAGACGATTTCGGGAGACAGGTTCATACACCCTCAGGCCAGTTCAAGGTCGACAGCGATGCACTTCGGCTCGAGAAGACCGCTTCGCTGTCGACAACGTGTTAAGAAATCGCTTTTCCACCGCTACTGAAGCCCGAATTCGTCATTTCGAAGTACGAAACCTCAGTGTTAGTGAACGTACGATAAGAAGAAGACTGGCAGAAGGATATTTGAGGGCGTTTCGTCCAGCTCGCGCCCCAAAACTGCTTGCACAACACCGTAGAGCTAAACTTGCTTTTGCGCGAGAATATGCTGAGTGGACTGTACAAGAATGAAAGGTCATACTGTTCTCAGATAAGAGCAGATAGCCTTAAAAGGTCCAGATGGATGCCAGCCTGTCTACAGACGCCCAAATTAAAGGTTTGCTTCATGCGCTATATCGGAAACAGTGGGTTACAAAGAAGGGTCTATTATGGTTTGGGAAGGCATCACTTACGAAGCTCGTACCGACCTTGTATTGTTTGACAGAGGCAGTGTAAATGATTAAAGATACGTGGAAGAAGTTCTCCAAGGACATGTCATACCGTTCGCACCATTTATTGGTGACAACTTTAGATTAATGCATGACATGCACGTTGCCATACCGCAAAATTGATTACTGAGTACCTTAATGAGACCGGAATTCAAGTTTTGCCATGGCCAGCACGCAGTCCCGATCTCAACCCAATTGAACACATATGGGACAACTTCAAAAGACGTATTTGAGCGAGAGTACCAGCCCCAACGTTTATTGGAGAGCTCAAAACGGCTGCGGTAGAGGAGTGGTACATTATTCCCCAATCAGATATCCAAGATGTCATGGACGGACTATCATACCGGCTCCTAGAAGTCATAAGGGCCAGGGAAGCAATGCCCATTATTTAATTTTAATATTGTTTTTACTTTGACTTTCTTTTTTCTCAAAATTCGAAATTTACATTTTCGACGATACTTCGAAAATATCGATTTTTGTAATAATGCCTATTAAACCACTTTTTTAAATCAAACCTTCGGTTTATTTTTTGCCTTAAATTAAGTTTATAACGGATCATTCATAAAATGTGGTTTATGTTTGGACATTTCCGAAAATTTCAGCAAATACAAGGTGGGCGGTTAATTGTGCCTGTGAGTGTATAACAAATTGGTATCGCACGACATGTAAGTATCTGTCTTCATAAAATGTATTTTACTCATAATGGGCTTAGTGCTAATTCATAGAAGGATTTGAAGAAAAGGGATGAGTTTTTCTCAATAGAACCATTTGGTTTCATATAAAACTTTTCGACTTAATATAAAACATAATTTGTATAATCTACTCCCTCAAAAGCTTTGATGTTAGGTACAGTATATGAGTGCACGCGTCCAGAACGGTAGTTTTATGTAGCCTCTGGAATATTAGCCTTATAATATCATCATCATCAGCCCATATACGTCTCCACTGCTGGGGCAGGGGCCTACCCTAAACTAGGGCGATAAGGCCTTAGTCGACCACGCTGACCATGTGCGGGTTGGTCGACTACACAACCTTAAAATTTCTTCGTAGGTGTGCAGGTTTCGTCACGATGTTTTCCTTCACCGTTAATATAAACCTGTTAAATGTAGTAAATCACATTGCAAATACATACATACATAGTTTGTAATTGTCGTTATGCGTATCGCGAAAAGCGCATAACTTGTATAAGTATTTCTGCTGATAATGCGTAACCGCGCCACTGTAACTACTGATTTTATAGCTTTGTGTTGGCAATAGTGGTGGCTTCAACCGCTAAGGATCGGTTTTGAAATATAATTATGTACTTATTGTAATCTTGACCTGTTTGCTTTTATTTGACTTTATCTTGAAACAAAGTAAAGGAAAAATGATTGCCTTTTTGGATATTACCTTATAGTATTATATTACACAGTATTATATTATGTTTTATTATTTAGTAGAACATCAAAATAATGAACCAATCCTTCAATGTTTCGGAAATTAAAATGAGCGATTACATAGAGCAGTTCCTAGGCATTGTTTTTCACCCTATTGCCTGTTCAGACCACTCGACATACAGTAGGTATATGAAGCTTAGGTTGGCGATTTAATAATGCATTGTTCTCCCTCATTATCACCTAGATATACTCTTCAGGCAAGTCCGCTTAATCCTGTCCTTTCCACTTGTTGTATCGGTATCTATATTTCTTTACATATACATATATGTTCAAGAATCACGTGCATACGACAAAGTATCATAGAAACATAATAAATTAAATCAATCAGATTTAATCAGAAGCAATGAGCGTGTCCGACGAAAAAGTAAACATTCCTTTTTGAAATCCCCATGGTTCTGTTCCATATATCAACTGACCCGAATCAAATAATTGTAGTTTGTAGTGTTGCCCAATGATCAAAAATGTTTCACCGGAAAACTCCCATGCTTTACTAGAGGAAATAAACCGCGAACCGGAAATACTGTGCAGCGTGGTGTGACCTTTGTAGAGCTCTGTACGACACTACCTGCTCGGCTGCATCGGTGCCTTGTCCAACCTTCGAGTGTTTCCGACAGTTATAATAAGCTTATCCTGTTTGGATCCTTCTCGATTCATTCAATATGCCCCATGACATTTAGAATCGTTTTTTTTCCCTACAGATTCAAACTACTTATAGGTAGTTTACTTTCATGTGTTGGTGGACTTTACTACATCAATAGGTACCATAGATACCTATACTATCAGTGTAGGTGCCTAAGCTATTAAGACTTTGTAAAGACAAATGAAATTGAGTAAGTTTGAACATTCTGCTAATAGTGGTGCTAAGACTTCAAACACTTACCCAATACAAGTTTAATCTTCACTTACGACATTTCTGGCATAAGCTAGCAAGCGTAGTTAAAATGTAAATAAATTCCAGACTGATTTACTTTCACCTCAAATAATTGTATATAATATCGGAAACGGAAAACAGGTATTACGTGGCTCGAACATAACTACGAGTAGATAGATAGTAATAGAATACATATAATCTAGGTATTAACTTTGGAGGTAGATATAACTAGTAATAATATAAATACTTACCTACTAACGTTATGCGCTTATTTTTAAAGGAAAGAAGGTAATTTTATAGAGATGCCAACTTCATTGTAAAACAAAACTAATTAAGTATGAAGTCAACCGCAAGAGAATCACGCATGAAAAATTATTGTATGGTCACCTCCGTCGCTAAGAGGTCTTGTCAATCATTGTTATGATAAACACGTATGCCAGTATAACTAATATTTATTATACAATTACTCTCAAATGTTAAATGTTTTACGCCAACAATGAACAGACGCCTATTGTTTTTGATGGACGACACTCAAGATTCTTTCAACTTTTTTGTGAACTTGAGCTAAGATATGCAAGCTATTAGTTAAATTATAGAGTTGTTAAAACTCAAGGTCGTTGAGACAAGGAAGTCTTTAAACGTATTGGCAATTATGATGAATGGTACCAAGACGTGGGTAGAATTTTGATGAGTGTCATTGATGTTACTTAGGTGCCTATGGAATGGACCTTGCTCTTGAAAACGAATTTTATTAAATTTATTTTTTGTATGAACACAAAAATTGTTTCGCCCTGTTGGTGACCCTAAGCTTACGTAAATCTTATTAGTGTCCATTAATTAGATACCCACGTTAAATAGATACTATCTTAGATAATATTTCGCACCTGCCCTGTCCACCCTTCGTCGGCATAGTATTAAAATAAAATAATATGCCGGCTATGCTAAACAGAATAGTATTTATAAGAATAAATATGGAACTATTGGTATAAAACTGAATGAAATGCATTATCATGAATAGTTTACGCTCGAGTTTTGAATTAAAAACCGGAAAAACGACCTGATTGTAGCTATTTATATCGGTTCGATTCGTTATGCTCCGATACAAATTTTGTAGGTAGGTATTTAGCTTACCAAGTATATCGTACATATTATTATGTATTTATCGTACATATTATTATGTATTTATCATAAAATATTGTTGATTTTATTGCATCAAAACGAATATTTTATACGCCATAAACCTATTATGGTATTTTATAAAATGCTCCAAGTAAATTATCCCATTTCTTCAATCTGCCTTCATCGCTTTCATTAAAAAAGTACCTACTCTTCTTCTATAGATTACATAGTTGCAAGCTATATTTACTCTTTTTGCTGCATCCGCCGGCTTCCTATAGTTTTTGCTGGCATAATTGTTTAGGAATTCATTATGTAATACAAAGAGTAACTATTGTTGGAGAGAAAGATTGGGAGTAACAAAAACTGTATCGGAGTAAAAACTGCGTCTGCGCTTGACCTCAGTGGCAAAGTATAATTCCTGCTTCATTGATCGAGAACGGTGAGGTGGTATTTTGCAGTCGACTTTGACCTTGGCTTGTTCGTCAGTAATTATTTGTTTATCGTTTTCGTTTGCTCTTGTTTACAATAATCGATAGAGATTATTTATACCTGTTTAGATGAAAAGTCACCGTAAGTCTTTAGTTTCATTAGGTACTCAATTGCTTTGTTCCCGCAACTCGATCCGCGTGAAGTAGAGATCAGTACCTAACACAGTTTTCCCTTTCCTTAGCTTTACCCTTAGTTTAGTCAGGTAATTACGAGTTACAATATTGTCATTAGGTGGTGTGTGTTTACTGGTTCTCGGTGAAATTGATTAGGTGTATGTTAACCTTAGGTAATGTCTATCCTAAATCAGGCTTACTCATATCTTCGATCACTGGAAGCGAATCCTGTATGTAGATCTCTACTACATATCTACATAATTATAGGATACGTGTGAATCTTTTTTCAAAAGAAAAATGATCAACATCATGACTACAATAAAATCCGCGAAAACTAAAAGAAAAACAAGCATTCTTGTTTTTCCACTTAATGTGGCTATTAAGCTCTTACAATTTACCTACATAAGTATTTAGTCAATCGTTGACGTTAGATCTTTACGGGTAATGTTTTCACTAAATAACGAGATACCTCGACCATAATGCTTTATCTGTATTTGCGGGCTATGGCGAAGTTTTTATTAGTGTCTCTGTCAGTCGTCATCTTGTAGAGTAGGATAGTTGCATGAATATTCTCCGTACCCGCTATTGTAGCCTCACCATAACAGAGGCTTGTGTTTGACTGAATAAATTCGGTCTTTTAACGTTCGCCGCCGCTCGTTATCCAATTGAGAGAGACAGCACAGCAGTTCCTCAACAACGATTGACGTTGTTTCGACGCAAGTTTTATGTTTGCTACTTATATAGTTTCAGTTGACCAAATATCTGTAAATAGGCAACGATGACTCAATCATCGTCGTTCATTAAAATGAAACGTTTATTTTTTACTGATTAATTATTTCATACGCTCAATAATAAATAAATATAAGTACCTACTTGATTTAGTCATATAGTTTCCAAATACCTACACGTTGTACAAAATCGCTCTTTTATATTATCATACATATTGTGACCCTCAGTCTCAATCGCATCATCAGAAGAGACGTCTTTCATATTTATAACTTTTAACGATATATGAATTTTATCAACACAAACATAATTTTTCAATTCGAATCAGTGATTTCTGACATGTGCGCTTTCAACAAAGCAAACAAACTATTCAGATTTATAATATTAGTACAGATTAACGATTTGGGTCAATCGATGAAACATCCCAGAAGATAATCTAGTTCTAGTTAATCGAATAAATATGTTAACACCAGTACCTACTTGAATTGTCTCAATAACATGTCCAACTTATATGTTAGTTTCGCAATAGGCAATCATTACTCAACCTTGTCCCTTAGTTATTTGCAGTCGATAAATAATATCTACTTACTACTGTTCCAATCAGTTATGGCCCCGAGTACAAATTGTTATTATAATTGTTCGCATTGTGTGGGCACAGGTGTGATGGACTACTTAGGGGACAAAGTCTTGCGCCTGAATAGACTTTCAATGAATGACGTACTCAAGTCACAAATATATCGCGATACAGATTTGCAAATGTTTTGTTATGTGCCGAAAAATTGACAAAAGACAGACACAGGGAAACAAGCAAATAATACTCATTTCATACTATTGTATCTGTTATTAGGTACATACAATGAAATTTTAAGCAAAAAATTTTAGTAGCTATAACATCGGTGAGGGTAACATATTATGTTTTCATTAGTTTTCCATGTGATTATTATGTTAAATACATAAGTTACATAACCACACGATGACACACTTTAAAACCTAAGTATGACGCATTTATGTATAATGTTTTACTTATAAAGAGGCTAACAAGATGACCTCACTCCACCTGATGGTAAGCGGTAGTGAGATCCAAATATGAGGTCGACAGGCACAATAGACCATATTGAGCCTGTCGCACTCACCCTGAAAGCCGTGTAAAAGGAGACCACTGCTGCGGCAACAACGAGACAAGGCGTGGAGTCTCGCATTGGTATTGAGCTGTGCGGGTCGGAGTTGGCCAGTCCGCCGGACGGAAGGGCCCCCGTGTCTACGGGTCTCCCAGGCCGGCGGGATGACCCGTTCCGCCCGCACAATACCGCCGCTAAGACTCCACTGGTCCGGCACTTGCCGCACCAATGGTCCCCCCTGGCTCCGGTTCGTACAGTGCTGATCCCGGAACGCGACCTGACCGAGAGAGGTCAGAGTCACTTGGCGGGTTTTTCACAACTGTATGGTGGTAACAGCAACCGGTCGACAAAATGTCTCCCACCTGAATGTATAATGTTTAACTTATAATTTGGACATTTCTCGAAACAATTGAAGATTATAATTTTAATCAGCTTACTAAAATAAAATCGAACAAACAAAAACCGTTACTACTTATATACTGTATGCATTGACGTGTTATTTGATAAGTCTTTCATGCAAGCATATACTCCTCATTTACAACATACTTGCCGAGAAGTCAAGGTTTTGAATTGCATAGTTTCAAGGAATGTTGTATAGGCATTAGATACCTACATGTGGCAATAAATATTATAATGAAGTTTATCAAAGCTAGTTATTAGATACGTATTCTTGTACTGGCAAACGTAGTATGAAGTAAGATATATTTTAAATTCTTCGATCATAAAATAAGCTAAAAGAGACCTTACCTTTATACTAATTCACCCACGAATTGGTAGCAACGACAAAAATGCACCTGGTAGATAAACAGATGTACAGTGTAAAATATCGTAGAATACATAATATTGGGTACGTACCTACGCATCGTCCCATTGTTATATTTGAGAACATTGTCCGTAACTTAGTTTCTTTGTTTCCAGACGGTGCATAAGAAATCAGCACCATGGGGGCGATGTTCCGCAGCGAGGAGATGGCGCTGTGCCAGCTCTTCATCCAGCCCGAGGCGGCCTACACCTCCGTCTCGGAGCTCGGCGAGGCCGGCACCGTGCAGTTCAGAGACGTGAGTACCATAGCCATTGATTAGCAACACCTGATCACTAAATATTAGTCTTTATAGGTCTACACGCGATATTAGGAGTAGCAAAAACATAGCTACTTACTGCCCGACGTTTCGACTGGGTTACACCAATCATGGTCGCGAGTGAACTGGCGCCGCCCGTCTTCGTCTGCCACAGCAGTTGTGAATTTATAAATCCACCCCAGAACCAGTACTAATAGCTGATCGCCGAAAGAAAAATCCATCTACCCCAACCAGTGTGCATCCGGAGTAATAGTAAGAATAGAAGATTCCAAATATCCCTATCGGTAGGGATAAGTGGAAAAGAAATCAGAGTATCCCTACCAGTGGGGATATTTATTGGTAGGTTTATATGGAACAGGGGGCTGTGCCAGCCCATCATACAGCCCGGCCGGCAACGTGCAGTTCAGAAACGTGGTACCATAACCATTGACTATGGCCTGTTCGCACAGTGTTGGGTAGGCTCGTGCCACTCAGAGGACACTCGCATGGGTTGATGATGTAATTCACGTCTATAGATAGGTATCTGATCACCCCTTAGGTATACACAACAGTTCAGAACCAACATTTCGTATCCGAAAATACTCTTTCTCTAGCTTATCTAAGCGAGCGAACAGAAAGACGTCGAGAAAAGGGAGTAGGATTCACTTATTTTATATTTTTATGGGTGGGCATTTCTAGGTGTACCCCTGTTGGGCGGAAGTACCTACCCAGTGTCACGTTTGTTTTTAATTAAACTGGCACCTATTGTGTGGTCCAAAAGCTTATCTGTCCGATTGTAAATGAGCAGAGTCAATCGACTGAGCATTGTGATCGATTAGTTAGTCTCGCGCATAAGGCAGTGATCGTTATCAATCAAAGTATTGTGACATGCACTTTATATTGCCTATTGTTGATATTGCGTTAGCAGTATATGATACTCGTGCAGATGACATGTTGTATATAATCTACTACTATGCCTAACACGGGTCTACACTTGAAGCATAGACAGAATGTGCATAGATAAGTATTTTTATTTCTAAGTACGATTAACACTTATCAAGTACGGTAATGAAGTGGTACAGCTAACGCAAGCTTCGTATTTTGATCTTGGTTAATAAGTAAGGATGATTCTAAGATTTTCTTCGTTAACCAGTCATTGCTTCCTATTGGTATTAAATCTATTTTCTTAAAAAAAAGATAGGTAAGTATAACAAATGAAAAATAAACGACAACTACACAGTTCCTACTTACCTACGTAAGTTTTGTAACGAACTTCAGAAAATTGTGATAAATCGATAACGGTTGAATTTTTTCAAGAGACAAATTAGTTTCGCTCGTATCTTATAGGAATTGTGTTCGCACGCGTAACATTGAGTTCTAGGCCGTTTTTGGCAAAATGTCAATAGCGCATATATTTGGAAACATAGGTACCTACCTACTTACTGTAAATACGTTAACATTTAATAAAAAACCTATTTTTTTCATGTCTGTACAAAAGTAAGTAATGTGGGGTGAGTTGTGCTATGCTATAAACGTAGGACTATTTTTTTCATTAAATGGTCAATGGTCAGGCCATATCGCGTTTGAATTATATTGTCCCGAGATTCCCCAAGAGTACATATTATTAAAGTGTAAAAAAAACAAGTAGCTTTCTTACGCTCCGTGACATCGTTTGCAATACCACCCTGTTTTACACCTATGACTATTGGGCCATAGCCTATCCATCCATAGGTTCGAATTTAACAATAAATGGAGATCCACTTATACTGGCTGTGATTCCGTGTGTCTTGGCTTTTGTATCTACCTTTATCAACACAAATGAATGAATATACAAACAAATAGACAAATCTTACATTTTTAAGTAGGTAGTTACAATTTCTCTGCGGTTTGCAAAATTCGCTTCGTCGCGTCGCGCCGCTCCGTCTGCATCGTACCTACACAGCCCTGCATGGCGGCCGATCGTAAAAGGCGGGCAGAGGTGATCCAGTCCAGTTCGGCATCAGCCAAGGTCGGGAGACGAGGCCGGTTCAGAGCCGCGGGCGCTTTCCACATACTCACTTGAGAGATTAGGTTTAATTGTTTGTGTGGGTTGTGCTTTACGATGGTTACGGTTCAGACGGAAAGCAATGTAATGGTAGGTAAATGGATATACATGTCAAATCAAGAGTTATCCTAAGGGTCGGTTAAAACAAAGCGTCAAACGCTCGTCGGAATATCGTATTTAGGATTTTACATGCACTAAATCCTTACTAATCCTTACTAATATTATAAATCCGAAGGTAACTCTGTCTGTCTGTCTGTTACGCTTTCGCGCATAGAGTACTGGACCGATTTAAATGAAATTTGGTACAGATATAGTCCAGAGCCTAGAAAAGGTTATAGGCTACTTTTTAACCGACTGCGCTATAAGGAAGTAATGTTTTACCCGTTAAACGTCTCTACGCGGACGAAGTCGCGGGCGGAAAGCTAGTCGTCTCTAAATGATATATTCAGATTGCTGTTACTTTCGAACACCTTACTACCTACTTCATATAAAGCATTGTTTTTTTGTAATCGTGCGGATATTTTATAAGGCTTTTTTTATTTAGGTAGCTTTTTCTTTCCCGATGATCGCGATTAGTATTTTAATATGCTTAACTATTTAGCGTTAAATACCGTTGTTGATTGATTTAGCCCACATTCGTCCCCACAGAGGGACTGGAGCATACTCTTCATTAGGACAATATGAATTAACTTTTCAAACCCGAAAATAACACCTTGCCTGATCTTTTAAAGCAGATTAGACCTAATCTGGACATAATTACCCTACCTTTTATTATAGGTCGGTATAACCCATGTAATACCTGATTGCAATTAGTTTGCACGGCACTTTACCTAATGATGACACAGTTCGATGTATTGGTTACGTTCCATGTTTATTTTAGATAAAAAATGTTAGGTGCAGTGTATGCCGATGATATCATGCGATTGTTTGTCTTAAATACATCGTACACACATTTGTTTAATCGTCAGTGGCTGTGATTAAATGACTGGAGTGATAAATAACAAACCATATTATCTAGATCTACTACCCGTATTGTTGCGCTTCGCTACGCCCATGAAACAATATATGATTATGAAGGACAAGCAAAAACTATTTGGAAACATAATCTCCATTGTAATGTCTTCCTAAAAATACTAGTCAGGTTTGTCTTCATTAGAATTTGTTAACGATACACCAGGACTATCATATTTTAGGGTGTATGCTAAATGCAATGTACCCTAAAATTAAATAGAAATTGTTGATATTTTACGTAGTTATTTATGCTATTTTCATAATCACCAGTGACCTAAAATAAATCATCTCAATAAATTATGAGCAATAAGTCTATATATGGCGGACAGTAATAATGATAAGTATCGACATTTCCTTGCCACACATTACATACATACTCAATTTAGCCCACATTACTATTTCAATGGCGTATAGGTACGCAAGGTCAGTCGCTCCTTGCGAGGCAATTTCCTTCTATGTCTAATGCGATAAGAACAACATGAAAAATAAAATAGTAGATCTTTCTTACTTTACATTAAAACTCTTTAAAAAAAGTCACACATACTAACTTTGATGATATTGGAGTGGCAAGGATCACGGTTCCATCTAGGGTTGCCAGGTGTTAGGATAAAGCAGGACATACGTAGGATTTTTGATGGCTTGTCCGGCCAAAATAAGCAGCATCCGGCCTGTTAGGATTTAGGTAGGATTTTCAATTTCGAAATTCGCGCGATGATTTTGCTTTTGTTTTATTAAAATGCAATCAGAAAATCCCGGATTTCCATTTTTTTAAGTAACACCAAAATTTTTCAAAAATGTGAGGCGTCCGGATTTTTCGACCGAATGTTAGGACAAAAAAAAATAGTTTTACCTACACTTTTAAATAAAAAATGGACAAAAAAAACGAGATGTCCGGATTTTTTACCCAAATGTCAGGACAAACTCACAGGTCTGTCCGGCTTTTGCGTCTGAGAACCTGGCAACCCTTCCATCTCAGCACAAGCTGAGTTACTTCCATTTGCTCACCCTATTATTTTTTTAATTTAAAGATGTTATTTAGGAAACCTATACAATAAGCCATAAGCTTCACCTTACTAATAATCCCTTTAACGTAAAACAGACCACAGATTTATTATTTCCTATAGGTAATAATAAGATCTTCACTTATAGTAAGTATGTATGCTTAGATCTTTAAAAAAAGATGCGTATGAGAGATTCAAGAGGAAGGTTATATTGTACATTACATACAATAATGTACAATATACCCGATGCGAAGCGAGGGCAGGTTGTTTAGTTTATAATCCTACTAATTTGATTCGCATAAGCGTAACAACAAAATGAAGAAGTGTGAAATCGATTAGGAAGTGGTAAATAGAGCTGCATTTTCTTATTGTTTTTCTATCTGCAAGAATCAATGTCGGTACAAAAACAAACTGATGCTCTTTGATTCAAGGTAGTGGAGTGGAAAAAAGCTAACTGTTTCTTTATGGTAGTTGTTTCATGGTCTCTGCGTGAGTTATGATGGCGAAGGTCCAAGTCATTGGGGTTTAGGTTTAGTATTTATAAACTGACCACAGGTAAACAATTCTAGGATTTATGATTTAACTTATTTCACAACGGTCCGGATGTTGATATACTTCAGACAACATCAATGGACATTTTTTTTTCAGACCTGACCTGTAGGAATCATATTTTAATATTTCATACTTTCGGTTGTTTTATGGTCTCTATTATAATATCTATAAGCAACGTAACATTGAATCAGACTCTAAATCTGTTAAATTTCTTCGGCCGATTTCCTAAGTTCTTCTCAGTCATTTGTTTTGAGGAGTGCGCGCGTATCTCAGTTCACTTTTTGCCGTCCGATCAAGATCCGATGTCATCACAAATCTTTCTCCCGATGGTGGTGGGTTTTTGTCGAGGGCATTCGACCGCGGTGACCATGGACCATAGTACACGTGCGAATAGTAAATTAGAATGTAAAATTATTGAAGTCTGTTATAAGCAATTACCATGGTGTGATTTCCTTATGAATTAATTTTAATGTGTTTTTCGAGAAGAGGCCAAAATAGTCCCTAAGTAAATAAAAAAACATGATGATGAACATATTTTTTTAAAATTCTTAAAACAGGATAAAAATATAATCGTTTACGGGAAAACTAATAATAATTTGTTTTAATTATGTGAATTTATTCAGTTTTTCTATTTCGCTGGTATTTATCCTCGCATGAACCACTTAGTTACTGAGTAATGTGCCTTATGGTCAAAGTTATTGTTGAGGAAGGTGGCTTATTTTTCCTCCTTGTACTATGTCGTAGCATTGCGTGAGGGCATGCCTGCAAAAGGTAACCAACCGATCAGATCTAACTGGGATTCATCCGAATAAAACTTATCTATATTTGTAGGATATGGTCAATAAATGAGCAATTGGTACTGCTGAATAAATGTATTGTTGATAAAGATTTTGATTTATGTACACATCAATCTTCTAAATGATTCATGACTCAAGCCATTTTAAAGTGACGTGAAGTGTTTAGTGCACGATGATGATAGCTTGTTAAAAAAATATGTTTTTGTTTTACACTATTATAATAGTATAGTAATATACTTTCGGTCGATAGCACGTTTCGAGATAATCGGACGAAAAAAAAATTCTAAAACATGTTTAAAGTGTAAGTCCTGATATGTCCGCGCATTCACCATCTCCTTGCGACCCTGTCCGTAGACCGGTTCCTCATCGCCCGTTGATGTATGCCCATGCCGAGTCGTTTCGCAATGTCTTGCATCACGTCGCGTCGGGACAACTCGGACAAATCCCCGATATAATCGCTCGATGATTGATCCCTCATTTCAGCTGATTTCTTACGCATGGCTGGTTTTTGTCGTCGGCTGCACTGCTAAGTGGCAAAACATAGAACGACACCATTTTCTCTAACGGGGGAATGGAATTTCTTAGCCCATTCTATTGTTTCCATCCAGTGAGATCACTAACTAATGCAGAGCATATTAATTAGGGAAATAAGTTCATAAATGTATGTTTTTACTGGCACTTCGCGCCAAAATATCTCCAATCTACGTGATCATGTGCCTACTGGTTACAATAAGTACTATTTATTATTAACCTACACGGGGTTAATAATAAATCTAGGATGGATATTTATCTTGATCCAAATGGTATGTTATATTATAACGATACTTTAAATCTCAAATGACCTAACCACCAAAACTCTACTTTTCATGAGAGCAGAAAAACAAAAAAAATGTTTTTTTAATTCATAACTTTATCAATTTTAATACAATGAAAATGATTTATACATCAAATTTCTTGGGAATTTTTGAGATAAAGGCTTCAGTAGGAACTCTTTAGTACCTAAAATAACATATTTGAGAAACTAGAAGTCGGTTACGACTTGTGAAAATATTACAAAAAGGCGTTTACGCCCATAAAAATCACGATTTTGAAGAGGTAGAAGGTCGTATCTCCAAATAAAAATGTTTTTGTGCTAGAAACTCTATACTAATATTATAAAGCTGAAGAGTTTGTTTGTTTGTTTGTTTGAACGCGCTAATCTCAGGAACTACTGGTTCGATTTGAAAAAATCTTTTTGCGTTGTATAGACCATTTATCGAGGAAGGTTTTAGGCTATATAACATCACGCTGCGACCAATAGGAGCAAAGAAACAATGGAAAATGTGTAAAAAACGGGGGAAACGCGAACGAAGTCGCTGGCACAGCTAGTTTAGTGAAAAGTATCTACATATTTACCTAGATTATGTGATTCTGAGAAATAAAAGAATCACGTTTCAATTAACAGAAAACTGAACACCTTCGTGAGTGTCAGTAATTACATAAACACGATGGCAGCCAGTCACCTGTATTGACAGCTAATTATAAAACAATGTAGCCAATGTAGGTAATCAATACTTTGGTTGTTGTTGCACTAGATACATCTACAGAGTCTAGACGATTTTCAGTCCCTTACATAGAGACCAAGCATTGATTATTTTGTTCTATTAACCAAATCGTTGTATTTGTTCACTCAACTAGAAAACTTTTGAGTACCTACCTATTACCAGATCAGTTGATGTATTGTTCGGATAAAAATAAATAGAGTAGCTATCTATTTGCAAATGATTCTTATTACTGTATCTTTGAATACCAGATTAGCAATTGATTTTTATATTTATCGGATATTGATCAGAGTTTAAAGTTTACGTCACCTCCACACCGCAAAATGAAGCGTGACAAAATTATAATAATTTGCAGAACCGCGTTCATGTATTTGAAGTTCTTAAATAACCAAAAACAGTTATACCTATTCTTGTTATATCCGTAACCTGTTTCTTTTAGGAAAGCTTGTGATATTTTTAGACGATAAACGATATCAAAGACCTTCTGTGTCATACATTGTATAAATTATGAATACTTCATATCCGTTTGCCGAATGCGATAGAGATTGCTAGTAGGTATATGCCCAATAATTGGTTGGACAAAATAAGGAATATCTAGAGCTAAAAATTGCATAAATGTTCTTCTAATCAGAATACTTGACGATTTTTAAATGTTGTTATTATTCATAAAAATATTTACGTTTTTTTATTTAACCCATGTCATCGCCCTTCTGGGCAAAGGTCTCCTCCAAACCCATTCATTACTTAAGTAATACTTAAGATAGCATTGTCTATTATTTTCGCGAACATTATACATTTGAAATAAAACTAATTTTAAGGATTAATCTTGCGTGCATTGTTATTTTAAACGTCATGTTATTTAGATACCAAACGTTACAGCAACTACGAGCGCATAATACACGTGAGTTTAATCCGTAAAATCATTTTTATTTCTATAACTGAAGATAATGTGACAGCCGTGACCGGAAAGTAATTGAATGTGTTACTTAAGTGCAATCCAGTTGACATAGAAGTTTGAAAGTAGTTTGTAGCCTCAGGGCTCAAGTAAATCATAGGTATGTAATGATTTGAGATTGTCTTACATATAATTTAAAAGTACTCATGTTTCTAAAGTTATGGTAGATTCAGACGTGAGAAGTGTCCACATCTAATGTAATTGCAAAGTAGTTTTAGTTGATGTCAGCTTTAATTGACTTAACCTGAATTTTACAAAGATGAATAAAAGTTGCTAACGGCAGGGCAATATTTCGTGTCCTTTTGGAATATTCGGGTCACATATCCTCTGTAATAAACCACACCAAATTATATAAGTAATATTGTTATAACAGAAATGATTTTCTTCCACAGCTGAACCCAGACGTGAACGCTTTCCAGCGTAAGTTCGTGAACGAAGTGCGACGATGCGACGAAATGGAGCGCAAGCTTCGATACATCGAGGCGGAGGTCCACAAAGATGGGGTCCACGTGCCCCAGGTCAAGGAGCCGCCCCGCGCGCCCAACCCCAGGGAGATCATCGACCTTGAGGTAAGCGGAACTGAACCTTAACTCACTCCAGTAGAAGTCAATACAGCATGGAGACATAGTCAAGGAGTCGCCGCGCGTCCTATACCAGAGAGATAGTCTACCTTGATAAGCGTGGAGGCAGCCCAGCGATGGCTAGGATCCATGTGTCCCTGGTAATCCTGTCCAGCAAGGTTCATAACAGTCTGGAAAAACGCTGCACTGCCATGAGCTGACCAGCCAACACCCTACAAATACTGTAACCATCACACCTTTGCTTTACGGAGCATTAGAACTAAAGATGTCGTATTTGGTCTATTGAAATTCGTTACACGAAAAAAGGAAGGAGGACCCCTTTTAAAAAAATCACGACGTATTTATCCAGATAAATAAAAATTTTATCAATTCTCCACAGGCACATTTGGAGAAGACAGAGAACGAGATTTTGGAGCTGTCCCACAACGCGGTGAACCTGAAACAGAACTACTTGGAGCTCACGGAGTTAAAACACGTCTTAGAGAAGACGGAGGCCTTCTTCCTCGCGCAGGAAGAGATCGGCATGGACTCCTTGACCAAGTAAGTAGTAAGATTGTGACCATGGTGATAATAACTGCATTTGGAAAAACAAAATTACTAAGAACAAAAATCAATCTACTGTAACTGTTTCTGTTCCTACTACTAGCCCGGCTTGTTATTTAGATTTTATAAATATTCAAAGTTATGACAATGTTAAAAAGAGTGAATCATGCTGTTTATTTCCTTAAGAATATTAATTGTGATAGTAGTGGCGGTGATATAAAAAGTGATTATGATAATATAAACAGTAGTAATGATATGGAGCATATAAATGGCAATTGTAACATGGAAGGTCATTTAGGTACTAAAGTTGGTGCTGTCATGGATATTTTAGGGGTGAGAGCCATCCGCTCCCCGCAAGCCCGGTGATGATGACAAGGCTCCTCCAAGCCATCATCGTTAGTCAGTTAGGAAAAAATGTTGTCATGGATACCGATTACGCTTTGGCCGACAGTCATGAAACTATGTTCCTCTGTCCCCAGGTCTCTGATATCGGACGAGACGGGCCAGCAGCAGGCGGCCCGCGGGCGGCTCGGGTTCGTGGCGGGCGTGGTGCAGCGCGAGCGCGTGCCCGCGTTCGAGCGCATGTTGTGGCGCATCTCGCGCGGGAACGTGTTCCTGCGCCGCGCCGACCTCGACAAGCCGCTTGAGGACCCTACCACGGTGAGGAAGACGATGGATGGGTAGAGTTTTATTGTAGATCCTTAAAAGCGCACTCTATCCTTCGCAGATACTAGGTCTACAAGCCGTCGCAGCCCGGATGAGACCCAACAGATGATTTATCGGGGTTCATCTTCTACACTGTTGTAATCTAGTGTTGTAGTTGGTGAAATTCATTCCCAAAAAGAGGAAGATCTTCTCATCCTCTGAATTATTCCCAAAATACATCTACTACTAGGATTACTGGTAGGTACCGTCTCACGTCAAAGTGATACTGATAATTCAAAAAGTATTCCTAGCGTCAAAAAAGTATCATCATAGTCTGATTTGTTCATGACTAGTGACCACGTTTCGGCATCTCATCTTTTGTGTGCCCATTTCACGTCTAAAGATCATTTTATGCCTGAGCTAGGCAAACTAGACTCAAATTTTCCATGACCTTTTCCAGGGCAACGAGATCTACAAGACAGTGTTCGTGGCGTTCTTCCAAGGCGAGCAGCTCAAGTCGCGCATCAAGAAGGTGTGCGCCGGGTTCCACGCGTCGCTGTACCCGTGCCCGCCGTCCAACGCCGAGCGACAGGACATGGTGAAGGGAGTCAGGACCCGTCTGGAGGACTTGAACATGGTGAGACTCGAGATATTTGTGTTCTAGGCAATTTTGTAATGCCCGACTTACTCGAGGTCGAGCAATTGAAAAGTTGACTACTTCTTATCAATGTATTAGCAATGACATAAAATACCACATCATTTTTAACATAAAGAACTTCACATTAGATAGAAACCATAACTAACCAATTCAAAATAGTTACCTAGAAATATAAATGTTTACCACAATGATTATCGCTGCTTGATACCTTTAATCAAACCGACCCTCTTTACAATTTTATATCGTACCTCTTAAGATATTGTTTTTGCTTGTTCTTACATCCCCATCCTGAGAGAATGCAAAGATGAAATTAGTTGCCACGCGGAGGAGTGAACGTTGGAATTGAATCTCTAACTACACAGTGAGTGAGCCTGCTACCCACACACATTCACCATCCCTTCTTTCCCAGGTGCTGAACCAAACCCGCGACCACCGCCAACGCGTGTTAGTGAGCGTGGCTAAGGAACTGCCGAGCTGGTCCATCATGGTGCGCAAGATGAAGGCCATCTACCACACCCTGAACCTGTTCAACATGGACGTCACGAAGAAATGCCTCATCGGCGAGTGCTGGGTGCCCACCGCTGACTTGCCCAATGTGCAGAAGGCTTTGGCCGATGGATCGGTGAGTTTTTACATTGAATTTAACGGACAACGCATACTATGGCGGGGTTGACTTTCCTATGCTATATTAACATTTCTTTTTTCTAAAAGTGACACAATGACGATTTAAATTTAAGAAGTAGCTTTAAATTAGTTCCAATGAATTTTCAACCTGTATAAAAGTGGGCTGGCTTATTCCGTCTAGTTAGTTAGACTAGGAGGGATAAGCCAGCTAGTGGCTGTAATTTTTTGTTCAGGAGTTTAAAATTTGCATCATGTCACAAATCACGAAGTTTTTGTTGGAATGCATGAGTTAGAATAAGTTGTGAACCTTAGCCGCTTTACCGCTCTTACGCGCTCGTTGCTTTTGATCTCGTTTGAAACTCGTACTGAGCACTATTTCCCGTTTCAGAACGCATGCGGCAGCTCGATCCCGTCGTTCCTGAACTGCATCGAGACAGACGAGGAGCCGCCGACGTTCAACCGCACCAACCGGTTCACGCGGGGCTTCCAGGCCCTCATCGACTCCTACGGTGTCGCCTCCTACCGGGAGTGCAACCCTGGTACGTTGTGCTGCATGATTGGATATGCGAAGATTGTAGCGCCTCTAGCCGCGAAATTTAAAGTTGTCTAAAAACGACGTGTAGAGGTTCTTCTCTAGCAGAGTTCAATCATAGACGGTTGATTAGGAATGTTTTTATTTGAAATAAGGTTTTCAACAACTTTGAACAGTTTTCAATACAATATCCGGCGAAATAATGATTTACATTTCATTTTCAAAGTGTCGGCACTCAGTGCCGTAGCGTGACGCTTCAAAACCAACCTTCAGCTTTCTTTGAACAGTTTTCGATACAATATCCACGCGAAAGAATGATTTACATTTCATTTTCAAAGTGTCGGTACTCAGTGTCGTAGCGTGAGGCTTCAAAACCAATTAGGTACCTATGTTAATTATTGTTTGATGATCCCAGGAACTGCAGTAGATTTGGAGTTTCTTAATTTCAATTTAACGACACGGACTTTTCCGTAATGTTCATTTTGTAATCCAACTGAATCTGATTCCAAATACACGTTATAATGACTATTTAAAAAATAACTCGCATTTATCTATTTGAATTTTCTTTTTTAAAATCATCAGTGAAGAGTGATTGACTAAAGCATTATCGCCCTTATTTAGTGTAGGCTCTATCTTCCCGATAGAGGTATCCCCAAATGAGGTAATTTAGATAACTAATATCATTAACATTAACATATCAATGTCATTTTCTTTCCAGCCCTATACACCATCATCACATTCCCGTTCCTCTTCGCGGTGATGTTCGGCGATCTCGGCCACGGCTTCATCATGGCTCTCTTCGGCTTCTGGATGGTAGTCAAGGAGGTTTCCCTCGGCGCGAAGAAATCCAACAACGAGATATGGAACATCTTCTTCGCCGGTCGCTACATCATCCTCCTCATGGGCTGCTTCTCTATGTACACCGGTCTGGTGTACAACGACTTGTTCTCCAAATCCATGAATATCTTCGGGTCCAGGTGGACGGTGCCGTACGATAACTCCACTTTGGAGCACAACGCTGCACTCACTCTGAACCCTAAGGAGGCGTATTTGAACACACCTTACTTCATCGGTATCGACCCCATTTGGCAGGTAATTCAATGTTTTGTTACTACCATATTTTAACCTTTACTATAAAAATTGCAATGGAAAACTAGTAAATGCGTTCATAAGTCTCCACATGAACAGTAACGGGCATATTTTTTTTTATATTACTAAGGTATGCACATTTATGTTTCCAGACGGCTGACAACAAAATCATCTTCTTGAACTCTTACAAAATGAAGCTCTCCATCATCTTTGGCGTGGTGCACATGATCTTCGGTGTCTGCATGAGCGTGGTGAATTACAAGTATGTTTATAAGCTGCTATGTCAAATTCCATGAAACATTTTTAATCACTATTATAATAGGTACAGGTAGATAACTAGATATTATACTATTATGATTTATGATTATCATAATGCTGCCCTATACATACAATAACAAGTTTATCTGCTCCTCAATATAAACAAATACAGCTCTTGTGTACAAAGCATTATACTCTTATTACAATGATGTAAATTCTCACTATACAAAACCTAATTGCTTATCTATAGTCTTTGCTGTGGCTGCGGAAAAATGAGACAAGTAATAATGCCACACCCTCCTCATCTGTAAATGGCACGAATTGTTTCATGGACAATGTTAATTACACCACTAATCTACGCACTTGCTCCTTTATACACTCTATGGTTTAAAACCAAATTGTTTCTGCCCTCAGCTTCTTCAAGCGCCGCTACTCCATCTTCCTGGAGTTCATCCCCCAGGTGGTGTTCCTTTGCCTGCTCTTCTTGTACATGGTGTTCATGATGTTCTTCAAATGGGTCTCCTACAGCACCACTGCTGAGGGTATGTATTGTGTTTGATTTATCGATATATGTTTTACTCGTATGTGCCAGAAGGTATTTATGTATATTTTGAGCTATTAACGCGAAAATTAAAAAATAAACTTTTTACAATGTGTCTATTTTGTATTAATAGTGCAAGTAATCAGAACCACCATCATTAAAGTGTATAGCCAAAGTAAAAGTTTAGCAGCTTTAGTTACATAATTATACTCTCTTACTCTGCTTAAGTATCAGTAATATTAGTTTCATGACAAAAACGAATTAACTAACACAAAATTTGAGATATAGCTTCTTTATTAACCTTAAATAATTTCAAATATCTCCTGATCTAAACCTTAGTTCTTGGACTTTAGACCTTGACAAACGAGAAAAAAAAAATTATGTTAATAATTCTCCCTTTCCAGACGAAGCCTACAAACAGGGCTGCGCACCGTCCGTGCTGATCCTGTTCATCAACATGATGCTGTTCTCCAGCCAGGAGCCGGAGGCGGGCTGCAAGGAGTTCATGTTCGAGGGCCAGGGCCAGATCCAGCGCGTCTTCGTACTCATCGCGCTCTGCTGCATCCCGTGGATGCTGCTCGGCAAGCCGCTGTACCTGCTGTCCGTTAGCAAGAAGAAGAACCACGCTAAGGTTGGTCACTTTTATTGTGTATTACTAATACACTTATACAGCCACGGGTGAAGCTGCCGTGATATACCTCGAGATGCTACATAAATCATCTATTATTAGTGGAGCGCCTTAAGGTTTATACCTCGGAATCCAGGGCCAGTCGATGAATCTTTATATCAAGTTTTGAAATGTGTTTAGAATAGTATATAAAAAAATGTTAAAAAAAATATTTTGTGCGATCTCAATTTTTTTTTATTATTATAAATAATTAATTTTTTTTGGAATTTTCATTCATTTATATTAGTTAAACGTTATATTTTAAAAAGAAGAATTATTATAAACTTGATCGTGGGTCACAAGGGACTGCAGGGGAGGGAAATAGAGTGGATAACAGCAGCTGTTGGGTGCTGTTAGCGCAATGAAACTTAAATTAAACAAAAAAAATATGACAACCAAATGTTGCATATGAGTGTTCCTATATTATAATAAGGTTTGTTAACAAACTCATTAACTTTAGAAATAATAAAATGTCCAAATAATACTTCGTAATCGAATGGCTAATTTTATGATTTTTCCACCTCTCTGTCTTTGAAGTCCGATTTCAGAAAAAGTAGCCCATTGGGTACCAATTTTTATTAATGATTATGACAGCTGAGCGTCTGGCGCAGTTTTTAAAGTTACTTAGAAGCCACGCAACTACCTCCTAATATTCTCAATTTAAAGTTGAAATTGTAAGACATTATTTACAGAACGTAATTTTTCAGTCTGTACCATCATTTTGAGATCTTCCATATTAGTTATGGAGACAAATATTTTAGGCATTAAAGGAAAACTCATGAAAATTGATATGCAAAAAGTATTTCTCAAAAAAGTCAAATATTTTTTCCTTTAGAATATTTTTAGTCGGTTAGGTCAATTATTCTCAAAAGTTTCGAAAAACAATCATAACTCGAAAACTATAAAAAATCGCAGAACATACATGGGGGTGTTTCGGATGCCCCACGAGGTTTTCTATCTCAGGACTTTCGCTTGACACTACTTTTTGGGACACCCTGTATAGTTAATGGTAAAATTATTTTTGTAAATCATTATTTTTTGTAAAAATTTAATAAATTAACATTGAAATTACTCAGCAAACATAAATTATCACATATACAATTGAAATTTCTACTATAAAAAATTTGTTCCCCCTTCCGCCTCTCATTTTTCAGAAAATTGTTTTTTTTTTGTAAACGAGATCGGCCATTTTTTTTTTTTAACTTTTTTCTTTCAGGTTTTAATAATGCAATCAAGCACTTCCTATACACATGCATTGACTGGCCCTGGATTCCGAGCTTTTACCATTTTCATGTTTTACGGAACTCCACTATATAGATGATGATTGATTAGCAAAAAAATATCTCAGGTATTTTTCTTGGCTTCACATTAAATTCACAATTTAATGAAACGTAGATATCAATTACAAACTTAAATGTGAATACAAATAATTCCACAGTGACACCTGATGCACTAGACAACAAGATAATTAAAAAAAAGGCTTGCTCACAATTTCAAATAACATTCAGTGTTTTCTTAAGGAATAATACTATTTATGTTGCATTGCTGGCGTCTATAACTTAGAATTTACCAGAGTAACTATCGTCCTTTCTTACGACGTTATAAAGAGATTTTGCACGCATGCACGTCTAAGGCATTTTAGTAAGGCACGATTTCGAATCCCCGCAGAAAAACAAACAAATACTCCGATTTAAAATATATTCAAACTCTCAACCAACCTTCAGAACATGCCTAACAACAAAAATTCCAATTTACAGCCCGAACACACCAACGGCACAGTGAACCAAGGCATCGAGATGCAAGAGCAGACGGACATCGACGGGCCGGCCAAGCCGGACAGCAAGGCGCCGGCGCCGGTCTCTCACGAGGACGAGCCGTTCAGCGAGATCATGATCCACCAGGCCATACACACCATCGAGTACGTGCTGAGCACCATCTCGCACACCGCCAGCTACCTGCGGCTGTGGGCGCTGTCGCTCGCTCACGCAGGTAAATCACTCTTATATGGGTACTATTGGTTTTATTTCTTGGACGATTTAGTTGGTAATAAGTATAATAGTATTTGAACGTCAAAAGTCTAAAATCTAAAGTAATAATTTCTTACGATTACTTTGGTATAATGATGCCGAAATGCAATGAAACTTACATTTCCAATATATTGCGTAGACTATAAGGATATAATCACCGTTCTGACTAAAACTCTCATGCTGCCAAACTGAAGAAGGTAGGCCTAGAGATATTTCCGGTAAATTTCGCGGTCTGATCTCGGACCGCAAATATTACCGTTGTAAGTACCGACTCCTGGCCCAGAGCCCAGCGCCACATTTTTACCGACTGTTATACAGTCAAATGTTTTGCGCAACAACGACTTCACTAGTTAGAAGTCACAGGCAGAAACTGACCACTGATATGCTCTCTCTACCCTTCAGAGTTGTCCGAGGTGCTATGGAACATGGTGTTGACCATGGGCCTCAAAGACCACAGCTACGTGGGCGCGATCAAGCTGTACGTGGCGTTCTGCTTCTGGGCGCTGTTCACGCTCGCCATCCTCGTCATGATGGAGGGGCTCTCCGCGTTCCTCCACACCCTGCGTTTGCACTGGTAAGAGTTACTTCAACTATTTATTTTTCTTTAGCCTTTTCTGTCACCTTCTGTGAGTATATTCCCACTTTTTCTAACAAGCACATACTTACATTCCACTGCAGGACATTTAGATCCCACTAGTGTAGAAGAGTCTAACTGCTGGTAAAGGATAGACTTGTTTAATAGGAATAGGGATGATGCCTAAAGTATTTGGATTAATTACCATTACCAGAACGACCTCCAAAAGTAGACGAAGCGACAGCATTTTAACTTTTTGTAAAGAAATAAATAAAATTTTGATATTTTCATTTTTGATTTTGATTTTGTGGCAATGTCTACCAGTATTTAAGCTACCAGTATTAAGCTGTCCAGCGGATAATTAATATTATGTGCTTACGCACTAGTGCATTATTATCGCCTGTTATTCATTGTTTCCTCCATCGTTGTCAACAACTTTTTTCTTTTTACTAGCTAGCTAATCAATCAATGCTATAATATGTTCATCTAATTTTTCTAGGGTGGAGTTCATGAGCAAATTCTACGCGGGTCTCGGCTACATCTTCCAGCCGTTCTGCTTCAAGACCATTCTAGAACAGGACGAAAAAGAGGAATAGATGGGTCACCAACCATCACCATTTAGAAGACGAGGCGATTGATCAATCATAATAGATTAGATGTGCTGATAAGATTAAATGATGAAACACGACTCGAACAAGCATTGAACGTTCCGCATGGACAAACATTGATCAATCGTAGAAACGTATTGTAGTTTTAGCTAACAGTATTCGAATAAATTGTAACGTTTACAGTTTTGCAAGGTCACAAATGAGTTAAAAATATATTTATGCATGTTAAGCTGTTGTTTTATTGGAATAACAAATCCATTTTGTGGTTCTAGATATTTATTAATAATATTATGTACTTTTCAATAAACATCACGATCTAAATGCTAAAGTAATTTGTAGTAATAAAAATTTAACAAATCATTTAGGTAAGTAAGCCTCTGCGGTCAGTTAGAAGCGGACGTGTTGACAATTTTTAGTAAATTTTAATAAAATAACGTAAACCAAAAGTGACTCGTAATTGGTTACAGTTATAGTCATATTTACAGTGCAATGTGAATATCGCATAAGACATTACGGAGTGAATAAGGATACGGCAAAGCTTGTCGCGCGAGTAAACCCCCCCCGCATACCTCAAGTGTGAACAGTGCTGCTGCATTTTTTGACTCGCTCGCACCCACACTA
Organism: Maruca vitrata; assembly: GCA_039566165.1. Taxonomy (NCBI): domain Eukaryota; kingdom Metazoa; phylum Arthropoda; class Insecta; order Lepidoptera; family Crambidae; genus Maruca; species Maruca vitrata. Next base: position 5,723,051 of record CM076919.1, read on the forward strand.
GCAATGAGCACGCAGAGAACACCGCCCCGAGACACACTGACGAGCGCCAGCGGGAGCGGCAGCGGATCCGTGCCTAACCCAACTTCATCAGATTATGATGAAGCCTTTATCAACATGAGAAAGCGAAAGCAACGCCCTGAAGAACAGGAGCTTAAGACGGAGCTTGCAAAATTTCGTGCTGAGATACTGAGCTGTTTGGAAACATTAGGAAAAACCCAAAGTCAACAACTAAACAACATATATGAAGAAATATCAGAGATTAAAACCGAAATTAGGACGATCAAAGCAAGCACCGAACACTTCACGCTAAGATTCGAGCAAATAGACAGTGAAATAGAAACTCTAAAAACCAGCTACAATACAACACAGGATAAAATCAAGAACATTGAAGTGGAAATATCACATATTAAAAACATGCAGCCCGCGGGAGCGTCTATATCAAAATCGCCAGTCGCCACGCACGAAGACCTCATCCTAGAACTAAAAGATCGCTGCGAGCGCGAAAAGAACGTCGTTATTGTGGGCATACCCGAACTTAATGATAAAAATTCTAATACAAGAAAGAGACACGACGAAGACCAAATAATAAAACTGATAACATTGATAGACGTTGCCTGCCCTAAACCAATAAAAACAATAAGGTTGGGTAAATATATCCCAAATAAAAGCCGGCCAATTAAGGTATAAGTTTTTGCAACAATGAAACTCCCAAGCTTCTTCTACGCAATAAAGCAAAACTACCCGAAAATACAAACATATACTCGGATAGGACTCCGACGCAGAAATTGTACCTAAAATCATTACAAGAAGAGCTTAAAAGCGTATGCAAAACGGCGAGAAAAACTTAATAATTAAATATTTAAAAGGTGTTCCTAAAATTGTCACGGAAAAAATCGACCAAAAAAACTATTAAGCTCACAAGTAGAAAATGTAAGACACACGTATAAAACCAAACTGTGCCATCAAATCGTAAAAAAATACGAGGAAATACCGCTACACCCATCATCCATAAGATTTCTGTACGCAAACTTACGGAGCATCAGAAAACCCGGAACATTCGATGAAATCAAGTGCTTATTACAAACAATACGTTCAACTACTCATGTGTTAGTTTTCACCGAAACATGGATTAGATCGGATGATGACGCAAAACTATATCAGTTACCGAATTACAACCACGTATATAATTACAGGCAAAATAGTAGAGGAGGTGGCGTGTCCATTTTCATCCACAAGAGTATAAACTTTGATATTACTGAAGATCTTGTTAAAAATGGAAATCACTACCTGTGGATCAGCGTGGATAAATTATCACTAAATATAGGCGCAATTTATAAACCTGGGGACACAAACCTAAAAGATTTTTTGGAGTTATTCTCTTCGCAATTAGATCATCGAGAGAGATCAATCGTATTTGGTGATTTTAACATCGACCTGCTGAGTGAGGAAACGTACGTAAAGAAATATAAAAATGAAATAAGCGAGGCTGGATATGAAATATTAAACAAGATAAATAAACAATACAGTACTCGGGAGACTAGCTCAACAAACACTATATTAGATCATGTGTACACAAACATTAACAACCATGCATTCAGTGTCTCGATAGTGGACTCATCGCTATCAGACCACAAACAGCTATATGCCGAAATTGGAGGTTTACCGCATGTGATAAATAAAAAAATACAATACCAGACATTAGATTACGAGAAGCTGTACAATAACACACTGAAAGTTTTGAGCTGTGATCCGGAAAATAACGACTATTGTAAATTGGAAAGTACTATAAAAGAACAGATATGTAACAGTAAATTGACTAAGACTAAAATTAACAACCCACCAAAATGCGATTGGATAAATAAAGATATTATTGAGTCAATAAACTTACGAAATGATCTATGGAGGCAAACAAAAATGAACCCTAATGATACCTACACACAGGATAAATTCGAGGAGCAGCGCAAAAAAGTGAAGTTAACCGTCAAAAACCAGAAAAAAATATTATTATAATTTATTTGCGAAGTATCACAATCAGCCAAAAAAACTATGGAATGTAATAAATAGCTTAGCGTTAAATAAATTCAAAGAAAGCAGTGCTCCACCGAATTTAGTGTCGGACTCCAAAAAAATAACAGAAGGTAACGAAATTTGCAATATTTTTAATGATTTTTTCTCGTCAATAGGGTCGGATTTAGCTAATCAAATCTCAAGTAAATATCATAAGGAAGACGGAAACATTTTGATGTACGATAGCAATTTCTCACATAATACAGTTTTTAGTCAATTTACACCCTGTAATACACAGGAACTATCAAACATTATTGACGATTTGAATAGTAATTCAAGCACCGGTCTAGACGAAATCAGCACTAAAGCGATAAAATGTTTAAAAACTATACTAATTAATAGGTTAAAAAACTGTATAAATGAGTGCCTATCCCGCGGCATATTTCCGAATACTTTGAAGGTGGCTAGAGTTACACCTATATATAAATCGGGCAGCAAGTCGGACCCGGGTAACTATAGACCTGTATCGGTATTACCTATAATATCGAAAATATTTGAACGTATTTTATATGACCGTTTGATAACATATTTACGAGATAAGAACTTTCTTAACGACCGGCAGTACGGCTTCCGCGCCAAATCGAGTACTCTCACCGCGGCCACTGATTTGATCACAAAATTAAAATAAACATAGATCAAAAACATCGTCTTGGGAATATTTATTGATTTAAAAAAGCGTTCGATACTGTCAGTCATCATAAGCTTCTAAGAAAGTTATCAAATATAGGAATAACAAATACAGCTCTCAATATGTTCAAATCTTATTTAGAAAATAGAAGTCAAGTGGTCAAAATAGATAATTTCACCAGTTCAAAGCAAATTGTATCATATGGCATAGCACAAGGTTCCAAAATTGGGGCGTTGATGTTTTTTAATCTACATAAATAATATTGATAAAATTGGATTGACGGGACACCTAACATTGTATGCGGATGATACCTGTCTGTTCTATTTCGGCACATGCATTAATACTATTTTTTAGTAACGCTCAAAAAGACCTCGACGTCTTAAACGAATGGTTCAAGTATAATCTACTTACAGTAAACGCATCGAAAACATCATTTATGATTTTAGCCGCAAAAAATAAACCTATCTTACAGTACCCTAACCTTACAATTAACAATGAAATAATACGCCGCTCACGTCAAGAAAAATATTTAGGACTGAGAATTGATGATAAACTAACATGGTCATCGCACATTGCTTACCTCAAATCGAAATTAACTACATTACTAGGAGCATTACGTAAAGTATCGAACTGCATACCCAATCGAGTAAGGACTATCATTTATAACTCTTTAGTAAAAGCACAATTAGAATACTTAGTTGAAATATGGGGTTCGGCGGCCGCGTCTCACTTACATTCACTACAGAGGATACAAAATAAAATTATCAAAGTGTTATACCACTATCCCTACCGAACGCCAACAGAACAACTGTACAAAAAAACCGAAGTCTTAAATATCAAGCAACTATACGCTTATGGCACTTGTATGCTGATTCAAAAAATTATAAATGGTTCACTTCAAACAAATATACAATTCAGCAAAAAATCTTCAAACCATCAACTTCGAAATAAAAATCAATTAAAATTAATAAGTCCGAGGACACAATACGGAAAGAGCACGATACTATTCGAGGGAGCACGGCTGTATAACGCTTTACCTAACAATATTAAAGAATGTGACACTGTACCTAAATTTAAAAATCTACTTAAAACACACGTCACTAAACTGTAAATAAAAAATGGTTTTGTGTGGCCTTAGAGGCAAGACTTTATTATGTACTTAATTAAGAATTGTATTTTATATCTCATTGTAAATGAACTGTATGTTTGTATGAGAAATAAATTTCTTTAAACCGAAGTACTAACATATAGACAGAACAAAACTTCAGATATAGATAATTCGTATGAATTTTTCGATAGATTATATTATTGACAGGCAGTTCTAAGGACTTATAACATAAGAATATATTGTACCCACAGAGAGGGTACATAGAAGAGATTGTCCAATTTTTTGCGCACTGTGAATAGTAATTACAACAACTGTTTGTACTTGCTCCTAGTAACAGAAATAAGGGTTCAAAAACTTACAACACCCCGTTGTTTTTGCGTCAGGATTAAAAACGAGAAATGTGTTGGACATATAATACGCATGTGCCTACTGAGTCTCGACCCTTGATCCTCGCAGTCTCGATCTTCCATCGTATCCGTAGTGTCTAGGTCCCTTTCTTGAGTTGCCGGGCGATAGCTGGCGCGAGCGCAGAGCCCACGCTAGATTCTGACGTCATCACGTCACCATTTTCAGTGGGCGTGGCCTACTAGTTTAGTGTAATACTTCATACCGTATGAGGAAGTGAGATTCGAGAATTTGAACAATTTTTTTCCTAACTGACATATGATGACGGATTAGAGTAGCCTCGTCATCATCAGCAAACTTGCGGGGGAGCTGATGGATGAATTTGAACCACGTCATTATGTTAACATAGCTAGTGAACATGGCCTTATCTGTCTGTCTGTCGTCAGGGCTACGAGATTACATTTTTTTCATAATGTTGTGTCCGTGAAAAGTGTCTTACTTCCTCAATCCTAGGCATAATAGTGAAGGTACCCTCACCCTAAGTCCTAAGGCCAGCTTTAGCCTTATCCAGGATCTCCTTCCTAAGCTTGGGCTGGTCGGGTCTCGCAGCAAGGAGTCGGCGGCACACAGCGAGCGCGGGCGCGTGTTGTCGCAGGCGCAGGCGCGCGTGCGCGAGCGCCCAGCCCACGGTCAGAGAGCTGCGGCCCGTGTGCTCCCACGCGTGGGCGTAGTTCGTCGCCGCTTGCTTGTAGTTCTGCTCCTTGTCCGCTAGTTGACCTGCGATTTGTGAGTTAGGAAGTGACGCTGTACTTGTACAGTCATGAGCACTATAGCAATAAAATAAGAACAAACATGTACATATTTCCATTTTATGGCAAGTCGCGTGCTTAACTACGAATATGGCTGACTCTGGGGCCCAAGTTAGTCAAATTGTACCCTAAAGTCACTGAATTGGCATAAGCTTATATCAATGGTACATAATTATTTTTCAACGGCAAAGCAGTTTACTTACATTTATCTACCTGTTGAAAAGTGAAACCTGATTGATTTTCAATTTGCAATTAAATTATGAATGTTAGTAATGTATAAAGAAATCAATCTGCATCATTTCGAACCATTCGAAGCGACACATTGGTATATAGGTCTACAACACTTATATTCCATATGATGATATATCAGTATAAGCCCAGGATTTAAAAATGAATGCAAATAAAATTACCTAAATATTGATAAGCCGGCGCGCACGAGTTATTGTGCGTGAGAACTTTGGTCAGCAACTCTTTAGCCGCGTCCAGTCTTCCCGAACTGATCTGGCTCTCTGCCACTTCCAACCAGCATCTAAAAAATTAAAGATTCTAGCAAATAGTACTCAACTCTAGTTCCTAATTTAACTGTTTAATATTAAGTAACCTTCTAATCTATTGCAGCTTCGAAATATTGTAACAATAAATTAGAGGATAGTCACTCATCGTAACGCAAAATTGACAATTTCGCGTTGTTTCATTACTATGTTTGCATCATCGTTTCTTTACTCGATTTAACCATTTAATGAGTTGAATAATGAAGACTCACCTTTCTAAGCCATCAGCGTTCTCTGGCGTCCATGGGATCGAAGAGATCGTGCGTTTGAGAATGTTCTTGGCTCGGGTGGGTTGCTTTATTATGTTATATCTAAAAAGTAATTATTGAGTCAGTTAACTCGATGAATTTGGCTGTTAGAGCAAGATACGAGCGTATAAAGTATTTTTATCTAGCTGAATTGTTTGCAAACGATAACTGTATCGTTTGCAAATAACTGGTTAACTGAAATCACAAAAAAGTAGATATTTAATCTGTCTAGTGAACGCTTAAAGTATGTTCAATATTACACTTTATAGGTCTACACGTGATATTAGGAGTAGCTATGTATTTGCTTAGTGTAATGGAACGCACTAAAATCTTGCTTAACGAATGTGTTGTTCTTGCTTAACTTAAATAAATAAATTGCAGCTAATTACAATACCACTCACGCAGTAGCAATAGCCAGTATCAAATAGGGGTCGTCCTGGTGCGTCTCATCGGTAGCCAAAGGCAACAGTTCCTGCAACACTCGTTCGGCCGGCTGCTTCTGCCTTGTAGCCAACTGCAGGAGCGCTTGAAGCGGCTTCCGGTCAGAGGGAGCCACTTCTACTAGTAGTTTCTCTGCTGTACGCAGCGCTAGCAGTCTTGTGTCACTGTGAAAATGAGGTTTCCTCTTGTGGTATATCGGTGTGGCTCCGCTTATGTTTTAAAAGGGCATGTACAAGAGGCAAGGCAAGTACAAGGTGCAAGGCGGGAGGTGATAAGACCATAGCATAAAAAATGTAGATAAATATATGAGTAAGTTAATCGTTTAAATGATATTGAGAATTGTAAGTGGACAAAGTACACGGCATCATTTTGGTTATATGCGACTGGCGATTACCTAATGGGAGAAGGAGCTTTTCTAGACTCGAGTTTCCGACGTTTTATGGGAGTGCTTACGTCCTTTGAATAAAGTGTCGAAAGAACAGGAGGGAAGACGTTTTTTTTTGAAGGTGGTTAAAAAAACACCCAAATCGGTTCACCCAGGCGAAAGTTATGAATGAGGTAAAAAACATGAAAATAAATACAGACGAATTGAGAACCTCCTTTTTGAAGTCCGGAGCTCCCGGAGTCCCGTGGAGCTTCCTAGAACTCCTAGAAGTCCAGTCTATTAAATTTTCATGCTCACGGCTCATCGGCAGCGTCTCCCCCATCGGGAGCCCTATGCTCCAAGCACAGCAGCACCATGCGCTTGGCGGCGCGCTCGCCCCAGGCGGAGCGGCGCGCGCGGTTCAGCTGCCGCAGCGCCGCGTTCGCCTTGTTCGACAGCAGCGAGTACAGGCCCGAGCAGTAGTGGTAGCCTAGGGGGAAAAAAGTTGTGGTAGGTTTATTTACTTATTTAGGAAACCAACTGCTTTTGCTGTAAATGTAAACCATTAAAATTATATTGTAAGACCATCGGGCGCCAAGACTCATTTTGAGTCGATGCGCCATTTTAATTAGTCAGCAGACAGTTCAATAGGTACTTACTAATATGTCATAGATTGGCTATATCGATACCTTAAATCTCAAATGGCGTAACCACCAAAACGCAACTTTTCAGGAGAGCAAAAAAACGAAAAAAAAATGATTGTTTTTTATATAACTTTGTCAATTTTAATGCAGTGAAAATGTTTTATACATCAAATTTCTTAGAATTTTGAGATCAAGGCTTCAGTAAGAACTCTTTGCACCTAAATCTTATATTTAGCAAACTAGAAGTCGGTTACGCCAGTGAAAATATTACGAAAAGGCGTTTACGCCTCATAAAAAAACATGATTTTTAAGAGGTGAAGGTCGTATCTCCCGAAAGTAATTGTCTTTTGTGCTTTAAAATAACTAAATAATGAAAGAAAACGTAAAATTTTCACTCTGTATTACGCTTTTTACAAAGTTACGCCATATGTCACGTTTTCATAGTGATGTAATGGTTAATACTCACCTTGTAAGTTTTATAAAAGGATGAAGAATTTTTGTACATGGGAAATTTCACTTATAGTTATACGTAATTCGATTAATTTTGTCATTCGTAACCCCTGCTGCTGTATATTCACCATACATTTATCTATGTATTTAGCCATTTGCGTACTTGTGCGCATAGATTACGTTTCTCCGTGTATTTATTATTTTTTGTGACCGTTACGTTGATTTTGGCGCGTTATTGGTCTTTGATTCTGATTTGTGTTTGGACATTGATTTAAAATGCCGGATCAAGGAAAAGCAATAAATAGCCAATGTCTCCGCAATCTTAATCCCCCTGCGCAACAATAATAATGACAATCATGTGTTCAGCGATTTTGGGTGTAAACGCCTTTCTTTTGTATTGCAATTTCGAATAATAGCGTGTCTTACGAGTTACGCCGGCAAATTATGTCCCTTACACCCTTTTGTTTTGACACTTTTTTTCACGTCACAATAATTTTTAGGGGCGTAACCACCAAGTAAATTATACTAAGCCTTTTACGACCTGTTTACCTTATGAAAAGTGTTCAAATCTATAAAAAAACATTGGGTCGTAATAACCTTTTTTTTTGCGAATTTGAGGATTTTAAATATACAGATCGATAGAGAAAAAAAAACTGAATAAAACTGCATTAAAAAGTCATTTTGACCAAATTGGTGGTTACGCCATTTGAGATTTAAGGTAGCGATATGGTCTATTCAAATTTGTCATCATGGCCGGGATCGGTCAGACATCTTTAGGTGGGGTTTCGTGCTACGAGACTGGAGACCGCGACCGTCATTTGGCAACAGCTTCTATCTCCTGTCTCGGTGTCGTTTGCGATGTCTCACGTATATTGCATAACGGAAATTGTCACTTGCAATCTCCTGTCCAGTACCTGCGCGAGCGCCACCCAGCTGCGCGGCCGAGCAGACACCATCTGCGACCGGCTGCACCTGAGCCAGGTCTCTAGTTCAGTACCTGGGTCACTAGAGTCCCCCGCGGCTAGGAGCGCGGGCTGCGACCGGCTGCACCTGAGCCAGGTCTCTAGTACAGTACCTGGGTCACTAGAGTCCCCCGCGGCTAGGAGCGCGGGCTGCGACCGGCTGCACCTGAGCCAGGTCTCTAGTACAGTACCTGGGTCACTAGAGTCCCCCGCGGCTAGGAGCGCGGGCTGCGACCGGCTGCACCTGAGCCAGGTCTCTAGTACAGTACCTGGGTCACTAGAGTCCCCCGCGGCTAGGAGCGCGGGCTGCGACCGGCTGCACCTGAGCCAGGTCTCTAGTACAGTACCTGGGTCACTAGAGTCCCCCGCGGCTAGGAGCGCGGGCTGCGACCGGCTGCACCTGAGCCAGGTCTCTAGTACAGTACCTGGGTCACTAGAGTCCCCCGCGGCTAGGAGCGCGGGCTGCGACCGGCTGCACCTGAGCCAGGTCTCTAGTACAGTACCTGGGTCACTAGAGTCCCCCGCGGCTAGGAGCGCGGGCTGCGACCGGCTGCACCTGAGCCAGGTCTCTAGTACAGTACCTGGGTCACTAGAGTCCCCCGCGGCTAGGAGCGCGGGCTGCGACCGGCTGCACCTGAGCCAGGTCTCTAGTACAGTACCTGGGTCACTAGAGTCCCCCGCGGCTAGGAGCGCGGGCTGCGACCGGCTGCACCTGAGCCAGGTCTCTAGTACAGTACCTGGGTCACTAGAGTCCCCCGCGGCTAGGAGCGCGGGCTGCGACCGGCTGCACCTGAGCCAGGTCTCTAGTACAGTACCTGGGTCACTAGAGTCCCCCGCGGCTAGGAGCGCGGGCTGCGACCGGCTGCACCTGAGCCAGGTCTCTAGTACAGTACCTGGGTCACTAGAGTCCCCGCGGCTAGGAGCGCGGGCTGCGACCGGCTGCACCTGAGCCAGGTCTCTAGTACAGTACCTGGGTCACTAGAGTCCCCCGCGGCTAGGAGCGCGGGCTGCGACCGGCTGCACCTGAGCCAGGTCTCTAGTACAGTACCTGGGTCACTAGAGTCCCCCGCGGCTAGGAGCGCGGGCTGCGACCGGCTGCACCTGAGCCAGGTCTCTAGTACAGTACCTGGGTCACTAGAGTCCCCCGCGGCTAGGAGCGCGGGCTGCGACCGGCTGCACCTGAGCCAGGTCTCTAGTACAGTACCTGGGTCACTAGAGTCCCCCGCGGCTAGGAGCGCGGGCTGCGCGTCGGCGAGGCGGCCGCGGCGCCACTGCACCTCGATCAGCTGCGCGAGCGCCTCCCAGCTGCGCGGCCGAGCCGACACCATCTGCGATAGGTGGCGCTGGGCAGCCTCCAGGTCCACCTGACCACAGGAAAGTTACGAAATTATTAAAAAAAATACTACTCCTCTGCATTCGCTCCCACACCAATCAGAAAATTGTATTCAGATTCACATGCCAATAAACTAAGCCAGAAACTATGTAGTTATCAGAGATTAGCTAAAATGTTTTTCTCATTCTAATTAAGTCACAGATGTCGCCATCGCCGCCATCGAACGTGATTGATACACACTAATCGTTGCAGAATCGTGAACTATAGGATGATGACACATTAGCAATCAATGTAATTTTAGTGAGCTTAGTGACGTTGTAACTTAGATCGCTTAAAGTTGCATACAAACTGAATATAAATGTATGAAGTTAACAAGACATATCAGGAAGATAAACCTTTCGGAATGCCAGGTCAGCCATCATCACTGCCGCAGACTCGTTATTCGGGTCAGCATTCAACAGCACTGCACAAGTCTGCTCGCACTTCTCAGGATTGTTCATCTAAAATAGAATAAAATTCTATCAGTTAGCCTGGTTCATATAATATTTAAAGGGCATTGCCAGAGTTTGTTACAATGTGCTAAAAAGAAAACCATGCTAAGCACACAAGATTTATTGTTAATGTAGCCTTATGCTATCTACTTACATGTGCATACAATTTAGCCAATGCCAACAGCGTACTGGGATCTCTGGGCGCGTGTATCAGAGCCTCAGAGTACAAATTGGCAGCGACCGCCGGCTCTTTCAAAGCCTTCACCTTCGCCAGAGCACACAACACCATCGCTAACTTCTGTTTCTCTTCTTGAAGGTCCCCCCTCCCTTCTATCTCCATTCTCTTCACGATCGCCGTCTGGAGTTCCTTCGCTTCGACCAGTATCAGGGTAGTGTTTCCAGCTGTCGGGTTCTTTAGTTCTCTACTCCTGGCTTGAATCAGAAGGTAACGAACCCGACGTTTCAATACCTCGATATCTTTCTCCTTATTGTAGATCTGATTGAGTTCGTGCGATATGGTGGTGTCGACTTTGTCGTATTGTTTTAGCTGTGAGAATAAAAAAGAATTGTTAAATATGGGTTTGGTTTTGAAATCTATTACGACAAAATTGCTATTCCCACTATTTTTTTTTCATAACTGACTACAATGATGACTTAGAGTAGCCGTGTCATAACGATCGAATGCGGGAGAGCGGATGGCTCTCAGCCCTGCTGTTCCACTACAAACAAAACTCACCTTGATAAGCAACTCTAAGTACTCAAACATAAGGTCCTCTTCTTTAAGCTGCTTGATCGCGGTCTCGTAATGAGACGTCGCTTTGTCGTACTCGTGCATCTTCACCAGGGCTGTGCCGAGTTTCTTCACAAGTTGCACATCCTTGGGGTTGCCTTTTAGGGCTGCTTCGTAGGATTCGGCGGCTTGGTTAGGTTCTAAAAGAAATGACATAGCGTAAAAAAAATTAGTTCTTTTCTTTTATTTTGGTATAATCTTTACATGTTGTATCAATTCGAAAGTAAATCTGTTTGTCATACTTTCACGCCAAATAGGTTTAATGAAATTTCTTAGAATATGCTAAAGTCTACGAAAGGGCTGAGAAAGATTTTTCGATCAACATTGTTTTTTGAGAGAGAAAAGTTTTACGCGATTGACCAATAAATGTACTTTTGTCAACTCCACAAATAAAAAAAATTAAACCATACCATGTATAGACATGAAGGCATCTCCCATCATTGTATGCGCATCGGACATTGGATGATTGCTCACAATTTCTTTGAAGCAGGCTGTGAACATTCCTCGGTCGTCTTTCTCTTTCAGGTAAATATGAGCCATCTTGCTATGAGCTTGGAAGTAGTATGGTTGGCCTGGTTTAATCTCCTTCAGAATATCGATGGCATTATCTACGTCTCCCTTCTTTAGAGCTAAGTCAGCTCTGGCAATGGATAGCCGACTCTCTTCGGATGTGTATGAAAATTCTTGTATTGCTTCCTAAAAATTTAACACAACTTTAAATTACTTGATGGTTTGTACAATTGAAAAGAAAAGTTACCAATATAACCATTATGTCTTTAAATTATTATGAATAGAAATTAACAGGTCAAAATTAACATGCCTTATCATATTTACCTGCATTGTTTTACCAGCTTCAGCAAACTGCTCTAAAGAAGTTTGAATTTCAATCACTTGTAGATATAAGGTTGCCTTATCAATTATATTCAAGTCAGAATCGTACAGACGACTCACATTGCTTGTTGATTTACTTGTGGCAATCTGCAGACTCGTCGAGAAACTCGACAAAGCGTCTTGAATTTGATTCACACTCTTCAAAATAGCTCCATTCAAGAAATGATACATAGCGCTGTCCCTAACTTTGAAATTGTAACTCAAACACATCTCTAGGCATTGGGCAGCTTTGGTGAAAGATTGCTGTTGTATGTAAATCTGTGCCAACAATATCTGACACCCAGCATGAGTACTGTCCAGTTCACTTATTTGTTGCGCCATTTTCTGTGCATCACTTGCATACCCAAATGCAAATTTGAGTTTAGCCAACTCATACAGCACTGTTATCAAGCTAGGACAGGCTTCGACGATTGTATTCAATAGCTTAAAGCAGCTCGCGACCGTCGAATTAGTCCCCTCCTGAGAGTACAGTATGTACCCAATTATGACAAATGGTTTCTTAGGCAAATGCTTCCTATATTCCTTATACACTTCTAGAAGAAAGTCTGGATCAAGCTCCTTAATGTAAGTCAAGCTAAAAGGATAAACATTAGCGTAGGCAATCCTACTTTCTAATGCGGTATTAAGAAACGAAATGGCGTTGGTTGAGTTCTTGGAATTCAACTGAGCAGATAAAAGGTATAAAATGGGTAGCTTGTTTGTACCTTGCATTTCAAATAACAATTCCACTTGTTGGCCTATCTGTTCTGTAGGGCCATTCTCAAACATCTGACATAGTGTCAAACCACACAATGCTGTGATAGAATTACTGTCTATTTTGCTGGCTGCTTTAAAGAAATTCAATGCATCCCTATACTTTCCCTGCAAAATGCACTGGTATCCAACTTCACTCAAGTAATCAACATTATTAGGATACATCTCAGATGCATACT